>OX456525.1:88681669-89216669 GCA_949748255.1 Eustalomyia histrio | reverse complement strand
ATAAATGAAACTGAAAAAAAATGGTAAATGATAGTAAATTATTTCGAATAAATGTATAAAAAAGTTAATATAGATATTTCTTTGAAAAATAAATGTATCTTCCTTTATTTTTAAATGGAACGGAAAACTTTTTTATTAAACTACAAACAGTTAACTACATAATATTCTGAGTGATTGACCGTCAATTTAAATTGAATGAAATAGCAGGTACTCTAAAGATAACAACTGAACGTGAACATTCACGTATCATTCACGAATATTTGGGTATGAGAAAGCTCTATGCAAAGTGCGTGCCGCGCGAGCTCACTTTTGACCAAAAACATGTCAGTGAAAACGAAGGCGAAAATCCATGAATTGGGCTTCGAATTGCTTTCGCATCCACCGTATTCTCCAGATCTGGCCCCCAGCGACTATTTCCTGTTCTCTGTTATCAAAAGAATGCTCGATGGGAAGAAATTTTCGTCGAATGAAGAGGTGATCGCCGAAATTGAGGCCTATTTTCAAAAGGACAAATCGTACTACAAAAATGGTATCGAAAAGTTGGAGGGTCGCTTTAATCAGTGTATCTCCCTTGAAGGGAACTATGTTGAATAAAAAAAACGAATTTCGCAAAAAAAAAAAATGTGTTTTAGTATGGTAGGCCGGGGACTTTTGACCTGTTACTCCTCCATCATCGAATATAAATCAAATTGAAAATCTATGGGACCGGCGTGTCCAAAAAAAATAAAATACAAGGTGGCGCAAAAGTAATCCTCCTATCAGAAAATGCTATAAATTTTGCGATTGGCCCCTAATGTCAGTTCTGTTTTGACATTTGTGTAGTAAACACATGCGAAATACACGTTAATAAACAATGTTACGCTACACTGCTCCAGAACGCGGAATATTGGTGACTATTTATTTGAGCAATAATGAAGATGATTTTTCATCAAAAATAATCATGAGTGATGAGGCCCATTTCCATCTTAGCGGGTTCGTAAATAAGCAAAATTTACGCTTCTGGGGCACTGAAAATCCGCGTGTAACCCACGAAGAGCCATTACACCCGCTCAAAGTCACTGTATGGTGTGCTGTTTTCGCTGGAGGAGTCATCGGACCTTTTTTCTTCGATATCCGGCCAAACGGTTACTGTGAGTGGTGAGCGCTACAGAGCAATGATCAACGAGTTATTTTTGCCGCAACTTGATGAATTGGGTTTGGAAAACATGTGGTTCCAACAGGACGGTGCAACGCCACACACTGCACGTGCCACAACCGATATGCTGAAGGATGCATTTCCCGGGCGCCTAATCTCTCGTTTTGGCGATTTGCACTGGCGAGCAAGATCGCCTGATATGACCGCTCCAGACTTCTTTTTGTGGGGCTTTTTGAAGTCGCGGGTTTATGTCAACAAGCCTCAGACTCTTGCAGCTCTTAAAGACAATATCCGTCAAGAATGTGAGGACCTATCGCCGGAAGTTTTGGCCAAAGTGATAGAAAATGCCATAAAAAGGGCTCAAATGACAATCAACTGTGGCGGCGGCCATTTACATGACATCATATTCTCGACTTGATGTAAAAAAAATTAAAAGACCAAATAAAAATAATCCACAAGAAGAATCAAAGTTTTTCATTTTTTTTTTTTAATTACAGCCAAAAAACATCGGAAGGTTATTTTTGCGCCACCCTGTGTCTAACAAGAAAGACCTTAAAAGGCTTTACTGGAGGAGTGGAACAAAATACCCGCATATGTCACACAAAATTTGTTTCTTCTATGCTCAGACGAATGCAAGCAGTATAAGATGCTAAAGGCGGCCCAACAAATTATTTATTTATTTCTTTTTTTTAGTTTATAAAGACACCATGTATATTAAAATGTATGTCAATTTTTCGTTCATATCATAGTTTAAAATATAAAAAGTCTGTAAAGTAAGCCTTTTTTTTATAACCAAAAATAATGAAACCAATTTACACAGTCAAAAGAGTAGTTTCATTGAAATAACAATTTTTCTTGAGTGTATGTAGAGTTTGGCACTGCATAAAAAGAAAATTTAAATTTTTTTTCAATATGTATATTCGTTTGAAGAATTTAAATCATCATCATCAGTTTTGTAATTAATATTTTGTACCACAAAGAAGCCTCTTTCGCATTCCGCTATTATTTTTTGTAAAGTATTTAAACACTTTTTACACTGTAAATTTCTTAATAATTTTCTCGCACCAACAAATATTTTATTGTGGGGATGATTAGGCTTTAACTCTTAGGCTTTTACTCTAATTAATCTCAGGAATTTTAACTGTAATTGCAGTTAAACAAAATGGCGGTTTTGGAAAATGGAGGCTCAGGATAATAGCGGTTAAATGCAACCTCTACCTCTAACCCAGTCTCCATTGGCGTTTAATATGTTTAAACAACGATAATGTTCAAAATAAAAACATGTTTGTTAAGATAATATATTCACTAATAGATTGCTCTAAGTCGTACTTGGGAATTTCTCATTACCATTGAAATTTTATTATCATAAGTTGACACTAAAGCAAGTGCAAAAAAAAAGAAATCATTACCAATTACGAAATAGCACAAGTGCAAAAAAAAAAAATAAATATAATTGATGAAAAACTCATTTAAAAAAAAATTGTTTACATAAATTTATAAGATTGGAAATATATATTATGTATATGAAAGTAGCTTTACACAAAAAATAACATTTCAGGGTGACAATTTTTTTTCCAAAGTATGTAAGTATATATATAATTATATATATAAATTATTACATTTCGATTATACAAATATCGTTCCCCGTTCGCAGTGCTTAGTGTTTCAATTTCACTCGCTTCCCATTTCATTCCATATCGCTCCTCATTTTTTAAAATGATCACGAGACAGAGCGACCTTTTTCCAGATTTAAGAAATTTATATTAATTTTAACGATTTTTAAAAAGCTTATCTGTTTATTGCAATTATTTGTTTTTAATTGATAAATAATTGCAATGAAATTTGAAAATATTACCATTAATCAATGAAACCAATTAAAATCTAGCTTGTCTAAAACATTGGGTTCATAGCTAAAAATCGTGAATTTGCTTTGTTTTTATAAATATACGGAGGTTGAATGCTCGCTATAAAGTAGAGAAAAAAAAAATAGTAATGAAAATAATTTCATTACTATTGATATCAATGAAATGCTAATGAAATCATCAATTCATTAGTCCACTCAATTAATTAGTCCCAAGTATGGTTCTGGATACATGAATATTCAACGTTGTAACTTTCATACAAAACAGGATTAGGATTATTCTTTGTCTTTGCAAACCGCTAAGGATGATTACCTGAATCCACCTAGATAACTAGCGAACTGACCTATTGTTTCGTAATCCTTCATATAATCCTTTTTTGTTTGGTGCATTTTTACATAGTTGGTAACCGAAACGATAACTCGGTAAGAGGGAAATGATAGATATCACATTCTGGTTGGGAATTTGATAGATGAGTCTCTGAATAGGATAGACACACTTTTTCAAACCCTAACTAGATATCTTTTAGGCTCTTACATCCACCACCGGAACCTATTTTGTTGCAAAATAGAGTAAATTGTACTTGTTTTATATTGAATTTAAGGGTCCATCCTTTTACCCCAAATGCGGGTTTTGGGGCTGCCGAGGATATAGATAGGGATGTAAATAGGATAACTAGTCACATTGTTGAATACTTTGTGAAATCATGCCCGTTTCGAGAGTGAAAATCTTTCAGGGAGAAGCCTTAGTTTACCGAAAACCTTGTCAATCTCGGCAAGCAGGTTTGCAAACTCTGTTGAATAGTTTGACAAAACAAACTCCTAGAGGCTTTTTTGTGAACAGGTTGATAGCGTAAATGATATGTCGAGGATAAAATAGACCTATACTCACATTAAAGCTATAAGTGACAAGCTTTGGAGTAGATGCAGCAGACGATAAGGATTTTAATAGAAATGAGAAAGGAGATGTATGCTGGCCCGAAAGCTTATCGTCCGATTAGCTTAACATCTTTTCTGCTAAAGATATTTGAGCGTTTCATTAATCACATACGATCTGCTAAGTTTTCAGCCGCATGTGACGATAAGAAAGGAACTGTAGAAACCGCTTTAAACGAGGTATTTTGTCATATTCGAAGGTCTTGCTATGCAGGAATGCATACCCTCGTAGTTTTCATTGATATAGAGGGAATAGAGAGAAGTGAAAGGATGAAGGAATATTGGACAGGACGGGAAAACTGGTTTAGGTTTCTTTTGTGAGGATCTGGGAATAGGAATGTGCGGCCGGCTCTCGGACCACAACACCATTTTTTAGGCGGAGATTGTGGCTATTATAGAGTACATTCACCCATCTTCATTGGTAGTAAGGCTGCGGTTAGAGCTAAGTCAGAGAAGCCTGTTGAATTGAATATGGTTTTATACGTCTAGCAGGG
This sequence comes from Eustalomyia histrio, assembly GCA_949748255.1. Classification (NCBI taxonomy): domain Eukaryota; kingdom Metazoa; phylum Arthropoda; class Insecta; order Diptera; family Anthomyiidae; genus Eustalomyia; species Eustalomyia histrio. Next base: position 89,212,246 of record OX456525.1, on the reverse strand, counting down.
GATATTTGAGGTTGATATGGGTACCCGGAGACTATGGAATGGATGGGAATGGGCGAGTTGGCCAGGGATAGATCCAACCTCGTATCCCTTAGCCTTTAAAACCCGAGACCTTTTCAGATGTCGAAAACAGAGCTTGGACACAGGGTCACCAGCATGCACAAGAGATCTGTGATAATTTTAGTGGGAGGACCCGGATGTGGACAGGACAATGGGAATCTTAAGAGGGAACTGGCCATCCTAATGGAAATTCCTACAGGCAAATCTACATTACGATCATAACTTTCGAAATTGGGAAGGAGTAACTCTGTAGTGTGTAAGGGGGGACTCTGGAGCCCTTTCTTTGGTTTTGACCGGCTTTTCGCAGGGAGTAGGGTAAGGCATTGGCACAGGCATTGTATACCGGCATTGGGGTGCTTGATTGATACTAGGTAGACCGAAATGTTTATTATGGCTTAGTTTTTTTTCCAGAGGGGACAACATGCCAATTTTGTGGCAAAGGTAAATGCTATTTATTTTTGGATGATCATGATGGGCGAATGGACCTTATTTTTTCAACCTAGCCTAAGTTCTTGCTTGAATCTTCTCAAGATATGTTGTCTTGACTGAAGTCATCCAGTTGCATGCCCGCGAAAAATGGCGAGTGTTTTTGAGATGAAGGAGTGGTCGAATCCCCAGTAAAAAATCCGAAGAGCGCACAAGAAGTCGACTGCTATCTGAGTCGTTTCCGATTCCTCTTTTGCAACCTAACCTTATTGAATTTTAAGGATAACTATATTATAGATATTTCGGTAAAGGTATTTTATAAATAACGGCATTTCCATTATTTCTGTAACGCTATTTTAAGGTTAATGCCATTTCAGTTAATTCGGTAACGGCATTTTAAAGGTAAGGGTAGTCAGTTATATTGGCGTTGTTGGTATTTTAAAGATAACGCTATGTTTGTTATTTCGGTAACAATATTTTAGCGATAACAGTATATCGGTATATCGGTAATTTCGGTAACAGTATTGTAAGACTAACGGCAGTCAGTTTAAAGGATTTTAAATCGATAACGGTATTTAAGCGGTATCACCTGCCAACCCTGCTTTAAAATCGACGCCATAAACAAATTTAAAGTTGTTGCATGCAACAGAAAAGAACCGAAAAATATAGAAGAAAGTCCAGCAACAGAAAGCGTGTTATTCATATTTTTAAGCACCTGCTAAAACAGCATTTAAGGTCCACAATAGTGTGGGAAAACCCATTGTTAATCTTTTAGTTTCCTTCTTTGTTTCATGCTAAAATCTCACATTGTACTTAATATGTAAATGTATAATCCTTACATTACTACTTATAATAGAAAGGTTAGTTAGACCTCAATTCTGTATTTCACCTAGCTAAAACATTTCTATACAAATTGTTTGTGTTACAAAAACAATCCACATGGAAATAACGCAACGTCTCAACTAGGTGAAATACAAAATAAAGTCCTTGGTTTTTAGTTAATTTTGTCTTGTCTTTGCCATCTAATAAACAATAGAATTGTAATAAAAACGTGCCATTTTTTTTGTTTTAAAATGAAGAAGGTGGAAAACAAAAGCATACGCAGCGTGAGTTACGATTTTGTGGTTATTTTTCTTAGCACAAGAGAATCATAAAATTATCATTATCATTTTATATATTTGTACTCTAACTTTTCAAAAGCAGCTGCTTTTCAATGACTTGGCAGGCTACTAGTTCTTGCGACCACTGGCTGTCATAAATCATATGTTATTTGTTACAGGTATGGGAAATGAGATTTTTATTTGGGTTCAAAACAAAATTTTTTTGAAGAATACTTTATCGATCCTAAGTGTAGGAGAAAGCGGTGTTCGTTCAACCGAGTGTATCTTGAAACATAAAATTTTCTTTTTGCATATTTCCGGCTTTTATTCTTAATAGCGCATTTGTATACACTCACCAAAAAAAAGTCTGTAAAGACAAATAAAAATTTTGCTGTTATTACGGAAAATTTTGCAACAAATTTCTGCTGATGTGTAGTACAATGAAATTTGTAGAAAAAATTAAAATTAGAAAACTTTTTGTAAAGTGGAATTTAAAACTGTTTGCTAAAATCAGCAAAAAAAAATTACTAAATATTATTAATTTTAGTACAAAATTTCAAATTTATTTTTTTTTATCGAGCATTAATTTTTTTTTTTTATTTTTTTCAAAAAATATTTTAGACAAAATTAAAAAAAAAGAAAATCAAAGGCTTAAAAATTGTAAAAACATAAACGAATTTATCATTTTGTTTTAATTTGGAAATTTCTGTTTTGAAAAATATTTTAGTCAATTCTTTTTTACTTTTAAGGTAAAATTTTAATTGTTTTTAGGGCTGATTTTTAGAAATAAAAAAAATTTTAGTGCTATTTTAGGTTAATGTCCTATTTTTAGACATGAGTCGGTATATATGCACTTCCGATAAATTTTTTTTAATCTATGCAACGTTTTAAGGCAATTTAAGTTTGTACACTCAAAATATTATGTAGTTAACTGTTTGTAGTTAAATAGAAAAGTTTTCCGTTCTATTTAAAAATAAAGGAACATACATTTATTTTTCGAAGAAATATCTATATTAACTTTTTTATACATTTATTCGAAATAATTTACTATCATTAACCGATTTTTTTCAGTTTCAATTATTTTTTCATTTGTTTGAAATTTAATAAAAATTTACCTACAAAACAGAAATTTGTGGTTTACTTGTGTCCGTAACAGTTATTACAAATTAAAATTTGTTTGCTGTCTGTTTCAAAAAAAAAAAAAAAAAAAATATTCAAAAAATTTCAATTTGTTTTTTTATTTAAATTGGTTGTATATTTTTTTAATAGTATACGAACCATATTTGGCCCAGAGGGCTTGGTTCTCGAATACTTGAATAAATAAAAAAAATAATAAAATTTTTCAATTCAAATTCCAAGAACTTCATAAACACACATACATACACAAACTCATTCATACAAAAAGTGTCTATAGCTATGCATACATTCATTTTGTATTAACAAAAAAACAAAAAATAGAAAAAGGGAAACAAATTTAAATAAATGATAAAAACATTTATTTTTTAAGGAATTGGTAGGTAAAATTTTGACATTTATTTTAACTGATTATATCATTTGTTTCTTACGGATGTGTCAGTTGATTAATCAGCATTTAAAAATAAATAACAAAAGGCATTTAATTTAAATGAAAATTAAGTAGACCGGTTTTTAAATGAAATATCATTTCTTGTAAATGACATTTTCTGTTATTTTAACTTGCAAACTATTTTAAGCGTAGGTGTGTAAGTTTTAATTAGAAATAACATTTCCTTCAATATACAATTTTTTAAAATTAGTAAATTTTTTTTGCTAATTTTAGCAAATCGGTTTTTAAAAATTTGTAAAAGGATTTCTTAAATTACAACAAAAATTTGTAAATATTCTGTAATAATTCTGTAATATGTAAACAGCAAAAAGATTTGCTAAATAATAATATTTTTACCGTTTACAAATTGACCGTTTACAAATTTTTCTACTAACATTTTTTTCCTAATTGATGATTTGAATTCAAATGAACATAGAATACTGGCTAATTAATATAATTAAGGAGTATCAGAGATTTTTTAATATTTGTAAACGTTTACCTTTTAGGCGACTTTTTTTCCGCCGGTTTTTTATCCATACTCAAAAGAATTCACGTATATGGCAAGCCTAGGAGCGTAGCCTTCCTTGTAAGTAAACTTCTTAATGTAGCGTATGCTCCCTTAAATACAGTAAGTTGTTCGGTTTTGGCGTGAAAAAAACTGTTACAATCTATTTTTCACGATAATGAATTTCAGCTGAAAATTGTATTTATAATTTTTATTTATAATAGAATTGCAAACGTTTCATGGACAACACTCTCCCCTACAGCGATTTTACTGCATTAAAAAAAACGATCGTATAAATTTTTCTATCCCTGATTTCTAAAAATGAACGAGTGAAGGACACTATATTTTTCAACTCAACTCAATTTTATTTTATTTTTTTGTATTAACCCTCTAATGCTCAAAACTGCAAAAAAGCGGTTGTCAGATATTAAGTACTTTTTGGATAAATTATAATTTTTTATTAAAGCAATAACTTGATGTCGATAGGAAACATAATTTACTATTTTTTCTGCTTAAAAAAATTTATTTTTATACAGAAAACAATATTTAAAAAAATCACCACAAATTATTCATAATAAAAGAAAATTAAGAGCCTCTACTTGCAAAATAAGTTACTATTTTTGCTCCAGGACTCACAGGGAACATCCCTCCAAACCAAAAACCAATTTAGAGATTTTTTGAAATTAAGTATAACTAATACACTCAGGCTTTGTAGTAAACGGAATCAATTTCTAAAAGTAACACAGAGAAATGGGTGGTCATTACCCTCTCGCTTACGAACAGCCAAAAAAAATGAGTACCCACATCTTTTTCGGCATCGCAAACAAAAGTAATTAAGCGCGTAAATAGGCTGGTAAGTAGTTAATACAATGTTTTTGCTGGGCATTTTGTAAACTTCGCAAAATTTTCAAAAAGCGAAAAACGCTGGAACTTCTAAAATAATACCACTAGTTCAACAATTTTCGGTATATACAAATCACAATTTTAAAATCTTTGCCATAGTAGTTGTCAATGCATAATTATCATAGTAATTAGTTCAAATTTCACGCGAAAAAACAATGATTTTTCGCAATAATGATTTTCACGTGCATTCGCTTTAGAATTTATTTTTAAGACTATTATTTTTCTGGTAAAAAAGTTACTTTTTGAGTTTATTAAAAATTGGTTTTCCTTGAAAACATTTCACTCAAAATATAATGGCCTCAAATAAAATGTAAATTAAATTAAAATGTAAATGTTTCGCTGGAAAAGTAATAGCAATAGAAAATAAATTGTACATATTTAATTTTCACATAAAATTCACTATCGTGATAAATATTTATTTATATACTAATTATAACAGTTTCTTTTCAAGTAAAGCCCGAACAACTTACTACGCTTTAGATTATGATTTAAGGCCTTTAAAGTTCAAACAATTTACTACACTTAATATATAGAATAGATTAATTTAAAGTATTTATTTTTGAGGTTTCAACACATTATTTTTCTAAATTACGAGCTTATTAATCAATCAATCAACTACTTTTCATACTTTTAATTTTTAAACTGTTATCCGATCATTTGAATGCAATACACTCATAAAAAATATTTGTAATGTTTATAGAAGTTTATGGTGATTTTTTTTTATTTTTTGCAACAAAAGTTAAAGTGAAATTCATTATCGTAAAAAATATTTTTTTTTTTATTAATGGAGTATTATAGTTTTTTTTCACGAGAGCCCGGGCAACTTACTATGTTTTAAATTACGAAACGAGTGAAAAATTTTCACGGAAAAACTATTTATTAAAATAGTCAAATAGACAGACAAGCAAGTGCTTATTAAAATTATTTTTTTTAGAGGTTTTAACACATTATTTTTTTTAATTACGAGCTTATCAATCAATCAACTACTTTTTATTTTAAAACTCTTACACATATGATGATTTGAATACACTACACCCATAAAATATATTTGTAATTTTTTTGGTGATTTTCTTTAGTTTTTCTACAAAAGTAAATAAAGATAAAATATATCCTAATGATATTTTCATACTGAACCCCAAAATGGAAAACTTGAATAAACGAAAATACGTATTTTTTGAGGTTTAAATTAACTCGTCCCAGTCCCAGGGCATGCCAGTTTAACAAGGCGTTGTTAAAAGTTTGGGCATATTTATATCTTATAACACGTCAAAAACATAATGTTTTAACCGAGTCTTAAGAGTATTCTAGTCTTGAGAGTATTCGTTAAAAAATGTTTTTTTTTATAAAAATTATTGCAGTTACTGTGATTAAAATCCATTGCTACAACTGAAAATTGTCATCCCCAATAAGATTTGGTTAATACAATTGAATTTTGCCAGCAACATTTAAAATATTCAGGAATCACATTTGGATATACTTGTCCTAACCGAAATCATCAACTAAAATACAATTTTTAATTCGCTTGACACTGTACAGGTTGGTTGAAAAGTTTCTGCGCTCGAAATGAAATAATACTATTTTTGTTACGAAATATATTTTTTTATTCAATATAATCTCCTAGAAGCTCAATACACTTGTTCCAATGATCCTCCAATAATTTTATCCCATCCTTATAATGGTTTTCCCAAAGCTCTGCAAAATAACCGTCTACGGCTGATTTGGCCTCTTCATTCGACGAAAAATGCTTTCTACGAAGGAATTGTTTGAGATTTCTGAAGAGATAGTAGTCACTGGGAGCCAAATCTGGTGAATACGGTGGATGTTCAAGCAATTCGTACTTTAATTCTTTGAATTTAGCCATCGTCAAAACACTTTTGTGAGCAGGTGCATTGTCTTGATGAAAAATGGTTTTTGTTTTCTTTAAACCAGGTCTTTTCTCACGAATTTTTTCATCCAGCTGATCCAAAAGGCTGCAATAATATTCAGAGTTGATTGTTTTACCTTTCTGAAGATAATCAATCAACAAAATTCCTTTTGCATCCCAAAAAACTGATGCCATAACCTTCTTTGCTGATCGTTGTGACTTCACCTGCTTTAGAGCTGAACAACCAGCTTCAGTCCACTGTAAACGTTCTTGTTTCAATTTAGGATCATGGTGGTAGATCCAAGGCACATCCCTAGTTATAAAACGACGCAAGAAGTCGGTTTTATTCGGCTTAAATAGCTCCAAATTACGCTGAGAAATTTGTTTTCGATCCAGTTTTTGTTAAATTGTTAATGTGTGCGGCACTAACTTTCCAAACAGTTTTTTAAAACGTAATTCTTCATGTAAAATATGGAGTACTCGTTCGTCTGAGATGCCTATGGCATTAGCAATTTCACGCTTAGTCAAACTTGGATCTTCACTAACCATATTATGTACCTGCTCAATGATTTCTGCTGTGGTTGCAGTTTTTGGTCGTCATTCGCGTGGATCGTCTTCAAGACTGGTACGACCACGTTTAAATTCACCAGCCCAAAATTCAAGGGTGCGTTTTGAAGGTGAGGACTCCTTATACACTTCTAACAATTGTTCATAAATTTCCTTTGCTTTTAAACCCTTCAAAACAAAGAATCTAATGACTGCATGATATTCAATTTTTTCCATATTAAAAAAAAAAATCAATGACACGTCAACTTCAAATGGCTTGTAAACAAAGAAAGAATTGACAGAATGACTTGCAACTTTGCATGTATTCTCAGGACAGTTATACCAACTTGAACAAAAAAAGTTTGGAACTAGCAGTGCCATCTCTTGGTGAGCGCAGGAACTTTTCAACCAACCTGTATTTCTCTGTTAACACAGAATAAAATTACAAAATTCTGTTTGTAATATTGAACATTTTCCATAGAACATTTTTGTAAATACAAACAAAACACCAACAATGGAATTTGTAAATACAAACAACTTTTTGTTATTTTTTTGTTACTTCAATTTTTATTTTCAAAGAATTTTTATAAGAAAAATGACAATTTAAAATTGTTAGAAATCGAGTTTAAATTTTAACAAATATTTTTAATTATTTTAAATTTTGTGAAACTTTTTTCTGTGTAACCCAGAATTCATCCTATTCGGATTTGCCTTGAACTAGTTTTTTTAAATTTTTATAAAATATGGAATTTAAAAATTGAAAATGCAAACAATATTTCTTTTAATCTCAATGTACGAGTATGTATGAAAAGCAACCAAATTATTTAGATGGATTTCTGACACAATTTAAATATATTGTTTTAATCGATTTTTTTTGTATTAACCGAATTTCTGTTGCCGCAAATACATATATCGATGGCTCCCACCAAGCCTTTCGGTTGCCTTAAAATTTATAGTAATAATGAATCTGTTTCCTCTTTGTAAGTTGATTTGAGTTTAAGATTTTTGATTTTATGGACTTATAAGATTTCTCCAATGAATTTAATATCTGCTTTGCTGATTTCGCTCTGGCGTACTTGCATCCGCGGTTTCAGTTAATATATTATAATACAATTATAATATAATAAATATTATAATATAATTGATTATAATTAAACCCCTCATTTCGAAAAGGGCATGAGTCCATACATTAAAACGTTTCAGGATTAACAAAAAACGTATTTGTTCTGAAAAAGTCTATGGTGGTTAAGAAACTGAATATAGAAGTTAATAAATAAAAACATATATAATTTTTGTGCCTCATATTTATTTTTTAAAAAAAAGCATGTATCATACAGATTTTGGTGGTTGAAATTTTTGGACTTATGCCCTTTTAGAAATGACCTCTTAGAAATGGTAAAGGCAGGCTGGTGCCCATTCTCTGTACATAAGAGCTGGAATTCATAACTGATTAAACAATCTATAGATTGACGTGTTGTAACAAGACCTGGTGGAGACTTGGAAAATGTGAAATGTGACACTTTGGAAAGAGAAAAAGTTTTTTTGTTTTGATCATTTGATTCGATTTAAAAATTAATCGATATACATCAACACTTTGGTTCAATTGAAAAGGGCATAAGTCCAGGACTCATGAACTTTTCATACAGACTTTAGATTTCAAGGGCCATATATGGTGATTTGTTGCACTTGAAGCTCTACCAATTTCACAGAGAATACGTAAGGTTCTTAAATGAACTAAATGGCGTCAAAAAGTGATATTTGGAAAAAGTGTGACTTATGCCCCTTTTGAAATGACAGGTTCATTTATGTGAGTACTTTTCCTATATTCCCGTATTTAAAAAAAAATTTTATTGTTCAACAAAAATAATGTTTTTTATTAAAACTAAATGTATTATACTTCTACTTACAATTTGCTGTCAAATTGATACATTTTGAAGTTATTTAGGAATTTGTAATGAACATTTGACGAACAAATATTGAATATTCTTTTTTATAACTTTCCTTTTCTTTATTGAATCTGCCCCATAGGGCCTCACAATAAGTATTTAAATCTTAGAACAAAAATTTAAAGTTCCCATCTAAAAATCGAAATATATATGAGCATACATGATCATACATGGGCCTGTATATGATCATACATGGGCATACATGGTCATATACGTCCATACATGATCTCATTTATGACCATATATCTTCGGATCCGAAATTTGAGGGTATATGGTGATATATGTGCATATATTATCATACATGCTCATATATTATTCATGTATGCTCGTATATGATCATATACGTCCATATACCCTCAAATTTCGGATCCGAAGATATATGATCATATATGAGATCATGTATGGTCATATATTGAACAATGTATGGACGAATATGACCATGTATGCCCATGTATGATCATATACAGGCCCATGTATGATCATGCATGCTCATATATATTTCGATTTTTAGATGGGTATATACGTATTAGCAGGGTGGTAGGTCGGCTCTACGTAGCCTTGTCACTGATTGTGTTGTTAACAGTTGTCTTGCTAGAGGGTTTGGATGCTTTTGTAGTCTTGCTTTGTAGTTCTCACGAACTTTCACGAATTCTTCTTTGACTAGTTTCACTTGTAAGTCATTTGTGACGTACCATGGCGCTGCAGTCATGGTCCTAAGAACTTTTGATTGAGCTCTTTGTATAATTTCAACACTGGTTCTACTTGCATTTCCAGATTGGCTTTAGTAACATATTGTATAAAAGTAATTTACAGTCAAGGCTTAGCTTTGATTTGATTTGTGGTTAATTAACCAATGTAGGTTGAATGCTTTAATAATCATGTGAAGCCTTTTGGCTTCAATATGTCGGCGCCACGTAAGACGTCTATCTAGGTGTATGTCGAGGTACGTAACATGGTCAGACTAAGGAATTGTTACATTGTTAAGAGTAACAAGGCTACAATCTCCCCTTCTCAGTGAAAAGGTAATGTGTTTTCTTTTCGTCTCGTTAATTTGTAGTCTACATTTTTTTAACTACGTCTCCAAACGTCTCAAATAATTATTCAGTTCTGTTGCTGCGAAGTAAGGGTCAGCATGTGAATAAAGGTTAGCTGTATCATCAGCAAATGTTGAAATAGTCAAATTTGCACTCATTGGTAGATCAGAGGTGTAAAATAAGTAGAGTGTAGGACCAAGAACACTGCCCTTAGGGACACCTGCCCTTATTTCAAAGTCGTGTGTTAGGTAGTCATCATACTTTACTCTAAACAGGCGATTCGAGAAGTAAGATTTAATCAATTTGTATGTGCTAGGGGGCAGTAAATCCTTTACTTTGTATAGCAAACCTTCATGCCAAACTTTGTCGAACGCTTGTGCAACATCTAGGAAGAGAGCTGTGCAGTATTTTTTATGTTCAAATGCCTTTCTTACCTTACCAGTTATGCGATCGACTTGCTCAATTGTTCCATGATGTTCGCGAAAACCAAACTGGTGGACTGGGATGACTTTTTTCTCAATTAAATAAGGCATTAGTTTTTTCTGGAACACCTTCTCGAACAGTTTTGACAAGCATGGCAGCAAACTGATTAGTCGGTACGAGGAAGGTACCGTCGGTTCTTTTCCTGGCTTTGGGATCATAATAATTTTGGATATCTTCCAGCTACTGTTGCTGTAATACGCTATCTCTTAGTGGAGAGTTTGGAGTAAAGACGTTGTATAAGTGTTCAGCAAGTATGGAATATTCGAAAAATATATTTCATTTTTAAATATAATAAAATAAAAACAAAATAATACATTATTCACCTTAACTTATTTAGTTTTAAACTATTTTAAATTAAATGTATTGTTTTAAATACTGAGATCAAACATTGATTTAATAAAGAACTAACAAAAAGTACTAACAAATTAATATTAACTAATAAAAAATAAAAACAGTTTTATTTAGCGATTGTGCCGTTTTTGGAGCCGTTTAAGCTCGCAAAGATCGATTAGATCTCCATTTATTTTGTAAGAACTCTGTTGTACCCTCATCTTTTTTTTAGCCCTATTTCATAGAAAACCTTAGAAAACATACAAATAATGGTGTTAAAATACAGAGTTGATTGTTGCGTATACTCACCAACAATGGATCTTTTTTCTTTGGCCTGAAAAAATTCATATTTCACCATTTGGCGCTCTTTGAGATTTCGGAAACTGGCCTGTCTACACAAAATGACTTCTTTATTGAAAATTTATTTTATTTATTATTTATTTGGAATATGCCTGGTCAAAGATTTATTTTTGGTTAAGTGTTACTTTGTTAAGTGCCAAAAAAAACTGAAAATTACTTGAGGTTCTAAGTCCACACCAATTTTCGCATAAGCATTCGAACTGGATCTTAATTCCGTAGAATAAGAGTTTAAACTAAAAAAAACTTTTGCCTGAATATAGACATATCTGATAAAAAAAAGAAAACATACACTCACAATATAATCATATATCATATATATAGTATCACAATATATGATACTATATATGACAATATATGATAATATATTGGATATATTGGTCCATATATTCATTCGAATACATATTGGTTAAAAAGTTCCTGCGCTCACCAAGAGATGGCACTGCTAGCTCCAAACTTTTGTTCTCAAGTTGGTATAACTGTCCTGAGAACACATGAAAAGTTGCGAGTCATTCTGTCAATTCTTTCTTTGTTTACAAGCCATTTGAAGTTGACGTGTCATTGATTTTTTTTAATATGGAAAAAATTTAATATTGTGCACTCGTTAGATTCTTTGTTTTGAAGGGTTAAAAAGCAAAGGAAATTTATGAACAATTGTTAGAAGTGTATAAGGAGTCCTCACCTTCAAAACGCACCGTTGAATTTTGGGCTGGTGAATTTAAACGTGGTCGTACAGCCTTAAAGACGATCCACGCGAAGGACGACCAAAAACTGCAACCACAGCAGAAATCATTGAGCGGGTACATAATATGGTTAGTGAAGATCCAAGTTTGACTAAGCGTGAAATTGCTAATGCCGTAGGCATCTCAGACGAATGAGTACTGCATATTTTACATGAAGAATTACGTATGAAAAAACTGTTTGGAAAGTTAGTGCCGCACACATTAACAATTTAACAAAAACTGGATCGAAAACAAATTTCTCAGCGTAATTTGGAGCTTTTTAAGCCGAATAAAACCGACTTCTTGCGTCGTTTTATAACTATGGATGAGCTTTGGATCTACCACCTGCTCCAAAGCAGGTAAAGTCACAACGATCAGCAAAGAAGGTTATGGCATCAGTTTTTTGGGATGCAAAAGGAATTTTGTTGATTGATTATCTTTAGAAAGGTAAAACAATCAACTCTGAATATTATTGGATCAGCTGGATGAAAAAATTCGTGAGAAAAGACCTGGTTTAAAGAAGAAAAAAATAATTTTTCATCAAGACAATGCACCTGCTCACAAAAGTGTTTTGACGATGGCTAAATTCAAAGAATTAAAGTACGAATTGCTTGAACATCCACCATATTCACCAGATTTGGCTCCCAGTGACTACTATCTCTTCAGAAATCTCAAACAATTCCTTCGTGGAAAGCATTTTTGGTCGGATGAAGAGGCCATAGCAGCCGTAGACGGTTATTTTGCAGAGCTTTGGGAAAACCATTATAAGGATGGGATAAAATTATTGGAAGATCATTGGAACAAGTGTATTGAGCTTCTAGGAGATTATATTGTATAAAAAAATATATTTCGTAACAAAAACAGTATTCTTTCATTTCGAGCGCAGGAACTTTTCAACCAACCTGTATGTTCATACATGAACTTTTTCTTCAAATGTATTTGCCCATATTAGCTTACATACAAGACATATGTGTTCATATATGCCCACACATGCCACCATATATGACGATACTATAAGAACATATATGAACATTTTCCCTGGGTTGCATATAATAACATCGTATGAGAAAAAATTAAATTTATCGAATCTTATTTCATCAAATTAAGTCTAATTGTATCAAATAATTATCTATTTGTAACAAATTATATAAAATTATATTTAATATGATACAAATAGATGTTATTTTATATGCAATTGTATATAACTTGATATAATTATATTGTATCACACGGTAAATAATTTGCTACATTTGGATGAGGACAAAATTCAAATAAAATTGTATCAAACTACATCTTATTTCATGAAATTCGATCAAATTGTATAAAATTATATACAATATGAAACATATAGATGTTATAATTTTTCGGGTAAAATTATGTATCATACAAAAAATCACTAAATATTTTGTAACGATTATAATACCCATTGGCAATATGACTGCTTTGCAAACGGTTATATCATTCAATTTTTATAAGATAAATACATACTCACTTATCTGGTACTTCATTATTTGTACTCATGTTTCTATAACTTTTACAGCCATAACTTTTTGGGTCTACTACTAATAAGTACACACTACGAATATTTACTTGAAAACTATGTATGATTTCAAATTTGTTGGATATGATGAGTTGGATGATGATGTTTACTTAAAGTTTTAAGAACCTGTTATAATGTTTTATCATTCCACGCATATCTTAATCCGAAAACCGAAAAAACCATAAAGATGTTTGCTGATCCAAAATGCAATTAACACATTACAGTTAAAGACTTACACAAATACCCATTCATTCATTCATTCATTCATTCATTCAAACACACCGATATCGTTTATGCTGGATTATACATTAACAAAAAAGTCTTATATTTATTGTAGATTTTTATTTCTATTTGCAATATGTTTCAGTTTTAATTTCATTTGTTTTTTTTTTCTATACCCCCTCAGGGGCATCATCATTATCACCATCATCAGCATCATCATCATCCTTAATGTGGGTTTCCTGTTTGATTTTATTATTATTAGCATGGAAAATGTAAGAAATACTGTCGTTAAACAAATTAGCCAGCAAGTCAAAATCTGTTTTCGCTATCATGTTTGTTAAGTGCTTGATTTGATTTTATTCGATTTTTTTTGTTTTTTTTATTCTGTTACTCTTATCATTTCCCGTAGACTCAATTTGATTTGGCAAGATGGTTAAGGGAAGTTTTTTTCCTGGGGTTTATTTTATATGGCAACAAGAAGTTGAAAGTTAAAAAAGTTTTATGCTTAAGCACAACGAAAGGAAGGTATTGTTTAAATATCAATTCACATGTAATTCGGGATTTTTGTTGTTAGCTTTGTTGGCATGTGTGTGTGTGTGTATGTGTGTGTGTGTGTGTGTATATGTGTGTGTGTTACAAAAGGGGGTGACATTTTTACTTGCTTATTTTTCAGTCTTATCAAAATTATTTATTTAGCAAAGATTTTAATCCTTAGACAAAAAAAAAGAAACTTTTTTCATGATTGGTGTAGTAAAATCAGGAATTACTTCGGTTATAATCATCATTTCCCACCCCACACATTTACCTTTAAATATCTTGAAACATTATGACAGTTGTTTATAAATATTAACTGGATACTGTGAACTAAGGCAGTACACAGACTCTATATTTAAAATTTTAAACTTCTGAATAGAATAAAAAATTATGCAGGGGCATCCCCCGTAAATTAATGCTATGCCATAAATTGAACCAGCCAGCAAAAAAATAATATCAAAAGAAGAGAAAGAGAAAACAGTGATTTTGATTTCAATGTTGTGAAAATTTGGATCGGAACTAATGATTTTTACACAGGGTTGTCATAGGTTGGGAGTTTTCTTTTCTGATCCTGTTTTTATCGTATCTAAAGCAGTTCCTATAGTTTAGTGAAAATAAAGATTTTTTTGATATTCCCAAATAAATTTTGAATTTAGAATTTAGTAAAATTTTAACGGGACATTCAGCAACATTTTCACAATATTCCGTTGTTGTTTCCCGTTTGAGTCTGATTGTTGGTTAAATTAGAACGTATTCCGTAATCGGGTCTTATTTATCATTCTAAATTCTTACAACTTTTACTAAAATTTAATTTTTCCAGCATAATTTACGGTTATGATAATTGGACTACGATTTTGATCTTTTTTTTTTTGGTCAAATATATTTTAAGGATTTTTTATTTGATATTTTGAAATATTTTTAAGTTATTAAATAAAAAAATTATGAAAAAGATTAACATCATAAATTTTATAAAAAAATATACAAATATAAAAATATAAAAAAAAAATAAAAAAATAAAAATGTCAAAATATTAAAAGACGAAAAAATTGTAATAATAGTAAAAGTAAAATTTCCCCTAAAGGAGCTAAGTGGGTTTTGGAGGCTCAAAAAAGCGTATTTTTTCTGTTTTTTTTTTAAATATAAAAAGTTAAATATTATTATTGTACCTATAAAGGGAATCAACTCAAATTTTTCAATTTTCTGTAGAGGCAAAAAACTGTTTTTTTTTAATATTAATTATAAAAGAAATACGAACAAGAAGTATACAACGGTAGTTGTTTTTGCAATTTTTTAATTAAATATCGAAATAAAACAAGTTTTTTGAGTTATTACTCTTTATCTGAAATTTGTTCATTTATTTAATGTAAACCGTTATGACATAAATACAGGCACAACTTAAAATATTTCCCTTTAGTTGATTCTAAAGAAGCTACTCTTATATCACAAATATAACTGTATTTTTTTGTGCGATAGAGTAGAAAGTGAGATAGAGTAAGATTTTTACAGTGGGTAGATAGATCACTGTATATCGTTTTCTTGCAAAAAGTGAAAATTGAAAAATTTCGAGTTGGTACAAGTGCGATATACACCAAGTACTTTGTGAAATTTTATTTAAAAATTTTGAAAATTCATCCATTGAGACCTCAATTCCCTTGACTTTAAAAAAAAAAGTTTCCTCGGCGTAATCAGGAAAACTCATGACTGGTTTATCAGAAATTAAAAAACCATTTTTTTTTGTTAGTAGATATATAAAGCTCGTGCTTGAACGAAGGAAAAATAAAAAAAAAAATAAATTAGAATATTTGGCGGAGTTGTGAACAAAAAGTACCATTTTTTGTTCAAATTTTCACCACGTATTTAATGAGTTGTGATAAAAAGACTCTCCGTTTAAGTACTAGCTAGTGTTATTTTTAAGAAGTGTGCAAAATTTCAACAACATCAGCTCATAACTTTCTGAGAAATCATGACATGAAATCAAAGTCTCGAGAAAAATGCGACCGAAGCTTAAGAAAATTAAACCTACATAAAATCATCAATTCCGGCACCATAAAGTAGAGAACCTGTTTTTTTTTTGTTTTGCCTGTGACGAATACGAATTTTCAAACTCACTACTCGAACGGAGTTTTGAGTAGAAATGGTTAAGCAAAATTTTTGTAAAATTTTTTAAAAGTTACAGGATTAATTTCACAATTTCTTTTCTGTACTCAGAACTTAAATCTTGCTCTTTAAATTCATTTATGATTTAATAAAATTCATTAAGAATTTCAGAGATAAAACTATTATTTTTTATTCATTAACACAATAAATTACATAAAACTAAAGTTTGCGAATTTTTGGATTTAAAAAAAAAAAAATCGAAAATTTGTTGACCTAAAATTGACTAATTTCCATTTTTCTATGTTTAACCCATTTTGTACCAGTCTACATAAATGTTTAAATATCTTAATAAAATTTTACTGGCTAGTTGAAAATGGGCCAAATATAATTTTTGGACCCTTTTTTATCTGAGATTTTCCCGGAAAATGGCTGGTCGAGATCTCGACCGCTGAGATATTTAGAGCAATCAATTTTCTAAATAATATGATACAAAATATAATAAAATATATGATAAATAAAGTTTATTTTAAAAAGCTTTAGATGAATAAAAAGATCGATCGATGTTGTTGATCGAAAGCATAGTCCATATCATGTTTATGTAGTTTTGTCTTAGAGCCAGTTGCACAAATACCTTTTTCTTTTAAAAGGCAAAGCAAGTGGTATTTGGTAAAAAGGTTATCGAAATAAACAGAATGTTGTCTGGGATACTCACAAACAGACGTTAGACTCATAATAACGCTAGCACATAGGCCAAAATGTTTTGAAAAAATTGGAAAACAGACTTAGGCTGTTATAACTTGTGGCCACAGTATTTAAAAAAAAGCTACACTCACCAATAAAAATTTGTAATTACAACAGGAAAAAATTTCGAAATAATAATTTTTAAACCAACAATCTCTACAAAATAGTAAAGTGGAATTGAAACCCGTTTACAAATTTTACTACTAACCTTTTTCTTAGTGTACTTGATTGATTTGTTTTGTTTTTATTCAAATTTGCTTAATTGTAACTGTTTATAGATTTCACCTTTATACATTTAATGCGCTAATTGTACCAGCGGTCGAGATCTCGACCAGCAATGTTCAAGGCTATCAGGCGATCAACTGGAATAATAACTGTAATAACAAGTTTGTGTATATTTAAATTTATTTGAGCTGTTAACTACTCAAATCAATAAAGCTTTTTTATTTTTCCTTTTTATGCCTGTAGTTAAAATTAGACTAACAATAGGCTATTTTTAGTCTATTTTTATATCCTTCCAGGTGGGAATTTAAAAGGGGGCGGTGGCAAAAACGTTCAGGTTTAAAATCCAATATATCAAATTTAATTATAAATTAAAAAAAAAAGTTTAATTCCATAACCTAATATTTTTAGTTATTTAATAGAAAAAATGCAAAAATTTGTAGTCAATTTCTCAACAGTTGGTACAAAATGGGTTAAGAAAGAAATTGTCAAAATGCAAATACAATCGGCAATCTGGCAGCCCTGATTACAACTAGAAAGAGAAATTAAAAAGTGCTCAAATTGAAATTAGAAAACCACAACAAACTTATTAAACAAAAGTAAAAGAAAAAAATTTCGGTGTGATTGAAAACAAAAAAAAAAAAAAAAAAACAAATTTGCGAATAAAAATTTTAAGAAAATTATCCTTAAAATAATACCGATCAAAAAATAAAACAAGACAAGAGGAAAAAGTGAAGTGCTTAAATTGAAATTAAAACAAAAAAAGTCAAAATAAAAAATTCAGTATAATTAAAAACAAAAAAAAGACAAATTTGCAAATAAAAACATTAAGCAATGAAAATAAAATTAATTGCTTATCAGCCTTAAAATAATAACTGATTAAAATATATAAAAACCATTGAAAATAAAAAGAACAATAAAATTAAAGGTTCTCAGAACAAAAATAAAGCAACAAAAAAAGATAATAATAAAACCAAAAATCATTATCAGCAAAAACGTACAGAAAAAACTGTTAAATTCACCAATCGAATTTAGTCGTGAAAGCCAATGGTCAATTGTTTTATTTAATATTATATTTAAAATAAATATAATATTTTTCATTTAAATAAAACCAGTGGTGCGATTCCGTAATTTTCTTAACGATTTCGTTAGCTAACCTTAATTGTCGTTTAAGCTACCGAATTCAATTTGCTTTGAAATTTTATGAAGTAACAACATAAATTTTGAAATTGAAAAAAAATCTCTAAAAAGTTTATAAAAAACTTTAAGGAATTTTGTTGGTGATTATCGAATTTTGAAAATGTAACAACCGAAAGTTACGGAATCCTTGGACTACTTTTAATTCTCTTTGCCATATTTGCTATTAAACATTTCAATATTTTAATAAAAAAAAAACTTTTTTAAAAGTTTACTTTTTTCGGAATTTTAACTCCAAAAATTCGGTGTATTAGGTTACCTCTCTACGCATTACATTACAAACACATACATTTTGATGGTTAATTTTGAATTTCAATATTTTGTTAGGAAAACAAATATTATCTAAAACTTGTTTGTCAATACCAATTACTAGTTACGTGTATAATCAACGCAATCAAATATTCTGTTGGTTCTACTTAAAAGCTTATATAATGTTATATTTAACCAGCGCATTAGTAGTTGCCACTTTTAAAAAACGCCAACTTTTTTTCATATTGTACCAATTTTCTAGTATTATTAAGTAAATGGATGCTTTAACACAAAGAGAGTAGACCAACAAGATCTACTAATTTGTTTTTAAGGAGAAATATGTTACTAATCGCTACATTTTTTTCAATGTATTTTACATGGAACGAAAACCCTGAAAGAAAAACTTTGTTCAGGTTTTTTTTTTTTTTTTTTTTTTATTATTTATTTATTTATTATTAAAATTTAGGTACCTTGCAAAGCCATTTTGGCTTGTCTGCAGGTAAAAAAATATAAGTTATGTTACATTAATTAATAGTGTTCATTGCAAATTCATAAAAAATTCCTTAAATTGTTTTTTCCTCTTATGTTTATCGGATGTGTTGATAATTTCTGGTGGAATCATATTAAAAATTGTTGGAAGTAAAACATATAAAGTATTTCTTCCATAGTTGTTCCTATATTTCTGGACCTTGTATCTTCCTTTTGCTTTTCTTCTTGTATTGTGGGCATGATCAATGAGTTGCAAAAATCTGGCATCATCGTGAAATTCGATGGCCATTGTAGTGTAGAATATGCTTCGTATGTTCAATATATGTTCCTGCTTAGCTGTGCTTCGATTATGTTGTTGAATGGTGTTGTTTTGAAGATGGTTGTTGTTATTTTGATTTTGGTTGTTGTTGATCTGATGTTGGTTGTTGATGTTTTGTTGTAGATTGATGTTATTTTGATTTTGGTTGTTGTTGATTTCATTTTGGTTATTGTTGTTATATTGATAGTTGTTTTGAAGTTGGTTGTTTTGTTGTTGGTTGTTTTGATGTTGGTTGATGTTGTTTTCACGTTGATTGAGGTTTTGATATTGATAGTTGTTGTTTAATTGTTGGTTGTTGTTCTGGTGTTGAGTATTTAGTTGTTGGTTATTGTTGTTTAGATTTTGGTAGTTGTTGTTTTGCTGTTGGTTGTAATTATTTTCATGATGACTGTTGTTATTTTGTTGTAGGTTGACGCTTTCAGGGTGGTTGTTGTTGTCTTGATTGATGTGATTTTGTTGTTGGTTGTTGCTATGATATTGGTAGTTACTATTTAGTTGTGGGTTATTTTCTAGCTGATCGTTGTAGTTGAAGTTGTTTTGATGTTGGTTGTTGTAGTTTTGTGCTTGGTTGTCATTGATTTGATATTGAATATTGTTGTTTTGTGGCTGATTGTTGTTATTTGTATTGGTTATATTTGAAACAAAAATATTGTTTGTGTCGATGATGTTATCGTGATTGTTGATTTGTTGATTTCGAAATTGGTTTCCTTTTTTTTGTATAATTTTAAGCAGTTGGTTTTGTGTATGTTGCAGTTTGGCGCAATATGTTGAGTTTCCCCAAGCAGCAATTCCGTGTCGTATTTGTGATTCAGCAAGTGCATAATATGCCTGCCGTAAAACGGAGTTATTCGAGCAGTTTTTCAAATGATATAGCATATACGACGCTTTTCTTAACTTTTTGCGTACCTCGTCTATATGAATATTCCATTTAAAATGTTTATCTATATGAACTCCTAGATATTTATAAGTATCTACTTGTTCAATTACCATAGAGCACTTATCATCACTATATTCAAAATCTTGCAATCCGTTCTTGTGAATACATTCTAAGCTATGGAAACTTAAATTAAGATCAGTGTATCGAAAATGCGGGGGTTTTATATGCATTAATTTTGTCTTAGATGCGTTAATTACCAATCCATAATCATGACACCACTTTGTTGCGATGTCTAGTTGGTATTGCAGAATCTGTTTGGCGTTTTCAATACTTTTGTGTGCCACAACAATCGCGGTATCATCAGCATACGCGTAAGATTTGCTCATTTGTAAAATATTCGTTAGATCATTTGAATAAATAATATATAAAATAGGTCCCAGCTTTGATCCCTGAGGCACTCCATAATTTAATTCAGTTCTGTTGCTTAAATTGTTAGAGACTTTAACATAGTATGATCGCAAAGTTAGATAGTTTTTAAACCATTCTAAACATGTATCACGTATACCGATTTTTTCCATCATTTTCAGCAGCTTCGAGTGCGACAAAGTATCAAATGCCTTACTGAAGTCTATAAATAAAGTAAGGCAGTGATTGCTTTTGCTTAGCTGTTCATTTATATAATTCGTGAAATGACCGAGGAGTTTATTTATATTTTTACCCTTTTGGAATCCGAATTGGTTATCGCTGATGATATTATGTTTTTTAATAAAACTAGTTAATCTTTTGCAAATAACTTCTTCCATTATCTTCTCAATAACCGATAAGATGGCAATAGGTCTGTAATTATTAACATCGGATTTTATACCACTTTTATAAATTGGTCTGATCAGAGATATTTTTAATGTGTTTGGTATGACACCACTGTTCATTGAAAGGTTAAGTAATTAAGTAATGATTGGCGTAAGAAAACTCGCGTTGTTTTTAATATCTTTCGCACGGATTCCGTCAAATCCAGCACTTTTATTTATGTTTAATGTATTTAAGATTTTAAAGATTTCCTCCTCATTTGTTGGGGTTAGAAAAATTGAATTTGTTATAACACGAGAGGAGTTATTTATTGTTTTTATACTACAGTTATGTACAATTTTATTTACATTTTCTTTAAAATTACAAGCAAACTTATTGCAAATATCGTTTGTATTTAATGTTTTAAAATTTTTGGTTATGGTTTCATCAAGATCACTCGTTTTTTTACCAATAATTTCGTTAATGGTTTGCCATGTTACTCGTATATTTGTTCTATTTTCAAAAAATTTATTTTTAAAATAACCGTTTTTAGCGTAAATTAACTTTTTGTTCACTATATTTCTATATGTTTTATACTCTTTTTCATAAGTTTTATTGTTTCGGCATAAATACCATTTTTTGTAAAGTTTATCCCTTGTTTCACAACACTTTATTAAATATTCGTTCATCCAAGGATTTGGAATTCGATTTTTTTTATTTCGATTATTTATAGCAGCATTTTTGTAAATTTTATGAAATTTGTCATGTATTTGCTCGAATAAATAAAAATAAAAATTTTAGTTTCGGGTGCGGGTTCAACATTTAAAAAAAAAGTAAAAATGTATTTATTTTACAAAGAAATTTTCATTTAATTTTAAAATTAATGTATTTTTTTAAGGTTTTTTTCTTTTGAATTTTGTCCTTTGTGGCGACAAAATGAATTTCAAGGCTGAAAAGGCCCTCTCATTTGAAGAATTTGATTTTGGAAATCGTTCCTTCTTTTTTTAGAACTTGTTTGAGCATATTTCCATCATCTTCTGAAGAACAAGATATTGATTCTCTCTTTTCTTTCCATTTGCAAATTCTTGAAAACTTTAATTGTTTTTAAAAAATGTTTTTTTTTAGAATTTTCAACATCTTCGGGACTTAGCATTAACTTAAATCTGCTATCCAGATATAATGCTGCAATCAAAAGTGATTTATTAATAAAGTAGTTTTCTGTTTTTATAATATTTAAATATAATTCTTGTGACAATGTTTTTGTTAAGCCCCAATTTAAAATTAAGCCAGATTCTACAAAAATCGCCTAAAGTCATCTGTTATTCTTGTAGTTTCAGCGTTAATTTTTATTTAAACAGGTGCAAAAACTTCTTCACAAATATTCAAAATATTATCATTCATAATGTAGCATCCAGTTATTCCGAAAAAACATTCTGTATTCCAATAAGACTTGAACCATGTCATAACTGGGATTTCGTCTAGTTTAACAGTCTAGTACGGCTTTTTCAAGTTTAGTTTTTTAGCTAAAGAAGAAATTATTGGTGTTTGCAATTTTATGCAAATAACTCTGCATTGATAAAGTATTTGCTTAAAATAAGGACTGGATATAGTGTCGAGCACTGAAAACTGTATTTTTGTATTTTTGAACCCGAACCTGGTTAAATTTTTGGGTTGAGCGGGTTCGGATTCAAAGTTTTTATAAACAGCGAACCTGAACCCGCTTTGGTTCGGGTTCGGCTTCAGTGCCTGGTATTTTATATGCCAACTATCGAGTGGGATGACACACCCAGAAAACAGCATCAGTTGTGGCCACCGAATTTGTTGCCAATCGAATTCTGGTGGTTACGCCAACTGTTTTCATATTAAATTATATTTTTTGTTGTGAAAGCCAATATCCAGTTGTACAATTTAATATTTATATTCCACAGAAATATTATTAGGTTCCACAAAATGTTATTTAAAAAAAAAAAAAATATTTTAAAATTTTTCCGGTATCAAACCCGGGCAATCAGATTAGAAGTTCACACTCTTGTTTACTGCACCACAACTAACTTTAATTGTTTTTGATATATTTGCCATTTAAACTTTTGAATACTTTTTTTAATTAAAAAAATAATTTTTTAAATGTTTACCTTTTCCGGCATTTGAACTCAGAAATTCGGAGTACTGAGCTACCTCTCTACCCACCACACCACAAACACTTATAAATTTTGATGGCTAATTTTGAATTTAAACAATATTATTTTAAAATTTATTTATCAATAGCAATCATTAGTGACGTCTATTATCAATACAATCCACAGTTCGGTTGCTTCTACTGAAACCCTAATTAAATTATATATTTGATCAGAATAACCGTACTTGTAGTTACCACTTTTGACAATTTTTTAATAAATTTGATAGATTGTACCAAATTTCTAATATATTCACTAAATGAATGGTTGCTTCCACCGCACACAAATACTAAACGAATTTTATTTTAGAAATACCAATTATTGAATAATAGGATGGATTTTTATTTTATTTTCCCTTCTTCTAATTCCCAATACAACATTTGTGCTGTATTAATGAATTTTAGATTATTCCAAATAAAATTAAATCCTCACAAATAAATTCTAATGGTTTTGATCGAATTGCACCAATCTTTTCTCTGGTTGCACTTTTAGTTCGCAGCACTCCCCTGTTTAGCGAGTTTACAATTCGGATTATTTTTTAACCGATAAACAAATTTTATATAGGCATATATAACTTGATATAAAAATATATAACTTAAAGCAAAAAAAATTCTATCATTTTTATATATGTTTTTATATCACGCCATACATAATCATAAGGTTTGAAATAAATAAAACAGTCAACCCTTATAACACGTTTAATGGATTCTAAATTTTTAATTTTAAAAAATAAATAGTTCTTTTATTTCTGTGTCGTTGTTTAGAAAACAATTCTTTTGAACAATTTAAAAATGTTGAAGAACTAAATACGAGGGCAGATCAATAAGTCCGTGACTTTTTGAACTTCCCTCGTAGTTATATGAAATGCAACATTGCTCCTCCCATCAAGTACCACCTGTTAATAACCACTGTCAAATTTTGAGCAATTTCCGTCATTTACTTTGCGTTTAACAACTGTTCAAAGCATACAACCTCGTGGATTTTTTTAATGGAAAAAAGTGAATTTCGAGTGCTTATTAAACATTATTTTTTATGAAAAAACCCGTCAATCAAACCTAGGAAAAGCGTGATAAATACTATAGGGACTCTGCACGATCGATTTCAATGGTAAAAAGGTGGTTTACTGACTTTCGTTGTGCCCTTACAAGCACGGAAGATACCGAACGTTCTGGACGCCCAGTTGAGGTCTCTACACCCAAAACAATTGAAAAAATTCACGATATGGTGTTGGCCGATAGGAGATTGAATGTGCAATAGATTGTGTAAGACATAGACATCTCACATGGCACAGTGGTTTCAATTTTGAACGATCACTTGGGTATGAGAAAGCTTTCCGCAAGATGGCTGCGGCGTTTGCTCACAATCGAGCACCAACGGAATCGTGTAACAGCTTAGTTTTCATGACAAAATCCATCAAGTAGACTACGAATTTCCCCAACATTCGCCTTATTCTCCGGATTAAGCCCCCAGTGGCTATTTCCTATTTCCAAACCTAAAGAAACGACTCGGTGGAAAGAGATTTAGCTTCAACGATAAAATTGTTGATCAAACAAATGCCTATTTTATGGACCTCGAAAAATCCTATTTTTTGGAAGGGATACAAAAATTGGAGAAACGTTGGACTAGGTGTATTAAGCTAAAAGGAGATTATGTTGAAAAATATATTTTTTTTTTGCAAAAAAAAACTGTTCGTTTTAAAAGTCACGGACTTAGGTTTATTTATCGTTTATAAAAAAAACTAATGGATCCATAATATTGGGAGCCATTTATTTTAAAATGACCGTATAATTGTTGTTTTTAATTATTTCCATAACAAAGCAGTGTACAAGTTGTTGTTTGTTGCTGCTTTAAAAAAAAAAATATTTCAAATCTTGCACTTGAAAATTTTGCTAACAAAGGATTTGAAATTCTTCCTAGGCAAATATTGTTTTTTTAATTATTTTGTTTACCTAGATAACATCGTGTATGAGTTGCAGTTTGTTACGTAGTTCTTGTTTCTATATATAATTTAATTAAATAAGATGAAACCATTTTTCGTATCAGATTCGATCAAGTTATGTGTGCCATTTTTATGATACTATGTCAAATAGTTGCAGCCGAATTTATAACCAAAAAGTAGCACGGATTTAACATGTATGTTATTTATAATGCACTTGTTATCTACTCTGCTAAATTAATTTTAACGAACTACCAAACACTTGCTAAATGTTGAAAACAGCTGTTTTGTGTCAAAGTGATTTTGTAAATAAACGTAAAAAATAAACAAAACAAAAATTTTGTGTGCAAAAAAAAGTTTTTTCATTTAAATTTTTTAACAATTGTTTTTGCTTTTCAGTTAAAAGTTTGCCAATAATGAAAAAAATACGATGGCATCAAAATTTTCAGAGTTGATTTACAAACCATTAATTGACAGATAAAAAACCATTAATAATAAACTACATGCTGACTCTCTGCTTAGCCTAATCGGAATGCTAGTAAGCAGATTGTTGTCTGCGATGTATAAACTGTGGCTAACTTGTCGTTATAAATAAGGCTGTATATGATTATATCTGAATAATACAAAGATAAGGCAAAAGTTTCCAAAGTAATGCATTACATATTACCAAGGTTTTGCATTTAAAAAATCTGACTTTATTCAATTTATTTTAAAGAATTAATGAAATGGAATTGTATTTTGCACTGCTATTAAAGTGCACGCAACTGTAGATTTATAAATAAGTGCTTTATCATTTGGATTTTTGTCTATCTAATCTAACTTAATCTTATGTATACATTTGATGTAAATTGGAAATGTTCTACACATCCCATAATTCTTCTTGTTTTTCAATCAATTTGATCGGCCAAATTAAGCATGTTGCAAAATTCTCCTTATATTTAAAGGAAATTGAAACATGTTTTCACTTGGTTGTCAAAGTAAGTACCTCAAGGACAAATAAAAAAGGAGAGGGTTGAGTGAGACTTTCCCAGAATTGCAAATCTTTCCCTAAGGATTTCAACAATAGTTAATGAATTTTTATTACCCAAAAATGGTGAAAACTGTTGAAAATAAAAATTTCTATATATATACAGGGTGTTCGCCGGAAAGGTATACTACTTTGTTTGTTTATAATTTTTGATTAAATGAAATCAAACAAATAATTTTATTTTATTTTAAGTTTTTAAATAAAAAAAATGTAAAAAAAATCAACGTCATGAAAGCTTCCTTTTAGATGTGTTTTTGAATACGTTTCTATTAAAACTAGTAAAAAAAAAAGATTAAAAGAATATCAAAATATTAAAATGTACTTAAACGAAAAAATTGTAAAAATAGTAAACACACAACAAAAATTAAAATTTCCTACTAAATTATATAATCAAACACAATTCGTGTATATTTATACGCGCTGAATTAAAAAATCTGGTGAAGTGCAACTAAAAAATTTATACAAATCACTTCAACACGCAGAGAAAAAACATGGTTGCAACATAATCACTGCTACTATATTGTGCTTGCTGCAATTGGGTATGGTTGTCACAACCATATTATTGGTTGTCTAACCATCAACATGGTCGCTACCATCATTATTATAGTAAATATTTCACTATTTTATGATTGACACCTTGTATTTTATAACATGATTGGCTGTAACCATACTGTGGTAACAAAAATTCTGACTATGAAAGAAATATGATAATTATGTAACCATAAAATGCTGTCAACAATCAATGAATAATTATACATCAAGTAAAACATGACTTTGACATTTACAGTCCTAATACGAGTATTGTCTTGTTTTCATAAAAACCAAAATGTGTTAAAATACAATCATATATTGTTTAATAAAACTGGACAGAAAATACCTTGCATGTGGCATTAAAACATTTCATCAATTGACCTATTAAGATTCAGTTTATTTTTTTTTTAACTTTAGAAGGTTTTTTTGAGGGTTTTTTCGAAAATTCCTTATACATGTAATATAATTTACAATAATCAATTCATTGTCAAAAAGATTCTATATAAAGATTTTATATGGATCATATTATGATAATCCAGAAATCATAATATAGTTATGGGGACCATAATGTAATAATATTTTGAGAATACTATGATTACATGCAATTATATTATGATAAATTCAACATCATAATATATTTATACAGAATCAAAATATTGTAATATTTGAATCATAAAATTCTCCCAACCATGTTTTTTCTTTGCGTGAACCTACAATTTAGTTCAAAATAACCAAAGTTTAGTACTTAACCATACTTAGAAATGGTAAATTTGTATGGAAATATCTGTGGTTAGCATTTAACCTTGGTTGTTTTTTAAAATTGATTTAAAATCACATTTTTGGAAGTTTTGAAAAATAACTGCTTTAGAAAAGGAAGATTTAGAACTTTTTTGGAATCAATGAAAAATTGATATTCCTTAAGAAGAACTTGCATTTATTTTTGCTGGGTAGTACCACAGGTTATAAACTTAATGAGCAGCTTACTACCTAACAAAGTTAACAAGGTCGGTCAATTGGCAGAGATTGCATAATAAATACGAGTGCATAAAATATATTAGAAATAGAATAGATAGAAATAGAGTAGAATAGATAGAAATAGAATAGAAGAATAGAATGCATGTAAAGGTAATTGGTGAAAAACCTTGAAATTAAAATTCATCAGTGAAATAAGGTGTTAAGTGAAATGAGGTTTAAAGTATGGCTATATATTACTTTTCAGATTATTTAGTTTTGTGTGGTTTTTCTGGGAAGTAAAGAAGAAAAATAAAATAAAATTTTTCAGGTTTGGAAAAATGTGTGTTTTTTCTTACAATTTTATGCCTGAAATTTCGTGAAATTTAATTAAATGTCATATTTTGATAACTAATATGTCCGCTTATAAAATCTGGTAAACAGGGGCAGAAAAAAATGCAACATTTTTTGTCAGAAAAGAAAACTGCTAAGACTTTTTTGGATTAATTAAAAATTTATTTGCAGAAATTTTTTGTTTTTTAAACTACTTAAGTCGAGTTCCTGCTTAATTTATACACTCACAATATTAAAAAATAAATAAGAGGTCTACTGATTTTTCATTACATTCATTTGTTGTTTATTTTCAATCATTGTTTAATAATCGACAAAAGTAGTAAAAACAATCAAAAGTCGTTTAAATTAACAATTAATTTCAAACTGACAAAACGTTAGAAAAACACTTAAAATAGTTTGTAAGTCAAAATAACAGAAAATGTCTTTTACAAGAAATGATATTACATTAAAAAACCGGTCTACTTAATTTTCATTTAAATTAAATGCCTTTTGTTATTAATTTTTAAATGTTGATTAAACAACTGACACATCCGTAAGAAACAAATGATATAATCAGTTAAAATAAATGTCAAGATTTCACCTACCAATTCCTTAAAAAATTATCTTTTTGTTTTAATCTACAATACATAATGTATGTATGCATAGCAGTAGACACTTTTGTGTGTGAATGTGTTTGTTTATGTATATGTGTTTATAAAGTTCTTGTAATTTGAATTGAAAAATTTTGTATATATACAACCAATTTAAATAAAAAAACAAATTGAAATTTTTTGAATATTTTTTTTTTTTTTGAAACAGACAGCAAACAAAATTTAAATTTGTAATAACTGTTACGGACACAAATAAACCACAAGTTTCCGTTTTGTGGGTAAATTTTTATTAAATTTCAAACAAATGAAAAATATAAATGAAACTGAAAAAAAAATTGTAAATGATAGAAAATTATTTCGAATAAATGTATAAAAAAGTTAATATAGATATTTCTTTGAAAAATAAATGTATTTTCCATTATTTTTAAATGGAACAAAACTTTTTTTTATTAAACTACAAACAGTAAACTAGATAATATTCTGAGTGAGAAAAAAACACGATTTTTGTTTTCTATGTCTGTATGTATGAATATATATTTTTTTTTTAATTTGTATTGAAATAATTTTGTATTGAAACAAACTATTTTCATAAAAAAAAAAACAAAAATGATGTATATAAATTTCTATTTTTAGAAACAGAAAACATAAAATTCTACATTTAACAGAAAATATTAACTTCCGCTGAAAGTCTGTATATTTTTATAGTTTGTTTCTTGAATGACTGATTTAAATAGTTAAAAAATATATTTCTATGAATTTCAATTGAATCTTCATTTATGAGCAAATTTTACGTATTACTTTTTAATTGTTTTTGTCAAAAGGCATACAGCAAAAACATAATCTACGAAGAATTTTAAGAAAACTAAACGAAAAAACTATGGATCTAGAAATAAAACCTTAAAATATATGGGACTTAACTAGTAACAAGAATAGGCCAATTTATTAAAGATTGGCATTGAATTCTTTTAAATTTCATTAGCATTAATAATAATACAGAAATTTAAAAACATAATTACCAGTAGTTTCGAAAAACGTAAAAATGAAGAAAAATCGCTAAAATAGAAATAAATTATTTCGCTCGATCCACGTTCCTTTCCATTTGGCTCGCCTTGTCTAGAGCTTCAAATCCACTTGTTTTCAGTTTCATTCCCTTTCGCTCGCCTTGTATAAATTTCTAATTTTACTCGTTTCCCGTCCCATTCCCTTTTGTTTCCTTTTTCTAGTGTTTTAATTTCACTCGTTACCCGTTTCATTCCATTTGGTTCCTATATCTAGTTGTTCATTCCTACTCATTCCCACATTTATTCCTTTTGTCCCCCTTGCATAGTGTTATAATTCCACTTGTTCCCCTGGTCTAGTGTTTCAATGCTGTGCCGAATCTTTGAATACCCTCCACCAATATCCTCAAATAGTGTTCTCTACTGTTTTTAATACAAATAATGTAAATAACTTTGGAAGTAAAATTATGGTGGTGCAAACAATTTCTTTTGAGGTGAAAAACCTTTTTGGATGTGAAAAAAAAAATTTGAGATGAAAAACATTTTTCGAAGTGAAAAAAATTGTTTGTGTTGAAAAAAAAATTTTGTGTTGAAAAATATTTGAGGTGAGTACAAAATATTATTCACTTCTAAGCGACTGGTGAAAAAATATGAGAAAATATATAATGCACCAGTCGCTATTACGAAATTGTACTAAAATACACCAATTTCACCTTCACATTTTCACTCATAACTTTTTAACCGCTGGACCGATTTTGCTCATTTCCAATACCAACCTGCTCGGGAGGATGTCCATTAATCTTGCGTATCCGCATCGTGATCGCCATTTCAACAAACAGAATATATGTATATACTTTATGGGATCTTAGACCTATATTTCGGCATGTTGCAAACGGAATGACAAACTGATATTGTATACCCTCACCATATATGCTGGAGGGTATAATTATCACTGTCCGGATTTCCAAAAAAATTAAAAAAAAAAAAATGAGTTGAGTACATCTTTATATCTTCAACAAAATATTGATCACTCTACAATGTATTTAAAAATATGTCAAATTATTTGAGATTTTTATTATTAGCTTTCAAATAAAATATCATTAATTTGTTGGCTTTATTTTCTGAATTGTTTATTTAGTTCTAATTAAAGGTATAAATCAATAAAGCTTACACAAGTTATTTCCTGTTTGTTATTCTTTTCTTCTTCTTAATTTTTTGTCATTTTAAACACATACAATTTTGTAGATACTTTTTAATTTTATTCCTTATTTTTGTTTGTTTAAAGACAAACAACAGAAAAACACCTCAAATCATAAAAATGTTGGCAAACGAAATGAAAAAAAAAAATGAAAATTGACAAGTCAGGAAATCGGGCATGACATGGCAATGTCGCGGGTATAAATTGATTGACGCGTGTGTTTTTTACATTGATAGCAGTAGAGCAGCAAAACTTACTTCATATGTAGGCAATATTTTCGTATAAAGAACAAGTGATCGATATGAAAGAATCATACAAGCCAACAAATGCATATTTTAGGTCATCCACAACAACAACAACGACGGCAACTTAAACTTAAAGATTCATCAAAAGAGCGAATCAGTTTTCCAATTGATCATATCATGCTGAGAATGACGAAATAAATCATGGCTACAGAGTCAAGTATTACAAAAAAAATTTGTTTCATCAAGCGAGGATTAGTGTCTAAAACGTGTTAAATGGACTGAAGGGTAGTGTACGCAGTTGTAACATGATGGACGGCTACGCTGTGTCACTCACTCACTCGCTGACTGCCAGCAATATACAGGCAGCTGACTACCTCGGCAGCATAACCAGTCTCTGACCACTGATCATCATATTGCTGTTTTTTTATTTTTTTTTTTTTTGTTTTCTTTGTAGGGTCTGTCAAGTAGAGCAGAACATTACTGGCCACTTATTTATACAAGGCAGTTTTAAAAATGTTTGGTTTAAAATGCCCAGCATGTGCTTTTTTACATCATACTACTTTGAGTAGTTAGTAGAATATATATATGATGTGCTTGTGGTTTTTCCTTAAAACAATTCTCTTGCATACAACTATGATGGTCTTTAAATCTTCATTATACAATGGAAAGTATAATAAGTTTGTCATAGAGTTTGTAGAAGACAGTGAGCTAAAGGAATAGCAAGGTTATAAAAAGATCTAATCAGATTATTTCACCACCCCAGTAATAACCTGAACATTTTTCAATTCTAAAGTTCTACCACTTTGTTTATATGTCGAAAATAGTTTATGGGCAGGAGTTAAGAGGGAGAAGAGTTTATGGACATTTGTTTAAAACTTTTCTGGATTGTAAGGCGTTTTCACATACATCTACTGCGACTACAAAACAATTATTTTTTTAATGCGATGTGCTCTTTACTGGACTATGGACAATAAACACATGAGATCTTCTTGAAAAACGAGTATTACGAACAGAAGCTCGGCCCCTTGGAATGGGTTCACTTATCTCAGCTGAATTTTTTGCATGGTCAAATCTATAGAAAAAGTTACCCAAACCACATTCCGACGATGCTGCAACGAGTTAATAGTGTTTGATTGCCTTATGTTGTTAACAACCCTGCAGAAAATGGACATATACCAGGACACGTCACGTGACCGGTTCATTGTAATAGGTACCGGTCAAGAGACAGGTTTTTTTATATGAAAAGACTGGTCACTTTTACATGGGCACGTCCTAGGAGGGGGTCAATTTCCCTCTGTGACATGTCACAGGACTGGTATAAAATAACATGTCAGACAACTAACCCCAAATAACATATCACAGGACTCGTACTTTTAAGCTCATCACGTCATAGATCCTGTTTTTATCTACCACAGGATAGGATCACGTGATATTGACTTTGACGTGGTAGATACTGTAGGAACGGGTTATCCTTTCACCTATCTCGTGAAATGTATTTTCGGAACCGGTCCTCATTTCAACTATCACGGGACAGGTCCCAATTCCCAACTGACCCTTTTTTTATCCGCAAGGAAGAAACTCGAAAAAATCTTTATCGCCACGAAAAGCCATGTACGCGACAGAATGCATAGGAAATATTTAGAGCAACCACTTTACTCTTACCAAACCTCTGGTAGAAAGCGATCGCTATGAAGTGAGTTAAACACCAGATTCATCACCTTGGAGAACGAGGAGCACATTGCAATTGGACGATAATTTTCAGGACTGTTATCTGCACAATTTTTAGGGATTAATAAGAGCCGATGGCTAGCGTCGAAAAGCACTGCTGTAACACTAGTTTTGGCATACAATTAGGCACCGGCACTTTATTTTTCTTTGTGTACAACTCGTTAAGTTCTACCCAACTTTTAAGTATTTCGCGAATGGTTTTGAAACGTTTCAAAGTTCGGAGTACAAAAAGGACGTAGATATAGTGCAGTGACCCGAATTTTCGAAAAGTACCCACTTTCCACCAGGTGTGAAGTGAGAAAAAAAAGTCGAGAATATTTTGATACTGTCCTTTAGCTCACGGAATGAATGGACTAAGCCAGGAAGAGTTGTAAACATTGAAAGTATCAGCAACAATTATTTCACAACTCTCCAAGATTATAGATATTGTGGTAGAAAGAGCGTCGAAACTATTAGAGAATGCTGCCGTTTCCATGTTTGGGCTTCTATAAATAAACTCGAAATATAAAATATTTGGCAAAGTCTCTTTCTTAACCCAAAGGGAGTTTAAAATATGGTAACTTGATTTTTCGAATTACATGTTTTTGATTGTGTTAAAATGAGATGCTGAGCCAAGCGTTATTATAGTTTATTTAAAGTCTATTATAATTAGATTCTGACTGTCCAAAAAAAAAAGTATTCTCATCAAAATCAGAGCTGCCATATTTTGAATACATTTTCTCAAACTTAAAAATTGTTAACATAATTGTTTTCGGTGTTTCAAAATAACTAGAAATTATGTATTACAGAAATTAAATAACCTGTAAGAGATGAAGGTTTTCGGCACTCAGAAACTATGCTAGCAAATCGGAAGAGATTTTGCTTAACCGCGGTTATGGTTAAAATTGCTGGGATTAATCGCGATTAATCGCACACACTATGATAAACCGCGCAAGTTGAATTATTCAACCAGATGGACACACAGCTGCTAAACCTAATCTGTGCACGCTAAATCTAGTGGTGCTGGCTTTTTTTCTGGTTTAAAATTTTAAAAATATGGTTCCAACCATTAGTTTTATGGTTCCAACCATTAGATTTCACTCTCCCAAGCAGCTTTTGTTGAAAAAAATAAGGCTGTAGGTATTTTAAGTTAATCCTTATCTGTAACAGGTCAATTGAGAAGTCCCCGGCCTGACACATAGATGGCGCTACTAGACTTAAATAGATATGATTGTTAGTTAGCCCTAACCTTCAAAAGACACGTGTATAAATTTGACAGCTGTCGGATCATTCGTTTGTGAATTTTAGCATTTTGAGTGAAGCAACTTTTGTTATTGTGAAAAAAATGGATAAAAAGGAATTTCGCGTGTTGATAAAATATTGCTTTTTGAAGGGAAAAAATTCAGTTGAAGCAAAAACTTGGCTTGATGACGAGTTTCCGGACACTGCCCCAGGAAAATCAACCATCAAGGACGTGGTGAAATGAGCACCAAATACGGTGAACGCAGTGGACGCCCAAAAGAGGTT
This sequence comes from Eustalomyia histrio, assembly GCA_949748255.1. Lineage (NCBI taxonomy): Eukaryota > Metazoa > Arthropoda > Insecta > Diptera > Anthomyiidae > Eustalomyia > Eustalomyia histrio. The sequence continues at coordinate 89,177,898 of OX456525.1, read as the reverse complement.
GTTACGGACGAAAACATCAAAAAATCCACAAAATGATTTCGAATGACCGTAAATTGAAATTGAATGAAATAGCAGGTACTCTAAAGATATCAACTGAACGTGTACATTCACGTATCATTCACGAATATTTGGGTATGAGAAAGCTCTGTGCAAAGTGCGTGCCGCGTGAGCTCACTTTTGACCAAAAACAAGTCAGTGAAAACGAAGGCGAAAATCCAAGAATTGGGCTTCGAATTGCTTTCGCATCCACCGTATTCTCCAGATCTGGCCCCCAGCGACCTGTTCTCAGATCTCAAAAGAATGCTCGATGGGAAGAAATTTTCGTCGAATGAAGAGGTGATCGCCGAAACTGAGGCCTATTTTGAAGCAAAGGACAAATCGTACTACAAAAATAGTATCGAAAAGTTGGAGGGTATTACCCTTGAAAATTTTGCCAAAAACAATGTGTTTTAGTATGGTAGGCCGGGGACTTTTCAATTGACTTGTTATGTACAGGCAATAAGAGCTGTTGAATAAATTAACTTTTATATTTATGATGTTTTCGAAAAAAAGTAAATAAAAATATTAAAGTTATTTCGTTGGTAAATTGACGGTATTTCAAGTAATTCGTTAGATTATCTTCAGGTTTACTATATCTTAAGTTATTTTGTTATTGGTATTTTAAACCCTTTGAAAGGGATTTTCATTGGTAACGGTAGTTTAAGGTTAGTGTTTGCCAACCATGGTTATGATTGAAAACGTGTGAATACCTTTAAAACATGCAAACATAACATGCAAATTGCACATTCAAGCAAAGCGTTAAAATGAATAATTTTATATGCAAACTTTTGAGGTGACCTCACATTTTGACTGGCAAATTCTTAACTGCTGCACCGATTATACATGGTAATTATTACCATACATCAGATCTTTTTACAAATAAGCGATCAAAAAACTAAAAAATCCTACTTTTCAATTTGAAAAATATTTCTTTTAAGAGATAACGACAAATTCATCTGAACTCATCGCACTTGAATTAACTCTCCGATTGACCAGCTTGTTAGAAAACTCTTTGATTCGAGCACATTATTATTAGATGCGTTGAGCGCCATCTACAGGATGTGTCCGAAAATTGTGTTGGGCGCCATACTTCGTCGGATACTTTTTAACCAACGAAGCCAAATAGTGTAAACAAGAAAATATCTTAAAAATAAATACGTTCAATATTTTAAAATCCTTTTTAATTACAGTTTGAATTTATGCTTTACAATTCTTGTTTTAATACATTTTATCTTAAAGTCTTAAGTAATTCATTGCAGGGTTTTTAAAATTCGACCATATCTCATATTACATACTTTTATTTAGTTCTCTCATATTTTTGATTTATTTGTTTTTGTAATTTTTTAAGTCATTTTTATTAATGAAAATCTCTTTGTTTACTTTATTTTAAGACAAATCATAAAAATTTGCTGTCTACTCAATATAACAAATTGTGGTCAATGATTTAACACTTTTTTATAAAACAATTTTTGTTTTTTGTTTATTTTATGTTTTCTTTAACGGTGGCATTTTGTAAATTACTGTAATAAAATATAATTTCATGTAGTCACTGAACAACTGGAAATCAACTTTTTTTTGTTTAAATACTGCGAATATGGAAATGACAGTTTTTTAATTTTTCTTCGAAATAAGTAATTTTAATTTGCTTGGTTTTGTTCAATCAAATAAAAAAGAAATTAAAAACAAAATACTTGAAGTACGAGGACGGTCCCAAAATTAGCCGATCTAAGAAAAAAAAAAAATACAACGAATTTGGGGAAAATTTACTTTATTTCTCAACATAATCTTCTTTTAGCTCGATACACTTTTCCCAGCGATATTCAATAGTTTCGATACCCTGTTTATAGTACACTCAATAAAAAAAGTCTGTAATGGTAACTAAAAACTTTGCTGTTATTATGGGATATTTTGCTAATTTCAGCCCAGCAGTATTTTTTTTTTGCTAATCTTAGCAACACGTGTCTGCTGACGTGTAATACAATCAATTAATACAAAAATTTTAGTAAATTGCTTTAAACGCAATGAATTGCAAAATATGGTAAAATTTTCATTTATTAAAAAAATGTTTAATGCACAAATTGATTCAATAATTTTTATATACACTTGTTACACTTTAAAGCTGCTAATTTCTTTTCAAATTGCCTTACGAATTCGAATACACAAATTTATATTTTTTTATCGACCATTTTTTGATTTTTTTTTTAATATTTTAGGCATAATTAAAAAAAAAATCAAAGGCTAAAAATAGTTAAAACATAAACGAATTTATAATTTTGTTTTAGTTTGCGAATTTTTGTTTTCAAAAATATTTTTAATAATTTTTTTGAATTTAAAGGTAAAATTTTAATTGTATTAAGGTTCGATTTTTAGAACTAAAAAAGTTTTTAGAGATATTTTAAGTGGATGTCCTATTTTTAAACTTGGGTTGTGAAACATATCTTCACTTCCGACCCCTTTTTTCAACCTATGTAACATTTTAAGGTAATTTAAGTTTGATTAGAAATAACATTTTCTTCAATATTAATTCTTTTTTAAATTAGTGAATTGTTTTTTGCTAATTTTAGCAAATCGGTTTTCAAAAATTTGTAAAACGATTTCTAAAGTTAGCAACAAAAATTTGTAAATATTCCGCAAAAAAAATTTATAAAATAATAATTTTTTTACTAAAAATCAGTATAAAAATAGTAAAGTAGGATTGCAAACAATTAAAAATTTTTCTACTAACTTTTTTCTCTGAGTCTAAAACTATCTAGCTCCTTTACATTGGCATCAACCTAAAATATTTTACCATTGATTTTGGCATTTTTTTTCAAATTTGAATGCCTTATGAATGTGGAAAAAAAAGATATTATTTGGGTGGCCAAAAATTGGTTACAATTGATTGAAAAAGAGAAATCGGAAGTGAACCGATTCATGTCCAAAAATAGGATATACACTTAAGTGCTCAATGAACAATAACAGTCCTTTCACGTAGTTCGCGTTCTCCAAGTTGAAAAAATCACGTCGAAATCTATATAATCTAATACTACCCCTCCTTGCACCCGAGGCTAATGCCTGATCTTACAGAGTTTAAAGAGTTTTCCTGGCTATCTTTAAAGATTCTTATGCATTATGTGATTGCCCCGATCTCCACATGAAAACGGAATTTTGATCTGGGAGATGGAAGCATTTTTCAACAGAGAAGTACCAGCTATAGAAGCCACATTCAGTCCTTTTATCCATTTTCAAACCCTCCTTATAGAAGTAAATGCCCAAATATTTCCAAAAAATCTGCATTTTAACCAGGATACTCTGCTCATTATTCGTTTACTGCAATTTGCAGTTATTGACCTCTCGGAGATCCTATTTTTTCATATTGTTACGGAAATTCAATTCATCAATTTCCATTTACTCGTAGAAACATTAATATCCATATGTTAAGCCTGAAATATAAAACAATTAAATGGCAACTCTTCACCATAACTAATGTTTCTTCTGGCAAACTTTAAAAGAGCATTCTCAATGTTGCCAGTATGCAGCTTCCGGATGGTGCTGCCACATTCTAGTTATTTTAACCCGCACATATAAAAACGGCAGCAAGGTGGCATGTCAAGTTAGTTGATAATAAAACGGTAAAGAGGAAGCATTGACATTTCATTGAATTGTGTATTCTGTGGAAGCGTAAGCTTAATAGAGTTTAAATAAAGTATCTTGTGTAATTGTTTTAAGTTTGTATTTAAACAAAGAGTAGCTATAAAAGAATTTCAACGGTGTTTCTGATTTTCAATAAGAAAAGAACTTGATTAATTTTAAGGAAATAAATCAACGATTTCAAAAGGTAAAATCGTAACAATATCTTGCTAGAGCAAAACATTGGTCTCCTCGAGACAAAACATCGATAACAGGTCAATTGAAAAGTCCCCGGCCTACCATACTAAAACACATTTTTTTGGCAAAATTCGTTTTTTTTATTCAACATAGTTCCCTTTAATGGTGATACACTGATTATAGCGACCCTCCAACTTTTCGATACCATTTTTGTAGTACGATATGTCCTTTGCTTCAAAATAGGCCTTAGACTCGACGATCATCTCTTCATTCGACGAAAATTTCTTCCCAGCGAGCATTCTTTTAAGATCTGAGAACAGGAAATAGTCGCTGGGAGCCAGATCTGGAGAATACGGTGGATGCGTAAGCAATTCGAAGTCAAAAGTGAGGTCGCGCGGAAACCAACTTCGCACAAAGCTTTCTCATACCCAAATATTCGTGAATGATACGTGAATGTACACGTTCAGTTGATATCTTTAGAGTACCTGCTATTTCATTTAATTTCAATTTACGGTCATTCGAAATCATTTTGTGGATTTTTCGTCCGTAACAACCTCTTTTGGGCGTCCACTGCGTTCACCGTCTTCGGTGCTCATTTCACCACGTCTAAACTTAGCATACCAATCCTTGATGGTTGATTTTCAGAGGGCAGTGTCCGGAAACTCGTCATCAAGCCAAGTTTTTGCTTCAACTGTATTTTTCCCTTCAAAACGCATCGATTTAGCCCCATCTATGTGTCAGGCCGGGGACTTCTCAATTGACCTGTTATATCTTACTTTAAGATCAGACTGTTAATGCCGCAGATATAACGACAAATTTAAGAAGGCGTAGTGGTCGGCGAAAAAAAATCGAAATTGTCTTGCAAGGTGTAAGGCACACTTTTTTTGCCTGTAAGGTGTGTGCTGCATGCTGTGTGCAAATTTTGGCTTCGATGAAAGCATTATTTTTCGTTTTTGCAGATTTTGTGTGAAAATATTTGTGATCAAAAACAGTCTCAATAAAAATCCGAATAGATTCATTCCAAACAAACGGCAGTTGCAAGTATTTTTAAAAAATTGATTTTCCTTTAAGATATAACTTATAACAAAAATTAAATTTTTAAAAAAATCGACCTTTTTTTGCAAAATTAAAAAAAAAAAAAAATGTATGCTCCATTTGAACACTTATATCTATCTATCTGTCTGTTTGTCGAAGTTACGGACGTTTAAAATGCAGAGAATGAATACCAAATTTCAACACCCCCTTTAGGGACAAATACATTAAAATGTATTAAAATGGATTATCAAAAGAACATGACTTGTATTGTTTGAATAAAAAAAGTTTTAAAGATGTATGTATTTGATGTAAAAATAATCACATTGACTTGTCCATGTCTGGTCACAAACACTATAATCAGCATCAATGTCGTCCATCAAGAACAACAAGAAGCTTTTAAAAATTTTGTTTTCACTTTTACTTGTTTTTATTTTTGCATGTTTTATTTAAATATTAAAAATATTTAAATTTTTTCTTAAAAGGATGTAAATACTTGAATAATGAATTAACAAATTATTCTTGATGTTCTTCATTTTCTTCAAAAAAAAAAAAAAAAAACTGAAAGCTAATTTTTTCCATTATTTTAGAAATATATATTAATAAAGTTTTTCCAATATAGGCAGCTATGCTGCATAGAATAAATACAGGTAACCCTCTACTTGTATTTATTCTAGACGAATTCTATATAACGCAGTGTTCAGTTAAAAATAGACTTATCCAAGATATTCGTTTGCAAAATCTTCAGAAAAAAGGCAAAAGCAAAGAATTTTTTTTAACTTGGTTTTTGCAATGTTGATTTTGTTTTTTTTTTGCAAACTTAGTTTCAGGCTTCTAGTTTTACCTGTACATAATTTTACAAAAAAAAAAAGAGTGAAAAGGCCAAAAATCTCAATTTATGACATGCTACTTCAACAATCATATTTATGTTAACATAGTACGATACCACACTTATTTATATACATTTGTGCATGTAGTTGTTGTACGCGCTCTTATGTTCTCGAATATGAATATGCATATATGAACAGCACTTTACCAAAGTTTAAATAAAATGGCTAACAATATATTTATGTACGAGTATGGAGGGTAGGTGGGTGTATAGGCATGCCATGCTGTACGTGCCTTTGTACAATAAGAAAAATTAAATGAATTAAAAAAAAATTGGTACCTCAATTAGTTCCATTGTATTCATGTGTGTTGGCAATAATGCTGGGGCGGATAGTTTTTTTTTTATAGATTATACACTTACAAAATAGCAGTTAGCTTTTAACTGGGAGTTTAATATATTTGAGTTTTACTGTTTGATTAAATTTTGACGGGACTTTCAGTAATCTGTCTTCAAAGTAATGTAAAAAGCTGCAATCAGAAAATTTAATAATAGAACCCCGAACTTTGGATGCCCATTTAGTGAATTTCGTGTCGTCATTAAACGATTTTACTTGAAAGGCAAAACACCTAAGAAAATCAAAGATGAGTTAGATGAAGTCCATAGCGCACCCGTACAAGTGTTTAAGACTATCTACAATTGGGTAATTGAATTAAAACGTAGCCATACAGCCACAAATGATGAACCTCGAGCAGGACGTCCATTAAAAGCAGTTTCTTCAGAAATCATCGTTAAAATCTACGATACAGTTTTGAGTGACCGACATGTTAAATTAGGTGAACTAGTTAAGGGCACGAGTGAGTTCAATTTTGCACAAAAAATTTTGTATGCAAAAGCAATCGGCAAGAAGGGTGCCGGTTTTGCTCACAATTAAAAATAAACCCAATTGTTTGATTAATTCAGCAGGTACTTTGGAGCTTTCCCGATCCTGATTAACTTCCTCGCTGATGAAACTGGATTCACCACTTTGGTGAATTCGCCCCGAAAGCGGTGAAATCTGCTCGTTAGTTTATGGCAACGAATTTTTGGTACATACAGGTTGGTTAAAAAGTTCCTGCGCTCGAAATAAATATATTCTTTTATTCAATATAATCTCCTAGAAGCTCACTACACTTGTTCCAATGATCTTCCAATAATTTTATCCCATCCTTATAATGGTTTTCCGGAAGCTCTGCAAAATAACAGTCTACGGCTGCTATGGCCTCTTCATTCCACGAAAAATGCTTTCCACGAAGGAATTGTTTGAGATTTCTGAAGAGATAGTAGTCACTGGGAGCCAAATCTGGTGAATACGGTGGATGTTCAAGCAATTCGTACTTTAATTCTTTAATTTAGCCATCGTCAAAACACTTTTGTGAGTAGGTGCATTGTCTTGATGAAAAATGATTTTTTTCTTCTTTAAACCAGGTCTTTTCTCACGAATATCATCATCCACCTGATCCAAAAGGCTGCAATAATATTCAGAGTTGATTGTTTTACCTTTCTGAAGATAATCAATCAACAAAATTCCTTTTGCATCCCAAAAAACTGATGCCATAACCTTCTTTGCTGATCGTTGTGACTTTACCTGCTTTGGAGCTGAACAACCAGCTTCAGTCCACTGGTAGATCCAAGTCTCATCGATAGTTATAAAACGACGCAAGAAGTCGGTTTTATTCGGCTTAAAACGCTCCAAATTACGATGAGAAATTTGTTTTCGATCCAGTTTTTGTTGAATTGTTAATGTGCGCGGCACTAACTTTCCAAACAGTTTTTTCATACGTAATTCTTCATGTAAAATATGGAGTACTCGTTCGTCTGAGATGCCTATGACATTAGCAATTTCACGCTTAGTCAAACTTGAATCTTCACTAACCATATTATGTACCTGCTCAATGATTTCTGCTGTGGTTGCAGTTTTTGGTCGTCCTTCGCGTGGATCGTCTTTAAGGCTGGTACGACCACGTTTAAATTCACCAGCCCAAAATCCAATGGTGCGTTTTGAAGGTGAGGACTCCTTATACACTTGTAACAATTGTTCATAAATTTGCTTTGCTTTTAAACCCTTCAAAACAAAGAATCTAATGACTGAACGATATTTAATTCTTTCCATATTAAAAAAAATCAATGAAACGTCAACTTCAAATGGCTTGTAAACAAAGAAAGAATTGACAGAATGACTTGCAACTTTGCATGTGTTCTCTGGACAGTTATACCAACTTGAGAAAAAAAAAGTTTTTTAGCTAGCAGTGCCATCTCTTGGTGAGCGCAGGAACTTTTCAATCAACCTATAGATATGGAATTATCTACATTGACCACTTGAAAAAGGGAAATACAGGGAAAATCAAGAAATAAGGCACCCATTTGGCCAAAAAAACGTGATTTCCAATCAAAGTAATGATCGGGTGCATACTTGTGCAATTTCGATAGCAAAAATACACGAATTGAGGTTTGAATTGTTGCCGAATCGACCTTTTCCTGCAGAGCTGGTTCTCAGCGATGTTTTCCTGTTTTCAATATTTTTGAGAAATGGTTATGCGCAAACAAATTCTATTCAAAAGAAGCCTATTTTAAGGAACTTCCGTAAATATTTTTTGCAAAGGGCTACAGTGCAAGATCGGAGCAAAGACATAAAAAATCCGAATACAACCAGGCCTCATGGTCACTCTGAATTATTAAAATGTAGATAATGGAAACACAGTTCCTAAAGGAATCCAAAACGTGTGATATACGACTAACCAAACTGCAATACCCACATCACGACCTTCCACTTTACGTGGGCAGTTATCCTGGTGACAAATACAAATACGTGGGCAGTTATCCTGGTGACAATTACAAAGGGGTTTTGCCCGTGTCATCCTCATATAGAGGAAGTACGGTTAACTCCAAAGACAAAATTTTTATATCTGGATGATAGCGAAAGATATCAGGTGAGGCGAAGGTGCCGGAGATAAACGGTTGAAATAAGCGGTTAGATTTCCGGTAAGGTATAAGCGACTAGGTTCAGTTGATTGGATAACTTCAAGGGACAGACAAGGGTTAAAGGGAACGCAAGAGACCTCTAGCTTAAAGTCGGCTCGGAGTCTGTGCGCCTTCTGCGTCTCTCCAAGGGAATGGTGATAATCGGGTAGAATTATCGTAAGATGATTCTTCACACGGAAAGAACAGTAATGATTTCTAATCTTCTAATATAGAAGAACTGCTAAGAGATGTTCAATTACCGTTCATTTTAGCTATTTAACATTAACGACAGTTCCACTGTCGAGAATAGAATTTTGATTTGTTTAACAAAAATACTTACAACAGAAAAATTCGGTTGCTGTTATCGTTCGACTGGAGACCAATTTAGTAGTTATCATGAACCCGTTTTCTGCGCTTGGAGAAAACAAATGACCTTTAGACAATCCTTTACTTGCAAAAGACATTAAAAAAGGTTTATACTGTCCTAAAATTGTCATAATAAGAACAGTATTTACTTGGCTACTTTGAATTGGTGTGGAGAAGGTTAATACGTGGATCGAGTGGCTAAAAAAATCGATCGTTATAACAAAATTATTTTCTTTGCCTGACAAGGACATCACGTGCTGCAAGCATCACATTCCTACCATGTCCGACGCGGTAAAATTTTCTGTTCTACCTAATTTTTCTAAAACTTCTCCAAGATGCTACTCCACATACATTTATTAATCTAAGTTTTCTAATGGACGTAGAGGTTTGTTCAATAGAAAAGGTGAATTTTAAAATTTTTCGTGCATTCAATTAGCGATTTTTTTATGTTGGCACACTTGTCTCGAACATGTCTTCTTAGTTGAGTTGAGTGTAAAAAATGGAATTAAGTGCTTAAAAGCACTTGAAACGTTGAGAGGGGCATATGGTGAGAGTGGCATATGGTGATTGATTTTCAAGTAGTACAAGCTTTTCAAAGAAGGTCGATAAGATGTGAATGACAACGCTCGTCCTGGAAGCTCAATCACATCAAAACACACACACACAAATTTTTATGGAAAATAGTCGAATCACTATTAGAGAAGATGAAGAGGATGTCGGCATATCGGTTGGCTCATGCCATACAATTTTTTTTCGTAAATTTCGGGCATAAAGCGTGTGGCAGCGCAGTTCGTTACAAAATTGCTGAATTTTGAACAAAAAAAAAAAAAAACCATCGCATGGGAATCGCTCAGGAAATGTTGAATAACGTTAACGACAATCCAGATTTGCTTAAAAGGGTCATAACGGGTTACGAATCATGGGTATTTGGTTATCGTCCCAATAAAAGAGCCAAGACCAAAAAAAGCACGCCAAGTTAAATTAAATGTCAAGGTTTTTTCTTACTGTTTTCTTTGATTAGCCTGGCGCAGTGCATCAGGAGCTCTTGCCACATCGTCGTATGGTATATAAAGAGTAATATCTTGAAGTTATGACGCCGAAAAAACGTCCATAATTGTGGAAAAACAATTCATTGGTTTTGCAGCACGATAATGCACCTGCTGACTCGTCATTGATTGTTCGTAATTTTTTGTCGGAAAAGAATACTGTAATCATGCCTCAGCCACCGTATTCACCAGATTTTTCCCCCTGCGACTTTTTCCTGTTCGCAAAATTGAAGAGACCCATGAAAGGACGGCTTTTGCGACGATCTAGGAGATAAAAACGGAATCGCTGAGAGAGCTCAAGGCCATAGCAAAAAGTGCATGCTTCAAGGATTAGAAAAAACACTGGCACAAGAGTATTATATCTAAGGAGGAATACTTTAAAGGGGAAAAAAATAGAAATTGATGAATAAATAAATATTTTTTGAGAAAAATTAAAATTCACCTTTTCTATTGAACAGACCTCGTACATCTGGCAAAGTTGGTAGGATATATGAAGGAGTGAGGATTTTACAGTTAGAAAATTTCAAGCCGTCAAATCGTAGTGCTTTTAAGAAATTGTTAAGAAGCTCAATTGTCAGTTGGGAATTGGGACCTGTCCCGGGATAGGTGAAAACTGAACCGGTTCCGAAAAAACATATCAGCAGATAGGTGAAAAATGCTCCGGTTCTTAAAGTAACTATCACGTGACCGGTTAAAAAGTCACGACTTGTCCTTTTAGACCAGTCCTGTGACATGTCACAGAGTGCAATTGACCCCCTCCTAGGTTAAGCCCATGTTAAAGTGATCTGTCCCGTGACCGGTCCCTCTCACAATTAACCGGTCATGTGACGTGTCCTGGGATAGGTCCTTTTCCCGCAGGGCTAAATTCTCAACTAATTTGATTAAAAGCTGGAACATAGGATTTTTTCAAGTTCTGTTAAAAAATTAATTGTATTTTTTTTATATTCTAGTCTTTGACTTCCTAATATGTTTTTTCGGATTGTCCAAGATATTAAAGACCTCAAGTCAAAATTCCATAATATAAATCTCAGTGTATCATGAATATGTGCGTGTCTATTTGTCGTTCTGTGTGGCACACGTTTTGCATGCTATATAAAGTATACACTATTCTGGTTATTAGCCAAAGGAGGCAAGCAGGGAGTTGAGGCGAAATGGTAAACTTTATTTCCAAAAAAAAAAAAAAAAACAAATACTACTACTCTGGAGCATAGTGTTAAACAATTTGTCGTAGACATGTTGTAGATTCAAGTAAAGATATGCTTTTGCACGTTTGCTACAAGCTCCACCAACAAAACCATCAAAACAAACCTACACTTACACACGAACCGGAGGCAAAAAATAAAAAATGGTAAAAGAGCAAAACAAAAAACGAAAACGAACACAGAAAGTGGTTATGGTTAGTGATTTTTATATATTTTTTTTTTTAGATGGCTGGATTGAAGTTGTTGAACCGCTGTTTTTACTTACATAATGTGTGAATGTTCAGTGTTTGCTGTATATTTATGTACATATTTATATATTTTTTTTTGGTTATTCTGGGGGAGTGGTTAAACAACATCCTAAAGAAGAACAAAAGTTATGTATGGGTGCGAATACTTTATTTTATAAATTGTGATTTTCATTGTGCTACAACGTAACAGGGATGGGATGATAAAATTGGTACAGAAGTTTTTTTTTTTTGTGCGGTACGTTTTAAATGTCAACAGTACTTTTGTAACTTTGCTATGACTTCTTTTTAAAGATTATACAAAAAAGGTAAAAGAACTTTAGCATCTGATTGGCACTTCAACATGTTGTATATACAATCAAAATAAGAAGCATTTGTATTTTTAGCTGTTCAATCACATATTTAGGGGTTAAAAGAGGGATCTTTTTTAGTTTTTTAAATTTTTTTTCATTAATTTTTTTAACTACATATAAAGAAATTTAGAGATCTATCTCAGAGAGCAGTAATATATGATTAAGTTCTTAAATTTAGTTCTACGAACAGTGTTACCATATGACATGACAGGAATTTCGTGAAACGAGAACATGTTCGGATCAGGCTGTAGGTCCATATTGTGGAGACAGGGTTAAAAACTTTTTGAAGTACACCTCAGGTTTAATACCGTTTTTATTTTTTTTTTAAGAAAAATTAATGTGACTGACAACATCTAAATTAGGAGTTCTGATTATTGGTCCTCTACATTGTAGGCGCGCTGATTTCAATAACAAACTCTGTTTTTGTTCTTTCTTTAACAATTGTTATTTTCAAGAAATGGAAGTAAGCTGATGTGGCCTAAAACTACACTTTAATATTTTCAAGATTTTTGCAAAGAAAGGTTCTCAAAGAAAGGTTCGTTGGGTCGAACTCGATAATTTTTATCGACAATACAACTGGAAACTATTTTTTTTTGGACAAAAATAATGATGTCGCTGCGAAAATTGATGATATTCTTTATTCCTCTAAAGTACATTGTAATATTATTACTTTTACCAGAGATGCAAAACTGCATACACGTCCTGAGAGGAAACATTCAGTAATCGGCGTGTGTTATTTTTAAACGGCTTTTTCGAACCCCAAATCCTATCAACTCTTTTGTAGTTGACATCCACAAATTTGTCATGTATATTCCTTCGATCATAGGCCATGTCTGGTAAAGGTTAAGGCAAAAGACAGTTCATGAATGACACACTCAATCAGAACTTTATACCAGTCCCTGAGTGGGGTCGTGTAAATACCTTCGATTTTAATGTACATGTATACATGGTTGGTATCAATAATTAGGAATCTGAACTTCATGTTGTTATGGGCATGATAATTCTATGTGAAGTTTTCTGGAAAATTTATGTTATTCATGTATCGAAAGAGGCATCCAAGTGCCTTGACTTTCATAACCGGCGCAAGAAATACTTCACTCCTTTTGATCTCCTACTATTTATACCGTAAATGGAACATAACTCCCATATATGGGCAGGGGCTTTAAGTTCTATTTTGAAGCTTCTGGACCATGTGCAAAAGCTTGTGTCCTAGCATATTTGAATCATTGGAACATCGTCTGAATGTGGGCTGTATAATATTGATCTATCGATACTACGGTGGAACTTATTCCTAGGGCATGTTTTTTATTCGCAACAAACGCAGTATATGTCACCTGTGGTCGACTGTCAAACGCATTACAGAGACAATTCGTTAATTGGTGGAACCACCTGTGTAGGGAATAAAATTCCAGCAGATGTCTTTCCTGATATGCACAATTTAGGTAAATTCAAGTCAAAAGTAAATAAATACTACTCCCTATTTCACTCCTTCCCATTAACCTATTTTTCTGATATCAACACAATGCACTGCATTAGCAGGGGCATCACCCAAGTGTTGGTCTACAGAATAAAAACAAAATGTCATGTTTAAAAGAACTGTGTTATAAGATGCAAAACTTTAAAATCTTTCTCATAAGTGAAAAAACGGATTTTGCCATTGAAATCGGTTTACTCGAAATATATAAGACCAATGGCCGCTACTCTTGTTTACTATAGCGTCACGCAGTGTTATTGTGTACTAAGAGTGGGTACGAACCCTTTTGTCAATTTGTATTTAGTTTAAAATTTATTTAGCCATTTCCCACAGGACCTAAATATATATTGCTAATACGCTCCCATATCCAATTTACTACTTCAATGTAAATTTTCTCGAAAACTATGACCGCTAGAAAATCATTGCCTACCTCCCCCCCCCACTTTCTAAAACGCCAACTCAGATTCTAATACTGTAAAAATTATTGAAAATTTTGTTTCTATGTAAAACAACTACAATCACATTATTATTTATATAACTGCGGAACTAAAGAGGGTTAAATACCTTATGACTTTAGATATTAACAACAAGGCATGTTGAACTAAAGGTGTCTGAGAAGCTGTGGATTTTCTGGCAGTGCGAAAGAGCGTTCTGGAAAGACTTGAAACCTGCAGGAATACACTAGTTGTACTTTGTAGTTATCAGACTCATCGTGACATACGCATCTGTAGTCCGGTGGGCTAGAACAGTAGTGAAACCATTCGAACTAGGCTGAACAAATTCCAAAGAGCTGTTACTATGGGTATTAGCGGTGCTATGAGTACCACACCTGGTGGTGCTTTTAATGTTATGTTGGACATGTTACCCCTGGATCTTTGTATATATACTAGGCGAGGCTATGAAAACAGTAAACATTCTGCGAAGGAATGGAACCTGCCATAAGGATTGCAACACAGGACATGGTATTATCGAGCAGAGGCTTTCCGATGTTTCTTATTTCTGTATCTAATTAGATAGAAAATATGGAGTAATTATTCCGAATAGAAGGACTGGGATAACTCAACTGAACTACTTGGGGATTATTTTAAAACTTTATAAACTAATGGATCTAGTACCTAAAACGATACTGGATGTGGACAATGTGAGCAAGTACTCTTGTGGCAGAGTAAAATTTTTGCTATTTTGGATGTGGGAGAATTGGATAATCAATAATGGATGGAGCGATAGGATTATCAATAACTGTAGTGACAATCAAGCTGCGCTTAAGTCACTTGAATCTGTTATCACTTCAATCTGTATTGTTCAGGACTGTAGATGCAGGTTGACTGAGGTTTCTATTGGAAACAACATCTGTCTTCTATGGACATCGAGTCATGTGGGTATTCCGCGGCCAATGAAATGGCCAAAACGTTTGAAAACATTGTATTGATTTCGACTGCCATGATTCCGGAAACGCAACTGCCTGTTACTATATCATGGTTAAGTACGTCGGATTGGCTCATAAATGAAATCTGCTTTCATTTCGAGGTGGTCAGATGAGACTAACTGCGATAGTACAAAGTGTTTTGTAGACAAACCATATGGGAATGTGAAACCGTATCTACTCAGTTTGAGTAGAACTGACTGCCGTAGACTTGCTGCGGGACACAATGCTTGTGCTCGTCATATAGCGAGGATGGGTATTGTCCATAGCCCATTGTGTGTGTTATGTCTGGAGGAAAAGGACACTATAGAACATTTTGTCTGTCACTGTGCATCTTTATCCAGAGCTGTATTAAGCATTTTGGGTAGTAACGTCTTGTGTATGGATTCTGATAATAAACTACCACTGCCTGATTTACTCAGGTCTATAAGGGTTTCTTACCGAACATTTCGGATTAAACTACCATTTTTGGGAAAATAATCTATTAGAATCGCCTCTGTGTCGACTATGTCTGGAGGAAGACGAAACAACCATTCAAATTTTGTGTGAATGTATTGTAATACATAGGAACAGAAGGAAAGGTTTCAATAGGGAATTTTTAGGTTCAGAAGATATTAGAAACTCTTCTTCATCTTTTATATTCAAGTTCATAGGGAATATATTACAGAATTTGGTTTAGTTTTATGATTTTTGGTACAAAAGATTCAAATGGGTCGCAGTGCCGGCCGTGGGACCAAATCTTGACTTAATAATAAAAAAATAAGTGTAAGGAAGAATGGGAAATTCTAGTCTCATACTCCTTCCTTCTTCTCCGATCTCTAATTTCGATAGGGTATGGTACAATGGACAATTTTTTTAGACTATGCGCCATGGACTTGCATCAGTGCTTGTCCAACCTAACTCAACAAAAATTGCAGAATTTTTCTAAGTATACACATCATCTTACACAGCTGAAAGGTTAAAAACTTTCTTTCTTTTTTATTTTAACAATAATCCTCAATCAAAATTTTAATAAATTGGTGAAAATCCTATCTTTCGAAAAAGTACCAAATCAAAAATCTCCTTTTATCTTCTTTGGTACTATTATACTTCATGAGTTTTTCGGGCTTTATTGTATGTATTTCTATGCTATACCCAGTGTCTTCACATGCAATAAATATGCCCTGATATTGGAAATTTACACACAAAACAGTACCAAAGCAAATAATTTTGTTGTTGCTTTGTGTGTAGTTTTCAAATTTCACGGCATATTTGGTTGCATGTGAAGACAATTGGTTATGGAATGGAAGAAAAAAAAAACAACAACAACAAAACCATTGAAACACTCATGATACATACAAGTTAAATAAAAATAACAATCTCTAAGGTGTACTCTTTTCCACAAGGTACATTTCAAGGTACAAATGAAATAGAGAGTGACAAAGGAAGAGTTTTCGTATTCAATTTTCACCATTTCTATTTATACAGCGCTGACGACTATGAGGGTTGCTCTCTTTTGTACCATGCTAGGAGCATTAGTAGCTACTATGCCATGTTTATAATACTGTTTCAGTTTAGCTCATTTTATGTAAACAAATTTCCGTTTTTTTTTCTTCTTTACCCTATCTTTTACCCTGTCCGTTGTACCGGTTTTGTTTCCAATATTGTTTGTTTGATTTGTTTTTTTTTTTTTGTGGTTATTACGATACTACTGCTCGGCTGTGGCAAAAGGTGGTTTGTTCATTCTGTTTGTTCATGAGTCAGTTTCAAAGTAACTTTCGTACGAATTCGTAGTGTCTTGTGTAATAACGTGGTGGTGTTTTGTCGTTTATTATTATTATTATTCTTAGTATTGAGATCGCTAACGTGAACGTTTTTTGAAATATACATATTATTAAAACGCCGTCGCTGCGAACTTTCAACAATAATACGGTTTATTGATATTTTTTGCATATCTATGGCTTATAAATATTTTTAGTTTGGTTTTTAATTACATTTCAATATATATTTTGGCAAACAAACAACTGCAGAAAAAAAAAACAAAGAAAAGCTTTAAAATTATAATACAACACAAACAAATAACCGTAAACAAAAAAGCTTTTAATTTCCTAATAAAGCCAACAAATCAAAAGTTATAGAAAAAAAGTTACAAGTGTTTTTCCAGTTCCGTTTTAATTTAATAACGGTAAAAAAGAATTAAAAAAGCAAAAAAAAAAAACAAAGAAAATAAATCATAAAATCCTTTAAATTTTAAAATAAAATCAAACACATAAAAAAATTCCAAGGGAAAGCTTAAAACACAAAAAATAAAAAACTGTGCATAAATAAATTAAAAAAAAAAAGTTCTAATTATGAATATTTTATGTTAATCAAATATACAATTTGACAAATAAAAAAAAATGTGTTCGTTTTAAACGTTTTAAAATATATTTAATTTAATAAATTTAAATTATTTATCTTATACCCGCTATATGGAATATGTATTTTGATAATAACACGCTTTGGTCCATATAAGGGAAATCAAAACGAACAACAACTTCATCCTGTTCTGCCGAGTCATCGACCCAATAAACTTAGCTTGCTTGCTGTCTCAATACGTCACTTTGTTAGGTAAGTTATAATGTTTAAAAATATGTTTTAATTAAACAATTTTCGCGCGGAAATTTTAATGCAAGCATATAAAACTTAAAAATGTGCATTTAAAGCAACTCAACAACATTTTGAAAATTTTATAAATGGAAAACTTTAATAATGTCATGATATGTTATTGGTCATGTGTTTAAGGGAAAATGTACCTTAATGAAATTTTATGTAAAAATTTGTATCATATCGTTTGAATATTTTTTTTTTTTTATAGAATTTATCAAAAATAATGGTACAACAAAATGTTTTGCCAAGCGATTGGTTCAGTTGCAGCAAAAAATATACTCGGCTGCATGTAGCCAAGAGATATTAAATAAACCGATATTCTTTTGTCAGCTATTTATGATGTAACAATCAAAACACTGGCACCAACCATTCGATTAAAAATAAATTCGATAATGGCGATTACTGTTTGTATTTGTCCTCACATGTCCTTTTCTAGAGATCCATAATAATTTCGATAATTTAAAAATCATTAACAACTCTTTGTATTACTTCGGTAGGATATCTTAACAAAAAAAAAACAGACTTGCCATTCGATTGCAAAAAAAAAATCGTTGTCACAACGAGTATTTGTTCTTTAGGTTTGAAAGTGCTATTCCTATGAAAAATTTCAAATAATAGGCAACCGTGGAACTAAAAATTAATTTACTGGCGGAACACTTAATTGGTATGACTTACTAGCGCTTTATTAGCGCAGTATTTGTTTTACAAAAATTTCAGCGATTTATAAAAACATAATAAGGCAGAAGGTTTCGTTTTTAAGTCCGATTACAGGCATTTTTTTTATTTTTTCATAACTTTTAATATTTTTACATTGAAAAGCTTAACATTGTTGGCAATTTATTTCCAATAAAGTTATACCAGTGCCGTTATATAAGTGAAACCAACCGTTAGCCAGCAATTATCATTACTTTATCTTTTAACTTTCAAGTATTTTATGTGTCGTTAGCTTAGGCTTATTTTTACTATGTCCGTTGGCTACTAACTGGGACTTTAACTGATAGATTTTTTATTAATTCCCATGTAAAATTTTAATTAAACTGTTAAATTTTAAGTGAACATTCAGTAATCGCGACTTAAAGTGAATAGCTGTCGTCTGTCAATATGATGGCCTGGGCTCGAGGAACCCTCCCAAATATTATTTTGGAAAATTTATTTTAAAACGGCCTAATTTTTGGTTTTGCCAACGTTTGAATTTTTATTGCTCAGTGCTTTTCCAGCGGTTTTTAAATAGCTGACCCTTTCGTCTAATGATGTTATCATTTTGTTATTGGAAAAGCACTTTTTGCCAGCACTTGTATCACCTGTTAAAGTACTTTGCCAACGCATTACTATTTGTACCGAATATGGCGCTCAACGTAATACTTTCGCAACGAAACACTACCGAAATAAACTTCTTTGTTCTTGTTTATTCAGAAAAAAAAAATCAAATTTTTGATGATTTATCAAAGACCTCATTCAAGTCCACCTCATTATATGTTATGGAAATTATTTTAAACTTTAATATTGTCAACTTAATTCTGTATTAAATATATATTATACAATAAGTATTTTTTCAAACTTCAAAATTATTGATACGTTAGATTAAAAAAAGAGCAATCGAAAGTGAAGAAATTCTTCACAATCGACGTTTTCCGGGCTTGCGTCGGGCTGACTTCAGTCAAGACAAGACTTTAAAAATAACTCGAAAATTAAGCGAGATAGAACAAAAAAAAAAACACATTTTTTTGCTTCTATGAAGAAATGTGCCGCTCTTAGTGGATATGAACCAGGTCCGGAGATTCTATAATTTTAACAAATTGTACACCTTATGCTCATAATTTCAAGCAATAAATAATTACCCTGCGGGAAAAAAGGAGTCAGTTGGGAATTGGGACATGTACCGTTATAGGTGAAAACTGTACCT
Organism: Eustalomyia histrio; assembly: GCA_949748255.1. Classification (NCBI taxonomy): domain Eukaryota; kingdom Metazoa; phylum Arthropoda; class Insecta; order Diptera; family Anthomyiidae; genus Eustalomyia; species Eustalomyia histrio. The sequence goes on along the minus strand of OX456525.1, from coordinate 89,158,554 downwards.
GTAACAAAAATACATATCACGAGATAGGTGAAAAAAGTACCGGTTTCTAAAGTACCTACCACACTTAAAAAAGTTTGTAAGTTAAAATAACTGAAAATATCCTTTAAAAGAAATGATATTTCATTTAAAAACCGGTCTACTTAATTTTCATTTAAATTAAATGCCATTTGTTATTTATTTTTAAATGTTGATTAATCAACTGACACATCCGTAAGAAACAAATGTTATAATCAGTTAAAATAAATGACAAAATTTAACCTACCAATCCTTAAAAAATAACTGTTTTTTTCATTTATTTGAAATTATTTCCGTTTTTGTATTTTTTGTTTTTTTTTTAATATAATCGTATAATATAAAATGTATGTATGCATATGAAGCTATTATCACTTTTTGTGTGAATGTTTTTGTGTATGTATGTGTGTTTATGAAGTTATTGTAATTTGTATTAAAAAATTTTGTATATATACAACCAATTTAAATAAAAAAACAAATTGAAATTATTTGAACATTTTTTTTTGAAACAGACAGCAAACAAAATATAAATTTGTAATAACTGTTACGGACACAAATAAACCACAAGTTTCCGTTTTGTGGGTAAATTTTTATTAAATTTCAAACAAATGAAAAAAATAAATGAAACTGAAAAAAATGGTAAATGATAGTAAATTATTTCGAATAAATGTATAAAAAAGTTAATATAGATATTTCTTTGAAAAATAAATGTATGTTCCTTTATTTTTAAATGAAACGGAAAACTTTTTTATTAAACTACAAACAGTTAACTACATAATATTCTGAGTGCAAGTGACCGGTTCAAAAGTCATGACATGTTCTTTTGCGTTGGTTCTGTGATATATTTGTTGATGTTAGTTGTCTGACATGTTCTTTTAGACCAGTCTTATGACATGTTCTTTTAGACCAGTCTTATGACATCTTATAGAAGGCAATTGACCCCCCCCCCCCCCCTTGGACAAGCCCATGTTTAAGTGACCGGTCCTTTTCATATAAACATACCGATCGGGTGACCGCTCTCTATCACAATGAACCGGTCAAGTGACGTGTCCTGGTATAGGTACTTTCCCGCAGAGTAGGAATAAACTTTAGTGTGTTAAGCCAACAGAGTGCATAAATGGAGATTCGTTGAAGTAAAATATGTCATAAGATTGGAAGATTCGGCTTCCTTTCATTTGAATACCCACACTTATGCATTACAACGGGTACCGGTTTTAAGGCCCTGGAGGCCCCTCAGAGGATAGTCCCTAAAACCGAAGAAGAAAAAAAAATTCATTTTTATTCCAGAGGGGATCTTATTTCTTTACTTTTTTTTCAAGAATGCCCGATAAAGCGCACTTTTGCCGAAGATTTTTCGAACAGAAAAATATCCCAGAATTTTTCTAAAAGAAGTTTTAGGCATAATCTGAAAATTTTTTCAATACACTCAAAATATTTTTACAGTAACTGACTGTAGTTAATTTTTAAATTGTTTTTAAACGATGAAACAGTTAAAATACAAAGAAATTAATTTTTCAACCCCTTTTTAATATTTATTTAAATAATAAATTACATATAAATATGGATTTTATGTTTCTGAATTTAAAATGATTTGTAAAAAAAAACAAACAGTTTTTATTTTTTTATAGTTAATTGTCTGATAGTAAAATTAGCAAAATAAATGAAAGATTGTATATTTTAACAGACTTTGTAGTTAATTTTTATGACATTTAAAACATCATTTGATTTTGTAGTTAATTTGTTGACAGTTTGTTTTTGTAGTTAATTTGTTTACAAATTAAAATAACTGAAAAATCATTTATTATTTACGGATATTTTAAGTTATTTTTATTAACATTTAAAAATGATTTAAATGAAAAGTTAATAGACCGGATTTTTCATTTATTTTAAATTACATTTTCAGTAAATTTAATTTTTTTTTCAATAAAAAATTTTTCTATAGAAAATGCTCGTATGTATCAGAATTTAATAATAATAAAAAAATTATTATATTGGTATTTTTAAGGCTGGATATATTCTAATTAATAGGGTATATCGAAAAAAGGATTACATATTTAGAAAAAAGGCATTTTGATATTAGAATTTCAATTTCTGATGCAATTTAATCAATTACCACTCGACAATTTTGCCAATTACCACTCGACTATCAATAATTTGCATTAAAAACACCTGAATTAAAAAATTTGAAGTCTTTGTTGAAAAAAAAATTCTAAGATCACGCATATTTCCATTTGATTATCCTTCAACGCTAAGGTCTTTTTCTTAGGAAAAACTATTGGATTTTAGGAAAAAATTTAAACTAGAATTTGTGAAATAATTCAAAATTTTTGTTATAGAAAACTTACAGAGAAACAGATATTTAGGTTTGCAGCAGCTGAATTATTTAGTTGTCTCAATCAATTATTTTCTGAGATATTTGAAATATTTGGTTTCAAGCTTTCAAAAACATTTTTTTTTCTATAAAACGTACAGAAATTCTATTAAAAATAGAGAATTGAAAGAGCGATTTTCTATCCAAACGATTATATTGCAATGACTATTTAAAAATCCTTAAAATTTTTAATATTAAATTACAAGATCGATATTTAATGTTTTAAAACACCTTTTTATTGTTTATAAAAAACCTAAATACCTAAAATATGTAAAAGCGGGGGTTTCGTTTAAAAAAAAGCGGGATGTTGGGTCTGGTGTCTGAGTTATGTCATAAAACCTTCGTTTACTTTTAAGAAAATTTGATGGATATTAAATTGACATTATTGATAATTAACTGCATTTTTTTAATGTATGCTTAATATTTAATTTAAAGGATAACATTTTCGATAAAAAAAATTAATGTATAAGATAATATATTTTCATTATTGGTTAAAAAAAGCCCATATTTTGAGTGATATGACAGTGTTTTGATTAATTTTTTAAATTGTTTGTACACAATAAAATTTAACTTTTACGATGATTTAAATAATGATTAAATAACAATATAGAATTCCAAGCAATTTATTTCCTGTGTGCAAGGTTTTTATTTTTATCAATTATTGGAAATATACATACTAAATTTTTTACATAAACAACTTTTTCAAATGTTTATTGGGTTAAGTATTATTTTTAGAACTACAACTGAAAATAATTAATGCCATTTCTAATTTAATATGACAAGTATAATTTTATACATATTTAGTAGTTATGGCCTTAAATGTGTAACGCTACAATTAGTAAACCAAATTAGGTCAATTTTAATATTTGTAAACCGTGTGAAAAATCTATAAATGTACAAATCATATAAATGTTAACAGGAAATTCTAACGATAAATAAAATATAACCCATTAATAAATAATATACATGTCTAGATCGATATATCTCTCTTTTGACACTATCTAACCTTGAATTGGAGAAATTTTAAAATAAAAATAAAAAGGTAAAAGGGTTTAATATTTTAGTATAACATTTACATATGTTTTGAACTTTTTTTGTTTAGCCAAGTTAGTTTACTATTGTATAGAAAAAAAAATAAAAACCGACGGTTATCAAAAGATAAACCGACACATTATTCACACATTTTGAACAAATTAAAGAAAATAAAAATCTCGCTCTCTATGTAAGTGTAACGTTTATAAAAAAAAACAAACTTTGTAGAAAATGATGATGATGATGATGATGGTATCATAGATAGCCATAGCTACATACTAATATTTAGAGTTAAATTTTTAGAGTTTATTGGAGAGTAATAAATTATAATGATGTTGCTGCCCAACTTATTATTACTTATTAATCAGAAGCACATTTACATATTGAAATTGTATAAATTATATCAACAGAAGAAAAAAAAATCAACAAACTATGTTAGCTACAACATACCAGGCAGAAATTTTCAAACGTACAATAAACAAACTAGTACAGGCAAACCACAGAGTGTTTTCTGAAGCTCAAAATTATAAAAAGTACAAAAAATTCGCCTTCCGTGATCATAATATAATCAGTAAGAAACATTTTTATCATCATTAGCATAATATCAAGATAATTTCGAATATGAAAATATTTTCAACAATATTTTTTCTTTGCGTGCACTGTTTTATTTTTATACCTAATGTTTTGACAGGACCATCCGCAAAGTTCCTTGCCAGTACGGGTTTTCCAATGTTACAGCCATTTAGTAGTATATGTATATTATTTTTAATATATTTCACATGTTTAAGATTAGTTTACATTAAGGATTGAATGTTTAGATCTTATGATTTTTTTGTTTTAGCAGTCACAACATAGTTTTGGTAGTCATCAGATTTCATATCGGATTTCTCATTTTTAAATAAAAAAAAAAAAATCGTTCTCTCTCCTACGATTTGTAAACTCAGCAGTTTTACTTTTAAAACCTATAAGATTTTAATTAGGATTATAATGACAGTGTTATGATTTCTTTTACCTAAAATTATAACTCAATGCTGTTTAAATATCAATTATTTATGTCAAAGAATAGGTACGTGATTTTGAGTTTAGGATTAATTTTAAACATTATACACAAGTTATAAAATTTAATATATTCTATAAATTACCAATGCCATGCCATTGGTTTGGGGTTATGGGGTAACAGGACACTAATGCCATCATCGCTTGGCCAGCACTGTGCTGATCACTTTTTTTTTTTGCCTGGGATGTTGTGTGTATTTGAGTTGTGTTAAACACAAAAAATTCTAAATCTAAAACATTTATAATTTTTCTCAAAAGGGGTTTCCTAAAAAAAAAAGAAACTACTAACAATTATACACACAGCATATCACTTTTTAGCCAGAAACGAGTTTCTCAGTTTTCTGTTGTTTGAAAAAATTGAAAAATGACTGGTTATAGAAAACAAACAATAAAATGTATGAATACATTTCTGATTTTTTATTTTTAGTTTTAAAAATATTGATTAAATATGTATACGAGAGGCTACCAAAAAGGAATATTTAATTAGCTTATTATTTCATAATTTTAATATAAATAAATTTATAATATTTCTGTTTTGGATTGTTTATTCTTAAAACTGCAAAAAAAAATAGTAATAAAACAATATAATAAAATTCAAAAATAACACTACATTCTAATTCATTTCTGTTGAAATTTACCCAACTTACAGTAGGAAACTGTACTGCTACTAGAAGTTGGGTAAATTTACTCTGTGTGCGTAAATGAAAAAAAAAATACACACATTATGCGTAAGTTGATGAACACAAAATAGGTAAAATTACATAAAAAGTGCGTAAAAATTTAATAAAATTTAAAAATTAAAGAATAAATTCACCAAATTTGTGCGTAAAGAAACACGATTTGCCTGTTAATGTACACATAAAATGCGGGAAAATGCGCACATTTTCTACCATGATATTGAAAATTACAAAGCAAAAAATTTTTTGTTTTGTAATTAAAAACAATAAATTTATTATTTAATAATTCACAATAAAAACCATAACTCACAGCAAGAATAAAAACAATAAATTTATTGTCTAGAAATTCCAAATAATTGATAAATTTAAAAAAAGTAATGAATCCATTTTTTAGGTTTGAAAATTTTATCGATTTTTTTTTTTTTCAATTTCAAAATGTCATATTTCTTTTACTACTATAAGTTAGTATATTTACAAAACTTTGTGCGTAAAATTCTTATTCAACAAAATAATACTAATTTTAGGCATAATGTGTTTAATTGTAAACAAATAGTGTCTAAAAATACTGCGTGTGTGTATTATTGTATAGCAAGTGTGCACAAAAAAGTTTTATGCATTTGGTGTTTATATTTTTCGAATTATCGTTATAATATAAAATATTTGCATTAATACATTTGTTGACCAGTATATCAAGGAGGAGCAACCGGACCGAATAAAACGATATTGGTATAGGTTAGGGGTGGCCTCTTATTTAACACCAAAGTCCACATTGGGGTTTTGCCATAAATTATAAGGAGCCGCATCATATTTAGAAAAGTCAAAATCAAAGTTGATTTAATATTTTTAATTCGCTTACTTCAATTGAATGTTCATTTTTACAACAAAATTCGTTTGATACAACTAACTTTTTATTTATTTATTTATTTAAGTCTATAGACACAAAACTCCTTACAGACTATGATTAAAGTAAATGTAATATATAATAATTTAAAATTAGTATAAAAAATATTAATAAGAAAAATCAATTTTATTGTAATACGGCAAAAAGAAATAGTTTAAAATTATATTTTGTTGTGCAAAATTCAATAAATGATTTAGATTTTTTCTGAAGACTCAAATTAATATGATTAAAAGTAATAAATGTGCGGGTTAACGTACCATTGATAGCATAATTAGTCCGATGAATTGGAACATTAAAGGCATCAATAAACCTAAGACTTCTTAATGGAACATAAAATGGAATCAAAGATAGCAAGTCAGGACAATCAATATTATGATTGATTATATCAAATAAAAGTAAAGCCGATTGAAAAGTTCGGCGGAATTCTAAAGTTCACAAATCAATAAAAAGGCATTTAGATTCATATTAAACAGATTCCAGGTAATAACGTGATCTTAAGGCAAATTTTATAAATAAACGTTGAACTCTCTAAACACGGGAGATATAAGTAGAGACATGAGGACTCCAAACGACAGAAGCATAATCTAACTTCGATCTCACGAAGGAAGTATAGATATATTTAAGTGTGTAAGGATCAGAAAATTCATAACAATTTTCCTTTAAAAAAGCAAGCATTTTATAAACTTTAGGAACAATATCTTTAGTTGCAATATCCAAAAATATAAGGAATCGTATTTGAATTTATTTGATGCAGCATCCAAAATATGCTTCAAAATTCGCTTAGCAGTAAATGTTTTTGTGTGTAGGAGCAGCAAAAAATTGTATTTTCCTCCCAGCAAAGAAAAAGTAGCCAAAGAAGAGAAAAAGAAGCAGTGATTTTGATTCCAGTGTTGTTAAAATTTGGATTGGAACCAATAACTTTTACATAGGGGTGTCATAGGGTGAAAGTTTTTTTTATGATCCTTTTTCATTGCATCTAAAGCCCTTCTTATGGTTTAGTGAAAAATGAGATCTTTTGATGTTCCCAAATAAGTTATGAATTTTGTAATTTATATTTTAACAGGACAACAGAAATCGGTCGTTAGCCTCATTTTCACAATCTCCTGTTAACTTCTACCTGGGAATTTGAATGGCACATTTGCTGTTGTTTTCAATATAAAGTTTGAGTTAGACTGTTGGTTAAATTATAAGAGGACATTCAGTAAACGGGCCTTATTTATACAATTACTTTATTCGAAATTCTTTAAATTTTTACTACAATAATTTTTTTTTTTTTTACTTTTTGTAGCAACAATAACTACGATTTTAAGAATTTAAAATCTGGTTAATTGAAAGTTAAAGATTGAAATAAATCACTTAAACTTAAACCATAGTTATAAATGTCAAATTTTTTTATAAAAATATCTATGATTAATGTTTAACTTTGGTTGTTCTTAAAATAAGTTACAAGTGATACATATAAAAAGTGTTAAATTTCATTAAAAATCACCTTTTTTGGAAGTTGTGAAAAAGAACTGCCTTAGAAGAGGAAACTAAACGATACTTTGGAATCGAGGAAAAATTAATTTCTTAAGAATCACTTTCATTTATTTTTGCTGGGTAATAATAAGTAGAAATTTTTAATAAAACTATCATTTTTAAAATTTTAAATAAAACTAGTTTTTCGTTTTTTTAAACACTTTAGTAGAGATTTTTAATATCATTTTACTTGGTGTGTATTTGGTATTTTGAAGCATTGTGGACAATTTAATTTGATTCGACTTTAAGTGCAAAATTTAAGTATTAATCCAAAACGTCACTTTTTTACTAGAAAAATAATAGTGTTGTATATTAAATATGCCTGAAAACAATTAGTATTTAATTTTCCCTAAAAATCATTATCGTAATAAACTATTTTTTATATGAGATATAACAGTTTTTCCACGTGAAACCCCAACAACTTACTATACTTTAGAGGAAAATCTAGTTATATTTTGTGAGTCGGTCTTCTTGTTTCTAAACATTTTTAATACATTTATTTCTTTGGCAATATTGTGAAATTTTTATTGTCCTAAAATTTACCAAATTTTTGGAAAATTTTAATTTAAAAATTTCTATAATTTTTTAATTTTTAATTATTTAGCTATTTTCTAGTAATTTTTTAAGAGAAAAAATAGTAAAAAAATTTAATAACTACACTCTTAAAAATGCTTGTAAAATTACTACTCTAAAATGGGCAAAATTGTATGTAATATTACGAAAATTCGGTATGTATAAACAACAAATGCGTAAAACGTTTTTGTGCACACTTTCATATGCAATTATACACACACGCAGTATTTTTAGACACTATTTGTTTACAATTAAACACATTATGCCTAAAATTAGTATTATTTTGTTAAATAAAAATTTTACGCAAAAAGTTTGTAAATATACTAACTTATAGTAGTAAAAAAAAATATGACATTTTAAAATTGAAAAAAAAAATCGATAAAATTAGTTTTCATTAGTTTTTTATATTTATCAATTATTTGGAATTTCTAAACAATAAATTTATTGTTTTTATTCTTGCAGTGAGTTAACAAACAAAAAAAATTATGGTTTTTATTGTGAATTACTAAATAATAAATTTATTGTTTTTAATTACATTTTTTTACTTTATAATTTTCAATATCATGGTAGAAAATGTGCGCATTTTTGTAGATTTACAGGAAAATCGTGTTTCTTTACGCACAAATTTGGTAAATTTACTCTTTAATTTTAAAATTTCATTGAATTTTTACGCACTTTTAATGTAATTTTACCTATTTTGTGTTCATCAATTTACGCATAATGTGTATATTTTTTTTTTCATTTACGCACACAGAGTAAATTTACTCAACATTTAGTAGAAGTACAGTGTCCTACTATAAGTTGCGTAAATTTCAACAGAAATTCATTAGAGTGTAGTATGTGAAGAAATAATATTGTAAAGAAAAAATTTGGAATCTAAGAATTTGGGGAAAAAAATCTAATGAAAACACGAAATTCCTGCGAGGGCTGCACAAAAATCGATGAAGGGCCGCACTTGCCCGTCGTTGGTATAGATTTTTGGTTTGTTTCGGTATTGGAATCAGTATGGTATTTTATTTGTATTGATATTGGTGTAACCAAAACATAATATGCAAAGAAAACAGATCATTGTGACAACCGAATTTTATTGTCAACCGAATGGTTTTGTTGGAGTCACCGACCGAATGGTTTAGTTGGAGTCGACCGAATTTCTTTTGAAACCATATTTCAAGAAATACATTTGGTTGCGATAACCAAATAATTCGATTGCTGCAACCAAACTATTCAGTTATAACAATGAATCTGTTTACTCTGTCTACCGGTATTATTAAAAAGTTGCGTTGTCAAAACATAAATAAAAAAATTTAATTAGCAAATTGAATTTTTATTAACTTAAATGGAATAAGTTAAATAAATTGACAATTTTGAATATCTTGTATTAAACAAATCTAAATCTTTTGTTAGAAACGTAAAAAAAATGAAATTTTTAAACACCAATTCAATACCGATACGATACCGCTGATAAAGAAAAAGGATTTGGAATAACGGTATTCTTAAAATCAAAAGCTTATTAATTTAAAATGGGTTTAAAATGGATAACGGCATTGAAAAGTTATCGGTTGCCAACCTTTCATTGTATTCTATTTTTTTTTTGTCATGTTGGTTATTTTGAAGCCTGCCATTTAAAGCAATATTATTAATTAACTTTTCCAGTAAAAATTATAGCGGTTTTTTAATTTAGCAAACATATTTTTTTTGCTAATATGGTTCGAATACAAAATTTTCCCATAAAATTTTGATATTTTTTTGGTTATTACAACTTCCTTATATAATAAAATTAAGTTTTTTGAAAATATGGCATTACCAGAGCAAAAACCGATTACTTTTGACAAATTAAAATGGTTCTTAAAAATACGTAGTGGCAACGATGTACTTTTATTTATTTATTTATTTACTTACAACAAACAAAAAATACAAACGAAAAACAAAATTTCTTCGATTTTTGTAAAAAATAAAAATGTTTGTTATAAAAAATTTACATTGTCGACGCCGAACACGGAAATAAACCAAACAGCAAAGATACGGTCTAAAAACTACACGGCAACTACACTGCAGAGCAGAAAATGTGGCAACTTCAAATGCTTAAACCTTACGTTAAAAGTTAAAGGTAAGATGAACTTACCTTTAGCTTATCGGTCACTTTTAGGTTAAAGTATACTTATAATAACGAAAAACTAATAATCTGTCCGTTAACATCCTCACTTTAGCTATCGGCAAGTTATAATAATGGGCCTTAGAATATTTACATTAATAAAATTTGAGTAGATTTTTTATTATTTAAATTATTTCGATAAATTTAAAATAAAAGTAAATAATAATAACAAACCTCAAGTTGTTATATTCCCTCACCCAAACTCGCCAACTAAATATTTTGCTGTTATTACGGGAAATTTTGCTAATTTGAGCCCAGCGGTATTTTTTTGCTAATCTTAGCAACACATATCTGCTGGCGTGTAGTACAATAAAATTAGTAGAAAAAATTAATAGCCGCTACTAAATTTTAGTAAACTTTTTGTCAAGTGAAATTTAACTTTTGTAAAACTCTGTACAAAGTTTATTAAAATAAATTAGCTATAATTAACAGACATTTTGGATAAATATTAGTAAACTAAACTCAATGAATTGTAAAATATATTGTAGAAAAAATTTAATTTATAAAAAAAAAATACTAGAAATGCACAAATTAACTTAATTATATTTGGATACACTTGTTACACTTTAAAGCTGCTAATTTCTTGGAAATTTCAAAAATATTTTCAAAAAATCAATGACTTAAAAATAGTAAAAACATAAACGAATTTATTATTTTCTTTTTATCTGCTAATTTTTGTATTGAAAAATATTTTTAGAGTAAAATTTTTCAATTGAAAGATCAAATTTTTATTATTTTAAAGCTGTTTTTTAGAACTAAGAAAACTTTTTAGTTTTATTCTAATTGGATGTGCTATTTTTGTACATAAATCGGTTGTGAAAAGTATTTTCACTTCTGATTCCTTTTTTCAGCAATTTAAGTTTTTATACTTAAGTTTTAATTATTAGGAATAACATTTTTAAAATTATTAATTGTTTTTGCTAATTTTAGCAAATTGGTTTTTAAAAATTTGTAAAATGATTTCTGAAATTAGCAACAAAAATTTGTAAACATTCTGTAGAAATTCTTTAATTTTTAAAATGTAAATAGCAAAAAAAAAAAATTATTAAATAATAATTCTTTTACTACAAGTCAATAGAAAATAGTAAAGTGGAATTGAAAACCGTTTACAAATTTTTTTACTAACTTTTTTTCTGAGTGCAGATTAAATACACTTACATTAAGTTGTTTGCTTTATTAATTAAGTTGTTTGTTTAATTTTGAATATAAATATGTATTTAAATAAAGAGCAACAATACAATACATTTCAATATTTTCACCCAGAGAAAAGATTGGTTGCAATTCGATCAAAACCCTTAACATTTATTTGTGAGAATTTAATTTTATTTGAAATAGCCTAAATTTAATTAATAAATCAAAAATGTTGTATTGGGAATTAAAAAAAGGGAAAGAAACTAAAAATCAATCCCATTATTCAATTATTGGTATTTCCAATCATCTTTAAAAATAAAATTCGTTTAGAATTTGTGTGCGGTGGAAGCAAACATTTATTAAGTGAAAATATTAGAAATTTGGTACAATCTACCAAAATTATTGAAAAATTGTCGCTATTCAATAGTGGTTACTACAAGTACGGTTATTCAGATCAAATATATAATTTAATTAGGATTTCCGCGGAAGCAACCGAATTGTGGATTGTATTGATAATAGACGCCACTAATGATTGTTATTGATAAATAAATTTTAAAATAATATTTGTTTTTCTAACAAATTGTTTAAATTCAAAATTAGCCATCAAAATGTACAAGTGTTTGTGGTGTGGTGGGTAGAGAGGTAGCTCAGTACTCCGAATTTCCGAGTTTAAATCCCGGTAAAGGCTAACATTAAATTTTTTTTTTTTAATTAAAACAAATTATTAAAATTTTTAAATAACAAATATATTAAAGAAAATTAAATTAAATTGTGGTGCAGTAAGCAAGGGCGTGAATTATGAATCTGCATGCCCAGGTTCGATACCGGAAAAGCCTGAAAATATTTTTTTTTTAAATAAAATTTTGTGGAACGTAATAATATTTATGTGGAATATAAATATTAAATTAGACATCTGAATATTGGCTTTCACAACTAAAAATATAATTTAATATGAAGATAATTGTCGTAACCGGCAAAATTCAACAAATTCGGTTGCCAATAATAACAATTTCGGTTTCATACGAAAGATAGATTTTTATTGGTTAATAATTTTTAAAGAAACCATGTCATTTTATGGTCTAGATTTAAATACTTTGCTAAACCCTGCCCAAAAATAAAATGGGAATCAAACATAAAATTTTATTGTTATTTATCTATATATATAAAAAATTGTTGCAAGTGTGTTGTGACTTTATAACTCACGAATAGTCGAACCGAATTCGATTAAATTTTTAGGTTTTGTTCGCATGGTCGGGTAGATGGTTTATAGGTCAACGCATTCAACATGTGATTTTGTCCATATAAAAAAAATAAAAACAAATACGCAGGCGCCCATGAGCGTGTGCGGTCCAAGTAAAAAAAACCAATGAATCTGACTCAATGTTAATATTCATGCGTAGCGAAGCACGCCGAGATCCTCTAGTTTATTTATATATATTAATCATATTAATTATGCTTTGGATATGCAAAGCCATACCCCACTGGAGCATCAAACTACTCACATTAACTAAAAAAACATTGAAAATAATCAATGTCTAGCTAAAGTTAATTGAACAAGTTACAACTTATATCCAATGCCCTAATCGACTACCAGCAACAAAGGCCATCGGCTCGTTGTAGCGAAAACAGACCGGAGCCTCTGGTGGAAATCGAACCCACGACCCCTGCACTGATAAGCTATCACGCTACCAACTAGCCTACCGGGGCACTGCATAAAATTTTAAAACAACGGTTTGTTTCCGATTTATGTCCTGCCAGATTCGAAATCGGACTATAGATTAATAGAAAATATCTACAGTGAGACAATTGCTACAAAAACAGTAACGTAACAGTTATAACTTTTCAAAAAAATTTATGTGTTTTGAATATTTTTGTATTTAAAACTTTTTAATATTTTTCTACTGGCGCTGTTAAATTTATATTTAAAAATCAATCAATCAAAAAAATAACATTTATGAGCACAAAATAACTGTTAAAAATAGAAATTAATTACGGAATATGTTTAAACGCTAAGTGTTATGAGTCGGTAGTACTCGGAGAATTATTCTTCCCTCTAAATAAACCGCAAAACAGGACAAAAATCTGGCAAATAATTCTTAACTGTGTTTTTAAATTATAATTTTTTTTTTAAATAAAAAGAAGAGTTATTTTAAAAATTTAAAAAAAAAATCATTATACATAATTATTTTTTTAATTATTAATAGAATCATTTAGGGTTAGATTGCCAAATTTCTATGGAATTTGAAAAAAGAAAAAATCAAATATTTTTTTAAAGAAATTTTAAAACTTTTTGTCAATTTTTATTAATATTGGAATTTATTTAGCTAACACGCACAAGAAATAACAAGTTCACAAAATTAAAATCAGAAAAATAAAATTTTTGCAAGTGTAAATTTTTTAAAATTTTTAATATAATTTCAGCCTAAAACAGATTGCATAATATAACTGTTATTTATCCATTTTAAGTAACTTTTTTTTTAGAAATATAACCGTTCATTTGGGTCTCTACTTCAAATATATAAACTTTGTTAAATTAAATCAAATGTGTGTAAATCAGTTAAGGAGTTAAAATGTTATAAATAAGCTTTGCAGCGCTCTGTGGCGGATGATAACTTTAAACGCTCATACGTATGGGTGCAATAGTATTGTTAAATATAAATAAATATTAAAATTAATTTAAAAAATTAGTTTTCATTTAAGAGGGATTTTTTTATACATTCGAAAAGGGTTAAATTAAAACAACAAAAAAAACTGTATATTGTATCAATAATGATCGATAACTTGAGGCAACACTTTCGTTAACAATAATAATGTAAACACCTACACATTAAATAAATTAAAGAAAAAAATATATACATATGACAGGGAAAAAAAGACTAAAAAAAACATAGCTCATTCATAGATATCTAACCAATTTTAGACAAATCAAAAAGTATGAACATTTAAATCAATTTCATTTAAAAAAAAATAAAAATAAAAATTCATTCATATATAAAGATATTTGTTTACCACAACTGCAAACAAAAATTCATACTCGTACGTTTGGATGTACATATAACTCACATCCGCTTTTAAGAAAAGCACCAACATCATTATCTATTTAGGAGACACGAATAGAAACTTTGTACAGAAAGTCAGGCCATACAAACAAAAATTGACAAAGACAGTTATACAAAAAGTCACGACAAATTGACAGTCAAGTTAACTAAAGATATTCTCTCCAATTGTATTATATTGGTTTTAAAGTAGTTTTTTTTTTGAGGGGGGGGGAGGAGATTTTTCTGTTATTGAAGCATATGTGCATTAGCGGGGATCGTGTTGGAATTTTGGAAACATTTTGCTTTAGGGACGAGTACCCAAATTGTGTTTTGATATAAAAAATATTTTTTTAAAAATTTCAACAAAAAACTGATATATTCGAAGTAATTTTTTTAACAAGAAAAAAATTCGACCGGAGAAAATTTGCAGTGTCTACAGAGAATTTTTCGAAAATATATTGAATTTTTGAGTAAATTTTATCCATAAATTCGCTGTTGGCAAATTTTGCCTGGTTAAAATTTTCGTTTTTATTTTCGTCAATAAAGCATAAATATTTTTTTTTTCTATTTAGAATTTTCTTTTCACTTTTTTTCCAATGCCCAAATCTAAAAATTTCACATTTTCAGATAAAAAAGACAAGTTTAAGATCAATTCAGATTTGGCTAAAACTTTCCAAAAATTTATTTTTTACATCTACGACCAAAATGTCTACCCCTACCACAAGCGATATTTGCAAATTCGTTACACCCTAATGCGCAATGCCACATTTTGCGAGATTTTATATTACAGATCTAATTTTAAAAATCGGTTCAGGTTTTTTTTTCTGTTTGAACTTTTGTCTTAGCGAAACGTGATTTTGCCATAATTTTGCATAAATTAAAAATACACCTTGGAGAATGAAAGAAAAGTCATTTTAGGCATCCCTTCGACAGATTTTAATGTGCAGTCATTTTCAAAAAAATAGCGAGCTATATTTATCACTTTTCAGATTAAAATAATTATTTAAAAATTTATTTTAGAAAAATTACAGTTATTTAAAAAAACAGTGATTTTAAGCATACAGTGATTTAAAGAGTACAGTGAGTGAATTCTTTTTTTGGCACTGTGAGTTATCAAATCTACACACAGAGAAATTTTTTTTTGTCAATTTCTAACTTAAATTCGGTCTCTATCACTTATAAATCGGTTGATACAACTGAATATTGGTTTTCATAACAAAATTCGGTTAACACAACTGCATTTTGGTTGGAACACACAAAATATGTGGCTATAAACAGATATAAACTAATTTTTTTTGTTTGTATTAAAAACTTCACCCTCAAAATTTATGTGCGTACTTTTAAATTTTAAATGTCTATCAGACATATTTTTTAAACTAATTTTTACATTACAATTATATTGCATCTTGTATATTCTACCCGAAGTTTTGTGAATTTTTTATTTATATGTATCTTAAACTGCATTTACATAATGCGTGAAATCTAGATTAAACCGGATTTCAATCATATGACACTGTGTATTAAAGGGTCCACAATCGGGAGAATTGTGCGGAAATATTAGCTTACCGGGTCTGTAGGAAATGTGAAAACACCTGTGCATGCTCGCCCAGTTCGTTCTGCGGGAAACATTGTTGTTGTTCACGATAATGTGGCAGAAGAGCCGTCAACCTCGAGATGATAAAGGACTTCTTGTGGCCAGAAATTAAGGATATGGACTTGGACGATATGTGGTTGCAACAGGATCGTGCCACTTGTCACATAGCCAACGAAACAATGGCTCTTTTGCGCGATATATTCAATGGCCGTGTTATCTCATGTCGTGTGATTTGACACCGTTGGACTTCTTCTTTGGGGATATTTAAAAGAAAAAGTGTACGTCAATAAGCCAATATCAATTCAAGAGCTAAGGGATGAGATAATTCGGCACATTAACGACATTGAACCTCAATTATGTCTCAGAGTCATTGAAAATATGAACCATTGAATAGAGGTATGTCACCGAAGCCGTGGCCAGGATTTGGCCGATATTTTGTTTCACACATAATTGTCATAGATCCTTCTATCATAAGATAATTCTCTGAAAACTTTTTGTTTTCATTACAATTAACATCGTGCATTATGTAAACGCAGTTTTACTTCAATTATCTTTTTAATACACAAATTAACCATATACAAAATGGACATCATTTGAAAGCTGTGTCAAAGGGTATGCAAATTGAAATTGAAACACTAGACAAGGGACACGAAATGGAATGAAACGGGGAACGAGTGAAATGGAATGGGGAAGTAGTGAAATTGAAACACTGAACAAGGGAAAAAAATGGAATGTAACGGGAACAAGTGGAATTGAAACATTAGACAAGAGGAACGAATTGAAATGGCAAGGGGAACAAATAACAATTAAACAGCTAACACTGGGAACGTCCCACTTGAATGAACTTTAAATTGAAACATCCACTTTAAAAGGTTAACCAAAATTTATTTACACTCAGAAAAAAAAGTAAGTTCGAAAATTTGTTAACGGTTTTCAATCCCGCTTTACAATTTTTGTACTAATTTTTAGTAAAAAAAATTAATATTTAGTAAATTTTTTTGCTATTTACATTTTACAAATTATATAATTTTTACAGAATATTTACAAATTTTGGTTGCTAATTTTAGAAATCATTTTTGAAAACTGATTTTCTAAAATTAGCAAAAAAAATGTAATAATTTTGAAAAGGTATACATTGACGGAAATGTTATTTCTTAGGCTTTAAAATGTACATAGGTTGGAAAAAAAGGATCGGAAGTAGAGATACTTTGCACAACCAACTCATGTCGCAAAATAGGACATCCACTTAAAATAGCACTAAAAAGTTTTTTTTTTGTTCTTAAAACAATTAAAATTTGACTTTACTATTTTTAAACTTTTAATTTTTTCTATATTTATCTTCTTTCTTTTTAAATATTTTTTGAAAAAAAATAAATAAAATAAAAAAATGTTGTTAATGGATAAAAAAAATTATAAATTTGTAATTTTTTTCGCAAGGAAATTTCAAAAAAAATTACCAACTTTAAATTGTAACAAGTGTATCTAAAAATAATTCAGTTAATTTGTGCATTTTTAATATATTTTTTAAAAAAATAAATTGTTCTATATTTTACTATTCATTGAGTTTAGTTCACTAATATTTATCAAAAACTTTTGTTGAGTAGATCTAAGTTTTTTTAATAAACTTTGTACGGAATGTTACTAATGTTTAGTAGCGGTTATAAATATTCCTTCTATTTCCATTTCACTAATATTTAGTAAAATTTGTTGCTAATTTTAGTAGATCGATTTTAAATTTTAATTTAGAAATTACTAACATTTAGTAGCGCTTACGAATTTTTATTTTAATTTCATTGTATTAATATCAAAAATATTAAGTGAATTTTTTGCTGATTTTAGCAAACCGATTTTAAATTTGACTTTACAAAAACTTTATTAAAATTTAGTAGCGGCTGCTAATTTTTCCAACTAATTTCATTGTACTACACGTCAGCAGACACGTGTTGCTACCGCTGGGCAAAATTTCCCGTAATAACAGCAAAATTTTCAGTTACAGTTACAGTTTTTTTTTTGTAAACTCTTGAAAACAAAAAGAATATTTTTTTCTAAACATATTTCGATATTTTAAACTGTTGATAATGAAGTATCGGGCTTTTGTCTTTTATAATTTTTTTTTTTATAACGAAGATAAAAATAACAGAAAAATAAAATTAGTAGTTTTCTGGCTGTGACTAACGGTAATTTTTAAACAAAATCTAGTTCAATTAATATTATTGAAAACTTTGAAAAAAATCAATAATAAATCTATATATTTAATTTCAAAATGCATGAACTTTCTTGCTCTTATTAAAATAAACAAATACACTCAAAATATTATTGCGTTAAAAATAATCTAAAATAGACATTAAATAAATACAATTAAAAAGAGGACTACTGATTTTTCATTATATTAAGTCCATTTTTTAAAAGCAATCGAAAGTCCTTGAAAATAAACATCAATTTTTAACTGACAAAATGTAGAAAAAAAAACGATTTTTGTGGTTTGTTTTTCAAATTGAAATTTTTTTTATTTGTATGTGCACAACACACACACAGCTGTATATATTCTTATTTTCTATGTGTGTATCTATGTTTGAATAATTTCTTGTAATTTTTATTGAAATAATTTTGTATATAAACAAACTATTTTGGTAAAAAAAAAAAAAACAAAAAGGAATTATATGAATTTCTATTTTTCGAAACAGAAAACATAAGATTTTATATTTAACGGAAAATATCAACTCCCGCTGAAAGTCTGTAGATTTTTATAGTTTGTTTTTTGAATGACTGATTCAAATAGTTAATATATATATATTTCTATGTATTTTAATTGATTCTTCATTTACTTTTTAAAAGTCGGTAAAGGATAATATATTGTGAGTGTACCAAAAAAGGTATTTTTCTTGTAAATAGTTAATTTTTAAAAAAACAATTGCTTTTACTAATATTGTAGTAAAAACTTGTCCATAATTTTTTACAACATTTTCCTTTTAAGTCCAAATTCGATCCACCCTAATGTGCATGATTACGGATTCCTGTTTAAAAATTATTGGTTTTTACGAAACATTTCCAGTCAAATCTTACAATAACATCTACTTTAATGTTTGAATTGTTATTGTTTGATTTTAAAGTTGGGATTGTAATGAAAAAAAAAATTATTTTTCAATATTATTTATAAAGTTGGAGGAGTTGTTATGAGTTTCAAGTTTTGACTTGCAGTATTCGTTTTTTTTTTTTGGTATTTCTTTCAATAATAAAAGGAACGACGACGCACCTTTTTTTTGTTTGTTGTGGAGTAGTTTCGTTGACAATGCCATTTAAATAGAAATGATCATTCAGGTGTGAGCGTTAAAGTTAAATCAAGATTGAATGAAATAGAAAAAAATGTATCTTTAAGAAAACAAACCCCAACAATTTTTAAGAGACATTAATGAAACAAAAAAAAAAAAAAACTAGACACAAGGACGGACAGTTAGACATTGAACATGACGTAATGTCATTTTGAAACAATTGTTTTTTTTAATTTTTAATTTAAACAAAAATATTGTACAAAAAAAGTAGAATTATCAAGAATTTAGATTAGAGTTGGATATTGTTTGTTGTTTTAACCATTTTAAGATAGAAATGAAAAAAACTCGTAACCCAACTAATTTCTTTATGTTGTTGACGGCAATTTAATTGATCTGCTATAAAAAACAACAAGATTTCTTTTTTTTAATAATTTTATTTATTTTTTTTTTATATATTTACAACACAAAATAGAAATCCATTGAGGAAAGCTTTAATTTCATAGATGACAAGTTTTAAATATGATGTTTCTATCTGGATTTGTAACTGAACAAAAAAAATCACATTAAAACGTTAATTGCATTTTGATTTATGAGAAATCTAATTAAAATAAACAAATTGAAATTTCAATTAAAAAATAGAAAGAAAAAAAACTGAATAACAACATTAGTATGTTATGTTAATATAATATGACTTGTAAACTCTATTACTACTTGTAGTAGCTAGTTTTAAGTTTTGTATACTTCTAGGCCATATTATAATTTATACAAAAAATGTTAAAAAATAAGCATTAAACTTGTCAAATTTTCACACTTTTTTAAGTTTTTGGCACAAAACTTAATTAAACTTCAAAATGTATTTTAAACAGATTCATCAGCAACATATGAAAACGTCAACAGAAACAGGTTTCAAACTGCATTGTTGCCAGCAAAGAAAATTAAAATGCAAACAACAGTTGCTAAACAATCATAGTTGCTGCTGACAGCCACGCATGCGTGTCATCATCATCATCATCATCCTCCTGATGATGATGATGATGAGGTTGTTAATGTTAATAATAATATCAACCTGATGAAAATGTTGTTAGTTGTTTGAAATTTTCTTTAGCCAGCCAGCTAATGCTAAAACATTCAAATGCTTTATAATTCTTTTTTCAAATGTTTTTTTTTTTTTTTGTTTTGCAAATAGAAATAAAAATCCACTACTTCCACTTGTCAAAATGCATTTAACACTATAACAAACATGTAACAAACTAACTTGAAATATGAAATATATAAAAAAAAAAATTCCACGCAAATCCACGCGTTTACCTAAAGCAAAACTCAACCAACCATTAATAAACTAAAAATTTTATACAAACTCCAACAAAACTAATTACACTCAAAAATGATTGTCACTAAAATTGACTGAAAATTGCAGTTGAAACAAATGTATAAGCAGTTAAAAAGGCATCCAATGTATTTATTACAGAAAAATCTTGGTAAAGGATTGATGCTATTTCTTACTTTAAAACCTAAAGTAATACGTTACAAATATTGTGATATATCACGCTATTTATTTGAAAGTTATGAAATAATGAGTTACCAATATTGCTATATATAACTGCTTATTTGTACTTAATTTACACTATGCCTGAAATCATATTATAGTATGACTATGGTTGGCACAATCATAAACCCAAAAATATATGATGCTCTTCGAATATGATTATGCCAACCATGTTTTTCTCTGCGTGTGCTCCTTATTTTATGAATTTCAAATATGTACTTACTTTTGTCCTTAGCAAGAGTGATTTCAATATTACAAATTTTTTTTCTGAGTGTATTTACTTACACTCAGAAAAAAAAAGTTAGTATAAAATTTTTTAACAGTTTTCAATCCTACTTTACTATTTTTGTACTGATTTTTAATAAAAAAAAATATTATTCAGTAAATTTTTTTGCTATTTACATTTTACAAATTACAGAATTTTTACAGATTATTTGCAAATTTTTGTGGCTAATTTCAGAAATCATTTTATAAATTTGTAAAAACCGATTTGCTAAAATAAGCAAAGAAAATTTACTAATTTTAAAAAGGTGGATATGAATAATTGAAACTTGTACCTACAAACTTAAATTGCCTTAAAATGTTACAGGTTGAAGAAAAGTCTCATGATCATTAATAGCACATACACTTAAAATATTACTAAAAAGTTTTTTTTTTAGTTCTAAAAATCAGAGTTTAGTTCACTATTATTTATTAAAATTTTTTCTTAATTCGAGATAATTTATTTTAATAAACTTTATACATAATTTTACCAATGTTTAGTAGCGATTATTAACTTTCCTTCTATTTCCATTTTACTAATATTTGGTTAACTTTGTTGCTAATTTTGGCACATTTATTTAAAATTACAGCAGTTTACTAAAATTTAGTAGCGTTTACTAATTTTTTATGCTATTTTCATTATACTAATATGAGTAATATTTACTAACTTAGCAGATTTAACAGACATGTATTGTTAAGAGTAGCACAAAAACAGATGGGCTCAATTTAGCAAAATTTCCCATAATAACAGCAAAATTTTTTTTTGGTGAGTGTACTTATTTTAGTACTTTCTTGGTAAAAAAACCTATCTATGTCTATACTCGTAAGCTTTGGGTAACCATTTAGCTCCAATGACATACCCTTGTTAAAATAATTTCATTTCCCATTACTTAGTAATAGTGGGCGTTGTGGGGTAATGGTACACTCACAATATATTTGCCCTTACCGACTGTAGTTTATTTAAAAAGTAAAAGTACGTAGAGTTTGTTTTTAAATGAATAATCAATTGAAATTCATAGAAATGTATTTTTTTAACTATTTGAATCAGTCATTCAAAAAACAAACTATTAAAAATAATAAAATTACAAGAAATTATTCAAATATAGATATACATACAGAAAATTAAAATATATACATCTGTGTGTGTTGTGTTTTGTGAAATTACATACAAATAAAAAAAATCTTCAATTTGAAAAGCAAACCACAAAAATCGTTTTTTTTTTGTACGTTTTGTCAGTTAAAAATTAATGGTTATTTTAAACTACTTTTTGATTGAAAATAAACAACAAAATGGGCTGACTATAATGAAAAATCAGTAATCCTCTTTTTGATTGTATTTTCGATTACTTTGATATGTATTTTAGATTATTTTTAACGAAATAATATTGTGAGTGTAAGCGCATTGTATTGTTACACAGAAGGTTGAGGGTTCGATCCCTAGGCGACGGCAACATTAATACATATCGCAACGTCCTGCTTCGGTAGGACTTAACCCTACCGAAGTTAAATAACATCAGCAGGGCTATAAACTAAACAGCTTCAACAATTTTACCAACTCTCTATCAGATGGCGGTCAACAACTGTTTTAAGATCATCATTTCAGTGTTGCCATATTTGATGCCCTTCATCTTTCACCACCTTTCATTTCTCCTCCATCCCCTTTCCAAAGAAAGCAACACATTATTTAGTAGAAAGAATTTCCGAAGAGTTGCTTCTCTTAAAAAAATTTAGTTTTTTTTTATTTATAGCAAGTTTTCAACTTCCCCATATTTACAAAAAACAAAGCTAGCTAATCATGTTTATCTAGGCTGATGCAAGTATTTGGAAATATCGCTTCAAAATCCGAAGTTTTAGAAAATTGTTTTAGGCAACTTTTTTATAAAAAAAAAAACTAATAAATACAGTAATCGTAAAAATATTTGACAAATTTTTACTACAAAAATTTTAATAACTGATTAAAATGGTAAAAAAAAACTACTGTTTTACGGTTAATTTTTTAGGTATTATATTTTAACTATAATATTAAGGAAAAACGAGCTTTTTTCTTTTAATTAGCTCAAAAAATAATGATTGCTTAATTATACGTCCAATTTGAACTCAAAAGTCCAAACTTTACTTACGAACTAATTTTTTGCTCCCTCGGAGCTTTTCCCCATTGAAAAACAACTGTAAAAATAAACAATAACTACTGATTACAAACAGTTGTTATGTATTAACTGACAAACGTTTTTGAGTGTACATACTATTGCGGATAAATGCAAAATCATCTAGTCAAGAGTAGGAATAAAAACTAACATGAATCCATATTATAAATAACATGAACATTTTTACAATAAAATAGCAGGGAATCTTAAATTTTATTAATAATCTTCAGCGAAATCTCAGGATTTTGTACACTCTAAAAAATGCGAAGTATAAGTGTTTTTGAAGAATTGATGACAAAAGTATTTATTAAACTTTATTAAAAAGACTAAGAAAGCATGCAACAGCGCCTTTTTAAGGACAAACCAGCAAATGTAGACATTTACCAAAGACGTTTTAAAGATATATCTGCACATTTTTTTCGCTTTTCTATAATGACGCGCTGACAAACCACATGATTGCCAGAGATACAAGAACATTTTTAAAATTGGCGCTGCGTTTTCAGTATCACATGAATTTTTTTTTAATAAATCTATAAGCAAAATAAAATAAAAAAAAAAATATTTTGACCTGACGGCGATTTGAACCGCGAACCTCAAAATTAAAAACATTTCGATGTTTGGGGGTCTAGATATACACACCATAATTAATTTAAAACTTGTATGTACTAAATTTCAATATAAAAATTTTTAATTGAAATAAAATTAATATAGTTTTAATTTAAATATAGGCAGATTCAAAAAAATAAATAAATACACTAATACCCCGATTTGAGTCAATAATTCGGACCGTATAAATGCGACGTAAAGCGAAAAGACGGAAACAGAAACACTATTTCCCATACTTTTGTATTGATTTTTGTTTGATTAGGGTTGCAAGAAAAATATACGATTTATAAAAAAATTTTATTAGAAGAAACGAATACAAGATAAAATTAAGAAATTCATTGTATATAACTAAAAGTCTAAACTTATGTGTTGATATTATTTTTTATTTTAAGCTTGAGTCATCAAAATCGGTTCATCGATTTTGATTTTCTATCTAAAAAGTGACTCCATTTTTTCTATATAAAGACTTATGTTGGAAATGGATTTTACTTTAGAAGGGATTAATTTAAGTGTTAGTCAAATCTCAACAACCTTAGCACCCATTTAAAAGGTTTCAGAATATCCAGTTTTTGTTCCAAACGCATTTGCTTTCCTTTTTGACTTATTATTGAAAAAATATTTGGTTCAAACTACAATTCAGCAAATTTAATTTCAAACTCCTAACGATCTTTAACTAAATAGAAACCAGCAGACGAAATTCACATAAACTAGACTAAAATAGAAAAATCCCTTTATCTGTTTAAAGGTTGACCGACCACCCTTATCTATAATTTCCCAGTATTGTGGTTATAAAGGGTAACGACGTAAAACTGACCTCATATATTTTGCATATTAACAATGCAAATCGACGCTTTGACGACAACACTTCAAAGCCATTCGACTCAAACTGAGACTCAAACAACACAACTTCAAAGTCACAGAACTTTTTTGAATCACACAAATCGAAACGTCGCAAAACGGGGTATTAGTGTATTTGCAATTGAAAAATGGAATATGAGCAACTTTATAAAACAGTTTGTATTATTATGGTTTAGGTGAACGGATAATGCGATGAACTTCCAAATAGACGACTGCTGGTTCGATCCTTGGTGAGTGTGATTCCAAATAAATAACTTTGAATTTTTAATTGAAGAAAATTAATTACAAACACGCAAGGAAAAAACATGGTTGGGAGAATTATATTCGAAGAGCATCATTTATTTTTGGGTTTATGATTGTGCCAACCATAGTCGTACTATATTATGGTTATCATATTACGATAATAAAATATTCATAATTTTACCATAATATTAACCCTACAGTTATATAATCCAAAAATTACCATATTTTGATTCTAAATAAACATATTAACATGAATTTATCATAATATGATTGCATGTAATCATAGTATGCTCAAAATGTTATTACATTATGGTCCCCATAACTATATTATGATTTCTGGATTATCATAATATGATCCATATAAAATCTTTATATAGAATCTTTTTGACAATAAATTGATTATTGTAAATAATATTACATGTATAAGGAATTTTCGAAAAAAAACCTCAAAAAAATCTTCTAAAGTTTAAAAAAAAAATAAACTGGAAATGTTTAAATGCCACATGAAAGGTATTTTCTACCCATCTGATATTTGTCCAGTTTAAGTAAACAATATATGATTGTTTTTTTTTTTTGAGACATTTTGGTTCTTATGAAAACAAGAAAATATTATGAATGAACATGTCAAAGTCATGTTTTATTTGATTTATAATTATTCATTGATTGTTGCCAGCATTTTATGGTTGCATAATTATCAAACGTTTTTTTATAATCAGAATTTTTGTTACCACAGAATGGTTACAACAAATCATTTTATAAAATAGAAGGTGGCAATCATAAAATTGTGAAATGTTTACTATAATAATGATGGTAGCGACCATGTTGATGGTTAGACAACCAATAATATGGTTGTGACAACCATACCCGATTGCAGCAAGCACAATATAGTAGCAGTGATTATGTTGCAACCATGTTTTTTCTCTGCGTGAAGGAGAAAGAAAGCATAATAAATTAGTACAGAAATTAGGAGAGGATAAATATTTTATTTTTAAATATTTTAGGGCTGATGACAACTTTCTGATTCATACTGAAATATCAGTGACGACTTCCTAAAAATTTGTTATCATTTATTCACCACTTTAATAACCTGCTGATTTGTCCTGCAGACATTCATTTCATTTGTATTAAATTGTCAGCTGGTATTTGATATGTAAGCGGATCAGTAAGTCAGCAGGGACAGTGACATGTTACCAAACCGTCATAAATATTTCTATTCGACTTTTCCCATCTGGGTTATTTTTGCAAAATACTGAGAAAAAACACATTATTGTACTATAGTAACCGGATTTAAAGTCAAGTTATGGAACTGCATTTTTCTGATGCCGCAAATTCCCCTACTTTAAAGTGTCGCATTTATAGGTAATAAATCCAGGGGCTGAATTCCCGCAGCCGTGATCGAAATATATTTCGCATAGAATTTAAAATCGGTTATTCGAAACTTTCTGATTCTTCTGAAATTTATTAAATCCTGTTTTGTTTCATCTCTTGAGAAACATAAACTGATCCTTTAATTTCTGATTCATCTCCTGGTTGTGCTGTTTCTCATATTATCACCGGTCACGGGACCGGTTTTTTTTATATGAAAACGACCGGTCACTTTAACATGGGCTTGTCTTAGGAGGGTGTCAATTACCCTCTGTGACATGTCACAGGACTGGTCTAAAAGAACATGTGACACAAATAACATATCACAGAACTCATACTTTCAAATTCATCACGTGATAGAGGCTTTCAAACCACCTAACACGGTACTAGTACTTTCAGAACCAATACGTGATAGAGACCTATTATACCGATCACGTGATAGGTACTTTGGGAACCAATCCTGTTTCACCTACCGCAGGACAGGTACTTTCAGAACCATAACGTGATAAACTTTTAAGCCGTTCACGTTTTCACCTATCTCGTGATATGTATTTACGGAACCGGTTCTGTCGTCACCTATCACGGGACAGGTCCCAATTCTCAACGACCCCTTTAACGATTTTCTGTCTAAATTTCGAATTCCATTTTCATCGGAATGAATACGTACGATGCTTTGG
Source organism: Eustalomyia histrio (assembly GCA_949748255.1). Taxonomy (NCBI): domain Eukaryota; kingdom Metazoa; phylum Arthropoda; class Insecta; order Diptera; family Anthomyiidae; genus Eustalomyia; species Eustalomyia histrio. Next base: position 89,131,530 of record OX456525.1, on the reverse strand, counting down.
TTTGGTCCTTTTTTTTAACTTAGTCTCCTTTTAGCTCAAGTACATCCAGCTCTGCGCAAAGTATAATTTCGGAAGGTCCTCAGATAGGCTTCTGTTACAAAGATAACGTCTTCTTTAGAATACAATATTTTTCCGCCGAATCATTTCTTAAAATTTAAAAAACAGGAAAAAGTCGCTGGGATCCAAATCTGGAGTATAAGGCGGATGCAACTCGTGCCATCGAAACTGCACGAGTCTGTACCCGAGTAGTATCTTGATGAAAGATCACTTTTTGGCTAAAGAGATGGGCTTTTTTTTATTGATTTCTTCGCTTAATTGTCCCAATAATAAGGAAAAATAATCTCCATTTATTGATTTTCACTTTTCCAAGTAGACAATGTAGATAATTCCATAGGCATATCCCAAAAACCGTTGCCATAAAACCTTACGAGCAGATTTCACTGCCTTTGCTTTCTTCAGGCCAGATCCACTTGGTAAAAGTCATTTCATTTCTGGTGTGTATAGTGAAATTAAAAAAAAAAAAAAATATATATATATATATATATATATATATATATATATATATATATATATATATATATGGTAAAAAATGCAAAATATGCGTTAAAAAAATGTAAAAAAATATGCAAAAATATTCACATAAAAATATACAATAACATAACGATGTTCTTTTGTTACAAATTTTGGTATACTGACTACAAACATGCATTTGCATGAAAGTCCCTGATCTCTTATTACATTTTGAAATAAAGGTGTAAAAAAAATTAAATTCCTATAAATTTTCCCATTTATGACCCCTTGGCAAAATATATATTTCAAATCTCGATCCTTCTTGTATTGCAAAATACTGAGAAAACATATTAAGGTTCCAGTTACAAGAAATTCAAGTCCAGATATGAAATTGCATTTTCTAAAAATCTGTTTATGGCTTAAATCCTTTTGTATTGTATTTTTGAAATGGGTTAACAGCAACAGGGTTACGCCTTCTACGAGGGAGATCTCAAAATTAGACGACCGATGGCAGTAGTTTGAAAAAAAAATACTTTGCTGAAATGTGGTAACCTTATAAAACAAATGTTTTAAGTTTCAAGGCGCCACGTTGTGTGGTACACACATACCAGCAAAATCGGTCCAGCAATTAAAAAGTTATGAGTGAAAATGTGAAGGTACCTCTAAATTTTCCATACCTAAATTGATGTGTTTTACAATTTCATAGTAGCGACTGGCAAGTAAAATATTTTAAATTGTTTTTTAACCATTCCCTTAGAATTGAATAATACTTTATATAATCTTCTCAAATATTTTGACCTTAAAAAATTTTTTCACCACTAAAATTTTTTTCACCCCAAAAATTTTTTTTTCACCTCAAAAGTTAGCTTTCACCTTAAAATTTTTTTACAACCACAAAATTTGTTTGCAAATCCAAAGAAAAAAGTTTTTTACCTTAAACAATTTTTTTCACTTCCATAATTTTACTTGTAAAGTTTTTTTTTACATTATTTGTATTAAAAACAGTGGAGAAAATTTGTTTAGAATATTGGTGGAGGGTATTCAAAGATTCGGCGCAGCCGAATTATTATTTTTCATTTCCAAACTCGACAAATGGCTCTGTGGTAAAAGATTTGCGGTTGATGGCTATTTTAAGAAGGTAGGAGATTATGTTAAGAAATAAAGAAAATTGTTCCCAAATTTATTGTGTTTTCTTTGTTAGGTAGACTAATTTTGGGATCGTCCTCGTACTTCAGTAAATACCGCTAAGGCAGGTAAAAATAACAAAATATCAAACTAATTTCAATTTTAGTAATTTTGCATGTTTGCTAAAATTTTAAGAGAAATAAATCTGCTTACAAAATTTTAACTTTTTTATTTTCCTCAAATTCTACAATTACACATAATTGCTATTCGCCAAATGTTCAAGATGAAAGTTTAATAACCGTGATTCCGCCAAAGACATATACATACTATATTTTTTAAAGAAAAAAAAAACACAGAAAATTCAAATTTAATGGGGAATGTTTATTATCGTTTGAAAGAACATTCTTTGGCATTTATTTTTTGACAATTATATCTATCAAATGTTGGCCGTTGCTACGTCGCAGATGGTCCATCCGTTGAGTCCAATTTTCGATGACTCGTTCGAGCATTTCGACTGGTAATTGGCGAATGACACGCGTGATGCTTTCCTCCAAGGCCTGAATCGAACCGGGTTTGTCCGCATAAACATTAGACTTTACATATCCCCACAGGAAAAAGACTAACGGTGTGATATCACACGATCTTGGTGGCCAATCGACAGGCCCAAAATGTGCTCAACGAAGTGTTCTCTCAATAAATCCATTGATTAATGCGATGTGTGGGAAGTGGCGCCGTCTTGTTGAAACCAAATGTCGCCGAGATCACGAGCTTCAATTTCAGCCATCAAATAGTCGGTTATCATGGCACGATAACGGTCGCCATTGACGGTTACGTTCACACCGGCATCATTTTTAAAGAAATATGGACCGATGATTCCACCGGACCACAAACCACACCAAACCGTTGTTTTTTCTGGATGAAGTGGCAGTTCTTGAATCTCTTCAGGTTGCTCTTCGTCCCAAATGCGACAATTTTTTTTTTGTTTACATAAAAGTAAGGAAATCTGAGCTTCCTGAATTTTAATTAAAAGGTTAATTTCTTAAACTTTAAAATCAAATTAATTAATAAAAAAAAACTTGCTTAAAATTGTTTGATAAATTTGTAAATCTGCTCTAAAAAATAAACATTTAAGAATCCCTTTTCGAGCTTATGGTTTTTTTTTTATTAATACCAACAAATAAGCATTAATGCATATTTTTTGTTGCATTTTTTGTACTTATACAGTAGCTTTTTAGACGGCTTGCTTATGGCTACAACATAGTTTGTATTAATATTGGCAAAAGACGATGTTGTTGTTTGTCTCAGGCCTACAACGCCTGTACATTTTTTTTTATAAACTACTGCAACAACAACAAAAGTATATTAAAAAAGTGTGTGGAGACGACTTGAAGTTATGAGTTCTAGCAACGGTATCATGGTTTTAATATCTACTTCTATTTTTAATGGCTAATAATAATATTATGCAAACAGTGGGTGACATTGTTAAGACCACACTTTTAAGTCTTTAAAAAAAAATTTTAACATTTTATTTATTTATATACATTCCCAGTAAAAAACATGGTATCAACTACTTACCAGCCTATTTACTGGCTTAATTACTTTGTTCGCGATGTCCAAAAAGTAATGGGCGCTTATTATTTTTTGCCTCTTTGTAAGCTAGAGGTAATGACCATCCATTACTTTGTGGTTTGGTAAGTGAGAAGATAATGACTACTCAGTACTTTTGAGACATCGCGAACAAAAGTAATTAAACCAGTAAATAGGCTGGTAAGTACACAGAAAAAAGTATCACAAAATTTTAAGTAATTAAAAATATTTATTTAAATTTGATTTCTAACAATTTTTTATTAAAAATGTTTGTAAATTGTTATTTTTCATATAAAAATTCTTTGAAAATAAAATTGAAGTTACAAAAAAAAAATAACAAAAAGTTTTTTGTATTTACAAATTCCATTGTTGGTGCCTTTTTAAAAAATATATATATTTTTTTTTGTATTTGCAAAAATATTCTACGAAAGATGTTCAATATTACAAACAGAATTTTGTAATTTTTTTGTGTGTAGTTGATACGATGTTTTTTTGTTATCGTCCAGGGTCATATCCTCAATTCCTGGCCACAATAAGTTCGTTACCATCCCGCGATAGCGAACACGATTCACGGTAAATGCTTGGCCGACCTCATGACACACTATTGTGAACAACAGCAATGTTTTCCGCAGAACGAACTGGGCGAGTATGCACAGGTGTTTTTACAGACCCGGTTTGCTAAAATTTGCCCACAATTCTCCCGATTGTGGACACATTTGGTCGATTTTGCTGACCAAAAAAAATCACGAAGTGAACGAAATGCATTTTGATTTAAACGCCCATTTTCATAATAAGCCTGATTGTGTATCATTCCATGGTTCAAATTCAGCTAGTCCGAAATTGAGAAATGTCAAATGAAATGGAGAAAAAAACTTGACGTTTAGGTGTGGTTCACAATCAACATCGACCCTTTAAATTGAACCACCCTTTATATAACCGAGTAAACTACATATAATTTTTAAATTTACTCACAATATTTTTTTTCCTAATATCTGCTTAAAATACACATTAAAACAATCAAAAATTAGTTAAAAAGGGGAGACTACGTACTTTTCGTTTAAAACAATTGTATTATGTCGTTTATGTGTAATTGATAATAAATTAACTGACAAAATCGGTAAAAAAAAATAATAGATTTTTCGTTTATTTTTAATACTCAACATGTTAAAAATAACTGTTTGGTTTTAAAAGAAAACTAATACAGTAAATTTGTTATTTTAAGGATTTTGTTTGTTGAATTTTTGAAAGAAATTAAATTTTTCATGAAAAAAATAAAAAATTGTTTTTTAAAAAATTACATTTTTTATGAAGAAAATAAAAAATTGTTTTTAAAAAAATTACATTTTTCATGAAAGAATTAAAAAAAGCAATGTAAAGCAAAAATGCTTTACTATTATGACGATTACTCTCTCAGTGTACATGATTTTTTTGAATGCATAGTATGTTAAGTTCGAATTCACGCGAAAAAAATAATAATTTTTTACGATAATGAGTTTCACGAGAACATTGAGTTGACTTTGTTTTCACGCAAATTCAATGTACAAAATTTTTTTTTTTTCTGGTGAAAAATTTATATGTAATAATTGTTGTTATTGCGTCTTAAAAAAAAAAACAAATTGTATAGTTACGCAATTTTAATTATGGGTGTCCTTTAAAGTTCGAGTAAAATTTTTTCACGGAAATAACAGTTTACAAAAAAAGTAATAACCACAGCTTAACAGTAATCAACCACAAGATTTAAATTTTAATCCGCTTTAAAAATTACACACAATTATACACAGGTGAATTTATAATGGAACATGCAAAAAAAAAGAATATTCTCGATCAGAATGCTTTTAGTACCTCCGTATTTTTTTGAGGTATAAATAAAAAATTTCTGTCTTCTTTAAACTTTTCAACACTTTTCTTAGTGTCATTTCTTACATTGCTACCAATTGTCTTCTTATTAAATAGTCAAATTAACCTATTTCCTGTACATAATATGTGCTGCATAATTCGCATTACAACTTTTGACACTTGCGGAAATTTTTTTAAGACGGATTAGGAAATAAGCAGTATTAACATTTTATTCAATTGTATGCAGATATATTTAGCTACTTATTTGTTGAAAATCCCTGCAAAACTTTGGTAATGGGTGCGATATTCTCATGCGTTACTTTGTAATGATAGCTCGTTACCTTTTTCGTTATTTGCAAGCATAAAGTAATAAGTTACTCATTTTTGATTGCGTAATATATGATTTATAAATGTAAAGTAATAATTAAAATATTTTTGAAAATCTATTTTTAGATACATTACTTTGTGTTTTTTTGTAAGCCAAAGGGTAATGTATGTTTGTTTTGATAACACTAGGGAAAAAACGAAGCGCAACAATTCATTTAAGTTTAAAGCAATCAAATACTATATGCGTCGATAGCTCAGTAGGTAGAGTTCTTGGCTGGCAACCAGATTTCCCTGGTTCGATTCCCATCTTGACCACATCATTTTTAATTACAAATATTTTTTAAATAAAATATTTGTAATAGTTCTTTTTAATAAAAATTCCTCTTTTTTAAAAATCTATTTTTAGACACATTACTTTTTCCATTCTCGTTACCATATAAGTAACCCCTTACATTATCACCTCTAAAGTAATGGGTATATACATTACTTTGAGGCTTATTGCCTATAAAATTCATCAATGAAGTAAGGTGTAAAGTTATCCATTGGCTCCTTACATACATTACTTTACCCATTATTTGGTAATGTGTGGTTTTGCTGGAAATGATTAAAGTAGATTACGGGAAATTTGGATGATTGAAATCATAGTTTCCATTTCATCCCAAGTTTACAATTGTATGCGGTTAATCGAACAAACACTAAATTTTAAATTAACTTATTTTTTTTTTTAAATATTTCCAAATTTAACCAAAAAACATTTTCTTTTAAATTGCTTAATAATTTTTATAACCGAGTAAACTACAGATAATTTTTTAATTTATTCACAATATTTTAAGTATGAACATGACATTCTTCCTATAAAGGATATTCTCAAAATGTAATTTTTTCATGCTGAATATTCATGCTATATATCTTACAGAACTTTTTTTATAAAACAATATTTCTTTATATAGAAGACTTTTTCTAAAAAGGGATTTTTACAGAAAACCCCTGCGATTCTGAAAACAATTGTATCTATATGAAAGTCTTTAGAATCGAAAGTTTTTTATAGGAAAAAATAGAATCTGATGATCATAAAATAAATAGAAAGAGTCCTCAGAAAAAAAAGAGTACTTTCTTTAAAGGAAAAACCTTCATAATCCAAGGGTGTGCTATCGTTAAAAGTCCTCAGAAACTAGTGGGTTGTTTTTAAGGGAAAAGTTTTTTTCACAAACTCAAAACCTGGGAGTATTCTATAAGAAAAAAGTATTCATTCAGCATCTAAAATTTTGCCTGCAGAAAAGGTCTTTAGAATATGAGGATTTTTATATAGGAATACTACCATAAAATATGGTGATTTTTCTAAAGAAAAGTTATAAAAATTTTAAAGGTTTTTGCCCTAAGGTATACCCTTATATTCTGAGGACTTTTTCAGGTAGAAAATCTGTCAGATGTTAGGGCATTTTTGCTTAGAAAAGGTCCTCTAGATTCTAGGAATTTCCTGCTGATCAAAAATTGTTAGATTTAGAAAACGTTTTCGTATAGAGAAACCCTTACGATTCTGAGGATTTTTTTATAACAGAAAAAACCTCAGATATTAAGAAAAAAATTAATTAAAATATTATGGATTTCATTATATATTTTTAATTTTATATTTTTAATTTTATCAGGCTCGAGATCATAATTTTTAATGTTACTAACGAATAGTACCCAGCAAAACCACACAATACCAAATAATGTGTAAAGTAATGTGTAGCCATAGGGGCTAATGGATTACTTTACACCTTACTTCACTGATGAATTTTACAGGCGATGAGCCTCAAAGTAACGATAATGTAAGGGGTTACTTATATGGTTACGATAATGGAAAAATTAATGTTTTAAATATTTTAAACGTTATTAAAAATAATGTGGTCATGATGGGAATCGAACTATGGAACTGTGGTTGCACGCCAAGAACTCTACCTACTGAGCTATTGACGCATATAATATTTATTTGATTTCTTTAAACTTAAATGAATTGTTGCGCTTCGTTTTTTCTCTAGTGTTGTCAAAACAAACATACATTACCCTTTTGCTTACAAAAAAACACAAAGTAATGTATCTAAAAATAGATTTTCAGAAATATTTCAATTATTACTTTCCATTTATAAATCATATATTACGTAATCAATAATGAGTAACTTATTACTTTATACTTGCAAATAATAAAAAAGATAACGAGCTATCATAACAAGGTAACGCATGAGTATATCGCACCCATTACCTAAGTTTTGCTGGGTAAACACACATTTTTTTTAATAAATGAAAAAAATTGTAAGGATCAGGATTTCTCATATTAAAATTCTAAGAATCTGAAAAATCTTCCCACCATCAGATTCTGAAAACTTATTCGTAATCAAAAATTGTTTGAGGACATTTTTCTTCAAACAAATCATCATATTTTGATACATTTTCATATAGATAACCCTCCAGATTCTGAGAACATTTTTTAAAAAACACTCAGATTCAGTGGGAAAACTACCCAAAAAATTATAGGTTTTGTATAAGTTCTAATTATTTCATAAAATTAAGACTTTTTATATTAATTGTGGTTATAAGGAATTATAATGATAATTGCTTTCTCTTCACATAAATTTTTTTATTAAATAAAGACTTTTAATTAAATTAATTTGAAAATGATTTTGTTTTATTTTAAGGATTTATATAAATGAAGTAGTTAAAAAAAAACAGTTTTATGCGATCAAAACCATTAACACTTATTTGTAAGAATTTTATTTTATTTGGAATAACCTATAATCTACTATTGTAGCAAAAATATTGCATTGGGAATTAAAAAAGAGGGAAAAAGAACTAAAAAAGAATACTATTATCCTATTCCATTCCAATCAACATTACGAATAAAATTCGTTTAGAAATTGTCTACAGTAGAAGCAACGATTTATTTAGTGAATGCACTGGAAAATTAGTACAGTCTATCAAATTTATTTAAAAATTGTCGATATTCGAAAGTGGTACGTACAAATACGGTTATCCTGATCAAATATATCATTAAATTAGGTCTTCAGTAAAATCAACCGAATTGTGGATTGTATTGATTACAAAAAACACTAAAGATTGGTATTTGTAAAAGAATTTATATTTATTTTCCTAAAAAATCATTTAAATTCAAAATTTGTCATTAAAATTTATAAGTGTTTGTGGGTTAGTGGGTAGAGACCTAGTACTCTTATTTTCCGAGTTCAAATCTTGGTAAAGGCAAACATTAAAAAAAATAGTTTTTTTTAATTAAAAAAAAATATTCTAATGTTTAAATAACAAATATGTCAAAAAAATTAAATTAAATTGTGGTGCAGTAAGTAAGAGTGTAAATTATAAATCTGGTTGCCTAGGTTCGTTACCGGCAAAATCTAAATATAAATTTTTTTTAAATAAAATTTTGTGGAACATAATAATATTTATTTACAATATAAATATTAAATTAGACAACTGAATTTTGGCCTTCACAGCTAAAAATATAATTTAATATGAAGATAGTTGTCGTAACCGCCAGTATTCGATTGGCAACAAATTCGGTGGCGACAACTGATACTGTGTGTTCTGGGTGAATATGCATTAAAAGACGTGTTTTTACCCATCTTAAATGTAGGTTCATACATTTAGTATAGCTTATTTAGAGACATAAAATTAAAATTTAAACAACATGCTAATGTTGCGTAAGATTTTAGATACACATTCTAAAAAATGCTTGTAAATTTACTACTATAAAATGGGTAAAGTTTTATGTAATAATACGATAATTCGGTAAATATAAACACCAAGTGCGTAAAACTTTTTTGCTCACACTTTCATATACAATAATACGCACACGAAGTATTTTTAGACACTATGTGTTTACAATTAACCACATTATGCCTAAAATTAGTATTATTTTGTTGAATAAAAATTTTATGCTCAAAGTTTGTAAATATACTAACTTATAATGGTAAAACAAATTATGACAAATTGAAATTGAAAAAAAAAACCCAAAACATTTTCAAAATTTCAAAAGAAAACTTTATTAGTTTTTTAAGTTTTTCAATTATTTGGAATTCCTAATCAAAAAAATTATTGTTTTTATTCTTTTTGTGAGTTTCTAAACAATAAATTTATTGTTTTTATTTTTATTTTTATTGTGAATTACTAAACAATAAATTTATTGTTTTTATTAGAAAACAAACATTGCAGTAGTAGAAAATATGCGAATTTTTTTAGGATTTATACGAATTATATGTGTACATTTACAGGAAAATCGTGTTTTTACGCACAAATTTGGTAAATTTACTCTTCAATTTGAAAATTTGATTTAAATTTTACGCACTTTCAATGTAAAGTTACACATAATGTGTGCATCAACTTACTCATAATGTGTGTACTTTTTTCATTTACGCACACAGAGTGAACTTATAGTAGGAGTACAGTTTCCTACTATAAGTTACGTAAATGTCAACAAAAATTAATGTAAGTAAGGAATATTTTTTTTTTTATCAGTAAACCAATTATTTGAAAACTTTTACACATATATCTTTTATGAATTACTAGCAAAGTTTAGTTAATTTTTTAAATAAATTAGTTTAAAGCAAATATTTTAAAAGTTTGTTCCCTTATTCTAAATGTTATATTTTAAAATTATGCAATTACAAAAAAAAAAATGATATTAATCTTTAATGACTGTTTATAAATTTTTTGTTGTAACTGTTGCTTGTTGGCACAGCAAGTGGTAGCAATTTTAATCAGTCAACTTAGCTGCCACATATCGTAAACATGATCTCACAACAATATAATAAAATAGTAAAAGTCGTAGTCAGCATAAATAACATAGTAGAAAATTACAAAACAGAGGCTGCTTAGGAGGAGAATGGGTTTAATATCATTTATTATGATCACAAAACATACTACTAAAAAAAATTAATGTAAAAAATCAGTAGTTCCCACAATTAAATTTTTTTTTAAAGTTATTTATTTGAAATTTTTGAAGAAAAAGAAAATTAAATCAATATATTATATTTATTTATTTCCCTAAGGCTTTATTTTACGCGCAGCTACTGTTTAGTCCAAAGTAAGAAAAATATTATTTTGACCGTAATTACAAAGTGCGTGTTGAAACAATACACAAAAATCTATTGAAAATCAATTGTAACCACTACACAATATTATTTTTTACCCTGCACAACTTTAATGCTCTAATGCTCATTATTAATATCTGATTAATAAGCGATAAAATATTCCACTACTGCATCGAATTTGATAGCAAAATTGTTTATTTTTTATTAAATGAATTAATTTTTGTAAGAATATATTTATAGAAATTTTGTATAGCCCCTGTGGGAAAAATGGAGCCATGGTTCAGGTACCATGATAGGTGAATATTGGACCGTTTCTTAAAATACATATCACGAGATAGGTGAAAAGAAGACTGGTGCCCAAAGTCCTACCACGTGACCAGTTTTAAAAGTCATGACATGTTATTTTGCGTTGGCACTGTGATATGTTCTTTGGGGTTAATTGTGTGACATGTTCTTTTAGACCAGTCCTAGGACAAGCCTATGTTTAATTGATCGGTCCTTCTCATATAAATATACCGGTGCCGTAACCGGCCCCAATCACAATTAACCGGTCACGTGACGAGTCCTGGGATAGTTACTTTTCCAGCAGGACCTATTTACTTGTGACATTATAAAAACCACAAAAATAAATAGTTATCAATTTAAAGAGCTAAGCAAATTTTTGCTGGGTTATTGAAGTAATTTTTTTTTTTTGCTTTAAAGTATCATCAAGTCATTAGTTGATGATTTCTTAAATGTGACTTAAAAATGTTTATTTTTATTTGGAATGTTGAAGTGCGGGTACACAAATTTTAAATATAATGGTTTGACTTCAGTTTATAGTTTTTTTATTGTAGTTGTATAAATTTTCAGTTCTCCCTTTTTTTTTGAAATATTTGTGTTATTTTTGGTTGACAACTTGAGTTTAGATTCCTTCAAATAACAAACATTTTCGTTTGGTTGTTATTTTGACCGGAAACTGAATGTAAAATAAAATTTTTATATTTTATACCTGTGCAACATACTCTACACTTGAACGTGCCAATGGGCTAGAAAAATGATTTAAAGAGAAATATATTTGAAAAAGGAAAACAAAATTTGTAACAATGACTTTTTATTATTTTGCACATAATGAAAGAAATGATCTGAATTTTTGGTATATTGTGTCAAACATGTTACAACTCTGTGGTATACTGAGATGGTTGTAAACCTTTTTGAAAAAATTTTAAATTAAATCACGTTTTTATACAATTTATTTTTTCAAAAAATTGTCATTCGACACATTTTAGTTAAAACTATAATTCACAAAAAGAATATTATACCTCCTGATGGCTAGTTTTGACAACCTATGTTATATGTCAGCCTGTGTTGAAACAGGGTGCCTGAAGATATATTTATTATTCTAAATATTCGACTTCTGATATATAACATATGATCTTAAACAGTCTGTTCTATATTGTGTTTCCAATTATTCGAGCCTGCCGGTTAACCGCCCTGCGGGAAAAGGACCTATCCAGGGACACGTAACGTGACCGGTTCATTGTGATGGGGATAGGTCACAGGACCGGTGACTTTAACATGGGCTTGTCTCTGTGACATATCACAGGATTGGTCTAAAAAAACATGTCATGACTTTTAAACCGGTCACGTGGTAGGTACTTTAAGAACCGGTCCTCTTTTCACCTATCTCGTGATATGTATTTTCGGAAACGGTCCAGTTTTCACCTACCACGGGACAGGTCCCAATTTCCAACTGACCCCTTTTTCTCCGCAGGGCGGTTAGAGCATTATTCGAAAAATTACGAAAATTGATTAATTGATTATTCAGGTCGATTAATCGATTAAACGTTTAATACAAACCAAATGTATTTCTTTTCTAAACAAGAAAATGATGAGCTGTTTTTGTGAAATATCGAATTAAGTCTACTGTATTGGATTATAAAGATTTTGCTTATGATATTCGGAGCATCCTGACACTTTTTAAGCAGTCTTGCTTTATAATGTGGGTGGTCTTTGGGAGGTATCTGAAGTCTCTTTAAAGAGACAATGTTGTCACACATGTTCAGTGGTAGTATACCTCTAAGTCTAAAATCGAAGTACAACATTTTGTCGATAAAGCTGGAATTTTTTTTTTTTTTGTCACTGTCAACCTTAGAAAATTTTCCAAGATTTTCAAAAATCAATTAAAACTTTTGCACACTCATATTCCTGAGGAGAACCCTCCTTACCTTACCCTTTCATAAAACACCTTCTAATACGGTTCTTCAACCTTATAAGTTTTTTTTTTTTGAAAAATCAATTAAGTCAAATTCTTTATTATTTTTTCGATTTTATAATTTTTTTTTTGTAAATCTTAACGAAATTTAAAAAAAAAATAATTTTTTTCAAATTCCAAGAATTTTCTATTATTATTTTAGAACATAAGTAACGTCATAGTGCTTGTTAAAAAATACATAGCCACGTGTTTGATTGCTAAGAAGCAAACAAAAAGTTTCAATAGGTTTTCAGTTCAAGCTCTGCCTATTCAAAAAAAATTAAAAAATTAATTATAGTTTCAGAATCGGATTTTTTAAAGTTACCCAGAAAAAATAAAGCTGCCAAAGAAGCAATAAAAGCATCACTACTATGGAAAAGGCATCAATTCTTTTCTGATGGTTTCATCGATGAATTTAACATTGACGTGTCATAGGATGGAAGTATTCAAATGTAGCTACTAGCATTACTCATACTTAACTCTAAGAAAGCAATGACAATGCAATGATTAGATATTCTGATGCAAGAGTAAAAAATGTTCATACACTTTATAGAATTTAAACTTTTATAAAAATTTAACTCACAAGAATACAGAAAAATAAGTTTTAAGAAGAGAAATTTATGTACATATTGATATAGAAATGCTATTTATTAGAACAAATAAATAATTCTGCATTAGTGAAAAGGCACTTTTGGGCAACTTTGAAACTTTTTTAAAAATTTTAATGATTTTTTGGACAAATTTATTTTTGTATGTTTAAAAACTGGTTGTACAATTTTTAAAAATGTTTTTAGACAATTTTGAAATATTTTTGAATAATTTTCAATAAATTTGCAACACTTTTACACATGTTGCAATTTTAATTATTTTTGAAACATTTTTACACAATTTTAAAACTATTTTAGTAAATTGAGAATAAAAACTGGAAATGATGTAGTGTTAAATAAAATACACAATGCAAAAATGCACAGATTGCGTCGTCATAACTATTTAAGGCTGAAAAAATGAATATGACAGGCTAAGCTAGTTTCAATTAAAGGTAAAAAAAAACTTTCTTAAAAATTGCTAAGATGCATAACACTGCATTATCAATTATAAAAGTTCATTAGAACTATTTTCTCATGGTAATTTTTGACTTGTGCTTTAGAAGCAATGAAGAGTGATTTTTAAGATATTTTATGCATCAGATTTATTTATTTATTTTATGCATCAGGTTTAGATAAGAATTCTTTTGGGAGTTCTTTAGAATAACACCAAAAAAATCATAAAATAATGTTAATTGAAGTTTAGAAAGCAATTATCCACAGAATGACGACCATTTTTTAGTTTTTTCTTTTTTTTGTGCTGGGTAATTATTTTTCCAAATCTAAAGCAGTAATTTAACATCTAAATTTTCAGTTCCAAAGAACGTCTTGTAGAAAAACTTCCTGCCCCTTATAATATGTTTTTTATGTATTAACAATCAGAGGTTGCCCCCGATGAATGCAGTAAATTCTGTTGATGTCAGGAAAATAGTTTATGAGGAGGAGGAAAGAGGGAGTAGTGTTTTAAAATATTAGACTTGAATTTTCCTATACATATTATAGTTGTCAGGGAAGACCTCTGCGGGGTTGTCGCAACTAAATATATTCCTTATCCGATTGAAATACATATATGATTTCAACCGAAATTCTGTTGTATTAACCGATGTTGGGTCGTCGCAAACAAATATGTCGGTGGCAGAAACTTTAAAAGGGAATTGAGAAAAAAGTATGCCAACAATTTCATTGTTGCTCTTAATATATATTTTTTTTATGTATTTAAAATTATTTATCAATAAAAAATAATATTTTCAAATGGGCGCCATTTTGTCTAATATTTTAAGATTACGGCTTACCTTGTCATTTATTCAACTGTGCGTTGACAAGTTAAGCCCTTTTGACTTCTGGTTCGTTCTTAGGCAGCAACTTACAACAGAGAGACACTAAACTGCAATTAAAAAATTGTTTAACATTTATGAGAAATTTATTAAATATTATTTAGTAAATATTATTTATTAAATATTTTCCGGAAAAAAATAGTTACATTAAGAATTTTTATTACAAAATTTAAAAAAAAAAAAAATTGAATATAGTATTTTTTTAATAAAAATAACTGGTGACATGACCCAATGTACAGGTAAAAACACACACAATTATAAAATTCCAGGTAGTTTTTTCACTCTTGAAATGTAATGTTAAAGGTAAAACACTTATACCAGGGCAGCGACTTTTATGCAAATGCATGTTTTTAGTCAATACTCCAAAAAACTCTGTTGACCAAATATTTTTCGGAATCAAAGAATTTGCAAGAAAATGCCAATGTTTTATTTGTATGCTTTATTTGTAATGTATTTACATTTATATTTTTACATATTTAGCGTTTTTTTTAATAAATATTTTTACATATATTGCATCTTATTGCATATTTTGTTTAAATTTAAACTTGGTTTTAATAAAAAATAAACTAAGGGAACAATTCATATAAACCTTGATACAGTAACTACATACCAAAAAAATGTTTGTAAATGTACTACAATAAACTGGGTAAAGTTTTATGTAATATTACGAAAATTCGGTAAATATAAACAAAAAATGCTCAAAAATATTTTTTATACACTTTCATATACAATAATACATGCAAAAAGTATTTTTTGACATAATGTGTTTAAAATTAAACACTTTGTGCTTTAGTAAATTTTCAAATTGTTTTTAAAATTTCATTTAATTTTTACGCACTTTCAATGTAAAATTACACATTATGTGTGCACCAACTTACGCATAATGTTTGTACTTTTTTTTCGTTTACACAGAGTAAATTTATCCCATTTATAGTAAGAGTACAGTTTCCTACTATATTTAGGGTAAATTTCAACAGAAATTTGTTAGAGTGTACTTAAACAGAAGGAATGCTGTTGGCTACATCGGCTGAGTATTCCCCCAAAAAAAAACCAATCAATACCCCAGCAGGCAGCTGGGCAGATGTTTGTCAGCTACCCAGCTGCAGACATAACCAGCTGCTTAAACTTCAGTGCATACTTGGGATTTTTTTCAATTTGTGAAAAAATTTTAAAAAAATTTTTGGACCAAACTGACGATTAAAAAGGGTCAAAATACCTTTGATAGTCAAAATTATTTTGCAATATATTCATCAGTTTTTTATTGAAATAAATTTAAATCTGTTAGCCATAGGTAAGATTTAATCCAATCTGTTTTTAATCTTCTATTGGTTATTCTTTTTAAAGTTAGCGTTGGATAACATCGATCGGAACATGAATTGTCTCTTCAAATATAAAAGGGCCATTATTCCCTGTCAAACCGCACAGAAAACTGTCGTTTTCGGATTTGGCATCTCCGATTTTAATGAAATTCGCCACAAATATTGTAAATAGGTAGTGTTTATTAAATCATTAACCTTCGACCGCAAACACTTTCGGTTTTCGAAATATGACGTCATGAAAATTTGGCAAAAACGTCAAAATATCGAAAAAGTGTTCATACAAAGTCGCCCATAACTTCTAAACTATACAACCTAAAATTTGTCTATTGGTACGATTTTAAAGGTGAAAACATGGCGTCCCAAAGGTTAAAGGTAATTTTTTTATGTTAAATCTTCAAGGACCATATCAGCTAAATCGTTAATAAAGTAAATATTACTATCAAAATTATGTATCCACTTATAAACAGAAAATGCGATTTAAGTATTGACAATAAACTAATAATATTAAAAGCTGTATTTCATGCGCTTATGGAGTTATGCATCCCTATGCCATTTCATGAAATTAAAAATTTGCCCAAACAAGATACTGAAAATTATATATAAGGAACTTTTCGACCTCAACTTTAAATACTATATCAAAATTTTATGGATAAATTTCGTCATTCTAGCTATCCTCATATAAACACATTATGTCAATAATTCAATTTATATAGAAGCTCTTTAACCTTTTTACAACATCTTCTTGTATCCCTCTCTCAATTTCATTGGGTTTTTTCTTAAACTTTTTCCCCAACTTTAAGAATATACTTTTGTGAACATATTACAAATTTTTAATATTTCAGCTGAAAAATTATGTATTAATTGATCTCTTTATTATAAGATACTATATTATTGTGAATACATATATTATATTATGCATTAAATGAAAAAAAATCTTCAAAGACCCAAATCTCAAAATTAAATTTTTTAAAATTTTGAAAAAAATATATGTTAAAAACTAAGGCAAAATTTTAAGGTGGAGACTCATTTGGTTCCTTAGTTATGAAGGAAAACGTGGTCGTAAGCATTATATATAATAATGTATGGGAATAGTGCGATATAACACTTTGTGAACAACCTAAAAGAAGAGAAGAGAACTCATAATTTAAGAGCACTGATAATTAAAGAGAACTCATAATTCAAAAAACAATGGCCCGTAATAATATTCCCGAACTAAAATTGGCTTTAAAAAAAAAAAAAAAAACGACTTAAAATTAAAAACCTGTTATTATCTATTTTGCTAATGCAGTCAAAATTAAAACCAGTTTTTAGTTTAACCGACTTTAACTGGGTATCACATCAAATGTACCGCATACATTTTGTACTAAGAAATAAACAAGTGTCAACATTGATCAGCTGATTTTATATTATTTGAAAAAAAAAGAAAAGTGTATAAATAACGAATTTTAAATTGCAAAATGTGAAAAGGAAAAACTTTATACAAAAAGGAAAGAAAAGTGTAAAAAATTTATTAAATTAATCAAAATACTCCCTTATGTATTGATATAAATTTCCTTTCAATATTTTGCAATTCAAACTTTTTTTTTCACAAAAATTTTCTTTGTGGAAATCAGAAGTGTTGCGCGATTTTATAGATCCATATTATTTAATTATTTTTAATTATTTGGCTACATATTTATATATTTGAAAAAGCAATAAACAACACCGTGAACCCTGAACACGGTGAAGTCCGTTTTAACGGCATGTAAACGGTTACAGCGAACGCGAGTCAAAAGTTATACGGTCCATTAATGTTTCTTAGAAATTGTTCAATTCAAATTCCTTTTTCTCATCCGTAGAATGCCGCCAGTTAAAACCGTCATGCCTATTTTGGTAAGCAGAGCTGCTTAACATATTTTGGACAACGAATTACATATTTTAAACAGTGTTATCAAATCAATGTAACAAAAACGCGTTTATAAAAATATTTACTGTTAAAAAAAATTTAAAAAAACACAGAAAAGCAATTTATATATTTGATTGTCAAAAAAAGTTACCAAAATGATAAAAAAAAAGTTCCAATTTTGGTTAAAACTAATTAATTTTGGTTAAAACTAACCAAAGCCATAACGCTACAGGTAATCTTAATGTACAATCTCCCCGCTAGAGTAGGCAGGTATGCGATCGTCCTATTTTACGAAAACATTAAATAGCAAAACGAATATTTTTGTCTCTTCGCAAAAAACGAGTATAATATATACACTCATTGTGCGCGAAGAGAGTCACGCTCTTAACAGGTCCACTATAAAAGGGCCCACTTAGGATAATTCGAATTCATAAGTAGTTTATCATTTGGTAAAGAACGACATCAAAACTAGTAAAACAATTCAGCTTCAAAATAAAACTTCTTAAATCGCATCAACATACGAAAGATTAGAGACCATTTACAAGACACCCTTCGGTTTTGCGTAAAAGGCTCTACCTCTATTTATTAGCAAACCATTGTTTAATAGCGGAATATAAAAACTAAGACAACAAGTGAATTAAAATAATCAAGTGTATTAAAATAAAAATTAGTGATATATAAACACCAAGTGTACTTTGAAATAAAATTTTTGATATATAAAAACCAAGTGTCCTTTAAAATAAAATTTTTGATATATAAACACCAAGTGTACTTTGAAATAAAATTTTTGATATACATATATAAAAAGCAAATTAGCATCTTGATATTACAGTTAACGTCAATATAATTAAAAAAAAATTGTTACAGACATTTCGCAATCATTAGCAAAACATCATTTGGTCTACCGCATACAAGAACCGAAGATCAAAACAAGCGTGCTTCAAAAAAAAAAAAGATTTTTTAAATTTAAAAACCATATCACCATTAAGGATAATCGTCAACGTCCTTGATAATCTTTTATACTGTGGGTTCGTGTCTATTTTGTCATCTCATTTTTACATTTGACTGCCCCTTTATATACAACCAGAGAGTTGTGAAAAATTTTAAGGCCAACACTAAATAAAATAACGATCCTAAATTACATGCTTGCATAAACACATAAATTTATAACGCATCTGTCACTGAACCAAAAAACAAGGATACTCAATTCACAAACTACCCCGTCTTCTTGCATTTTAGCGCATATCAAACAAGTAATACATTTTTGTTTAAATTTATTTATTCCATCCATGGACAAGAATCATTAGAGCATTTTTTTTTTGCTATATTAACGCCAAAAAGCATTGGCATTTATTTGCAAAAAATAATGCCTCAATGATTTGATTCCAAGTATGATTTATTCTATAAATATTTAATTAATTAATTTTTACTTTTGTTTTTTTGCAGCTTTTTTCTAAACGCAAACAACCTCGCATTGGCTCTTCCTACACCTGAAGCGTTACTGGCAGCTGGTTTGTTAAAACCCTCAGAAATGCCACCTCATCCTAACGGTCATCCCCATAACCATCCTCATCATACTCCACATGGCTCTTTGCCTAATGGCACTTTGCCGAATGGCTCTTTGCCGAATGGCTCTTTGCCGGAAGGCCTTTTACCGCATGGCTCTTTGCCAGAAGGCCTTTTGCCGCATGGCTCTTTGCCGCATAGTTCTTTGCCGCATGGCTCTTTGTCGCATGGCTCTTTGCCGCATGGCTCTTTGCCACATGGCTCTTTGCCACATGGCTCTATGCCACATAGCTCTTTGTCACATACCACTTTGCCACATAGCTCATTGACACATAGCACTTTGGCACATAGCTCTTTGACACATGGCTCGTTGACACATAGCACTTTGGCACATGGCTCTTTGCCGCATGGAACTTTGTCGCATGGATCATTGACGGCTGGTATGCCAACTGGTATGCCACCTGGTATGCCGACTGGTATGTCAATGGGTTCATTGGGACCCTTTGGTCTACCTCACAGCTTAGAAGCAGTGGCCTTTCAGCAAGGTATGTGGGGTAAATATCACACCAATTTTGGTTAAAAACAAATTTAGATTTTTTTTATGTGGTGAAATTGAAAATATTTTAGAATTAAAAAACTATAAATTTAAAGTGAAAGAAATACGAAAAATCTTCCCCCAACAATAATTAAAAGCTTGCAAATAACAAAATTTGATTTAGAGCCGGTTTGATTATTAAAAATAGTAAATTTGTTTTCGAACTTAAAATGTCTCAAATCGTATTTTAAATTATGAAAGTGAACGAATTCTAATTTGAATTTACCAAAATATTTTTGTTTGTATTTTCCCGTAATCAGCCTAAAATAAGGCATCGTTTAAAAGCTAACAGTTAACGCGATTAGCAATTTTAAGAAATACCGCTATATTCTAAAGTATATTTTATAGAATGTTTGAAACATTTTTCGTAAACATAATTATATAATCATTTGGAATAAATAATAAAACAACGAGTTAATCATTTTACATTTCATGCTGCGATTAGTTCACTTTTAAAATTTCCGCGATATCAAACAATTTTTAATAGAAACTTATTATTTAAAATTTTAAATACAATTTTGTAAAAGTTTGCATTATAAAAAAAAATTTAAATAACTGTCAAAATTTTTACTTGAAATTAAATTACAAAAATAAAATTAATTTAAAATATTAATATTTTTTTAAAAACACTTGAATTGATATGTTTTTAAAATTTTTATTAAAATTTTTATAAAAATTAAAAGCGACTCAAAATTTCCATTTTCTATATTCCAACTCAAAATTTCCATTTACGGACGGTCGAATCGAATTCGATTAAATTTTTAGAGTTTGTTCGTATGGTCGTGTAGATGGTCGGTCGATGCGTTCGTGAGTTATGACTTTTCAGGTCAACATGTGATTTTTTCCATATAAAAAAACAACAACAAATACGTAGGCGCCCATGAGCGTGTGCGGTATGTATACTGTGTACTGACTTCATACACACGGTAAATACACGTTGTAGCGCATACACGCATACACATTGAATTTGATTCAAACGTAGCCAAGCACGCCGGAATCCGCTAGTTTTTTATAAAAATTAATTGTAACTCAAAATTTGCATTTTCAAGTTCATGTGTTTTAAATTTCATATACAATTTTTTTTTTACTGAAAAAGCATTATTTTTAAATGTTATTATTGGCATTTCAAAAAGAAATCCTTGAATTTTTAATATAATTATTGAAATATAAAATACGACAACATATTTGAATTTTAAAGTCAATTATTTAAATGTTTTTTTTTATTTTTTTAATTAAATAGAATTTTCGAAATAATTGCTTTATAAAATTTCAATTAATTTTTTAGACTTTCATTGATATTCTAAATTTAAAACTATTTTATTTTTTTTTTTTTTTTCGTTTAAAAATTATTTTAAAGAAAAATTCTTAATTTCAAATAGGTTTTGTTTTTTTTTTTAATTTCAAGAAAATTTTATGAATGAGAATTGATAAAAAAAATAGATTTTTTGTTTACTTTCAATAAATATTTCTGAGATTCATTTTATAAATTTTAAACGGCAATTGCAAAAAAATATATAATGTGTATATTAAGAATATAATAATTTTAAATAATTTCAGAATTTTAAAAATCATTAATCAACACTTACATATATTTTTTTAGATAAAATTCAATACCGTATTCCATATCATACCAAACACAGCAAACAAAAAATTTGACAAATGATTTGTCATGACAAAACAAAATGTTTTTAAATACAAAAAATTTTGGTCGACTGATAACTTAATTTTAAATAAAAATGACATAGTGATTTCATTTGGAAAACTTACAACAAATCTACAAAAATAACAAGACAGAATATTAAAGAAAAAAAAAAACTCTGGGAATATTTATCTTTGGCACTTGGGCCATCTCATAGCATAACAACCAGAACAACCTAAAAATACCAAAATATCAACCATCCTGTGTTGACTGTATCAAGTGCAGCCAGGCAACAAATATCATTGAAGCAATTTTTATTTTCCAATATTCCAGTTTTTGTATTTTAGAAAGAAAAAAAAAAAAAAAAAAAAACAAAAATGTGGAAAAAATATGCATACAGATTGCATCATTATCAATAATATTGTCAAAATGAATAATGAGCGCTTGCGTGCACTGACTTGACAAATACAGTGACGTAGCAAATGACAAGTTAACAGTCAAGACAACAACAGCAACAGCAACAACAACATTTTAGCCAAAGAGAAATCTTTGTAACAAATAGTGGTTCCTTAATGATTTTTATTTATTTTGTTTTCTTATAACATTTTTTGTTTGCTTTTTAAATTGCTGGTTATTTTGTTTTCGGGGACAATAACCATAAATGACAAATATGAAAAAAAAAAAATTAAATAAAATATTTGAAATTTGTCAAGTTAATGGAAATTGTTGTTGTTTAACAAACATTAACAGCTGCTAACTACAGATTTAAGACATAGAAAATTTGAAAGTCAATTTACAGTTACAATAATTGATATAAAAATTAAGAAATTATTTTATTTGAAAATCAACTTCCTTCCACCTGCTTTGCAATGAATATCAATTTAATTACAAAAAAACTAACAGGTAATTTAATTTAAAAAGAGTAATGAACAGGATCATTTTTTTACATAATTTTCAAGTACCTAAAAACGCTTTAATTATAATCACCTATTTGAATTAAAGTTAAAAAAAATTCAAAATCCTTAAATTAATTCAATCATCTTAAATCGAGAAAAATAAAAAAAAAAATCACAAAAATTAAAGCAGCTGTTGTTAGAATAAAATCTTTCGTCATTTAGTAGGCACGTACACGTTAATGATCTAAACAACAAAAAAAAAAGAGGAAAAAACAACAAACTAACTTTTCTATTATCCAGCCATATAATAAAGTATTCAAATACTCATCTGGGATCATATAACAGAAACCAAACTATTACTCCCTTCAACTTCTCAGACAAAACAATAGAACAAAAACCCAAACCATATAAAAAAAAAACAACTGACATTAAAAAACTATTTCAAAAATATTTCCAAATGGCAACCTTAGACCGACGGCGAAGCAAGCTGTAAAATATTACATATATATTTTATTTTTTTGTGGAAGGGTGACAAAACAATAGTGTCGACGAAGGATTAAAAAAAAAAAAAAAATTCTCAAATTTTAGTCGTACTATATAAATTTTCTATACACACCGAAAAAAAAAAAATATTTTAAAATCAAGTAGAAACTTAATGTTGTTTCTAAATAAAAACTGCTAGGAGATCAAACAAAGTTTGCTTTCTTTTTTTTAATTTAAATATGTTTCTACTTGTTTTTAAAATCAGAAAACAAAATTTAAAATGTTTAAATATACATGGCTAAAAATTGACATACCCTAACGGACAAAATAATGTATAAAATTGTAAAATTTAAATTGTTCAAAATTTTTCAAATTGCTCTGAAAACATGCAAGCTGTACCATTCATTATTTAAAGAAGCCCTCGGATTATAGCATAATGTTCGTCTTTATATACCGCCCCTTTTTTCTAGAGGGCGTGACATTTAAAAGAAAAACGGCCAAAATTAACTTCAAATAGGAATTTGTCTACAGAATAGGAAATAATTGATCAGATTTAAAAATAATGTATACTTGAGATCAAGCTGATTAAATTGATAATATAAATTATATTTAAGTTGAGTCGTGGGACTCACAACTAGCGCCAATTAATTTAAGCATTAATATTTCATAATTTTGAATCATAAACCGACATTTTAGTCATTATATTAATGACTAAAACGTCGGTTTATGATTCAACGAAAATTTATTTCATGGATTAATTCTTTATTTCATGGATTAATTCTGTAAAAGTAAAAGTAAACCAGTTTTTAAAATAAAACTGTGATATTTTATGGTATAATAATATGATTTTTTTTGCTTAGTTTAAAGCCCGATAGTTTTGAATCTTGCAACCCAGAGAAAGGGATTTTATTCATTCATGTCATTCAAAAGGAAATTTAATTGCTTTTTTTTCATTTTTACATTAGTTAAAGATCCGGATTAATATTTCCTAATATATAGACGAATTTCTAAAACAGTCATTATTGGCAGTTTTTATTTTAAATGCCACGCGCACTGGATAAGGAGGGAATTGAATCAAAAAAAAAATAATAACACTTTTTTACGGTTTTATACTTTATTTTGTCCGACAGTGTATATGCATGCATGTCCATACCTGGATACATAAATATCCATTCATACATGAATCAATATGTATCCGTGTGTGTCCATTACATGTGCAGTATTGAAATTTGAGGTTATATCTGCATGTAGGCTCATGTTTGAACAAACATGAACATATATGGTCGTATATGTAAATATTACTTCGTATGGATGCATTTAAGGAAATTTATGCATCCATGTATGGACATGTATGCATGTACGTTAAACCTGTTTGGATCCATATATGTCGGATTTTTAGCTGGTTTATTTATTTATTTATTATAACCAGAATTATATTTACAAAAATAATATTTATATTTAATTTTTAAATGTATGATACTTTTTTTTTCTCTCTGTGTATACGAGTATATAAGGTATATGAATACAATTACATATATATATTTGCTATAGAAAATTCTAATTGAAATTTTTCAACCAACCCAAAAACGTTATTTTATAATAAACAAAACAAGGGTGGAATTAAAAGCAAACAGACAAAAGAAAATCTTCACATAACATCTTTAGTAAAAAAACATAGTAATAGAAAATTTTCCAAATAGGGTGGTTTTAATATAAAAGAACTTACTGTGATAATTTTTTTATTTTTTTTTCTTTTCTTTTTTTGTCACCATAGTATGGCGTTTTTCCATAAAATATAAAAAATTCTAATTCAAATTCTGAACACTATTTTTATTACCAAAACACCTTTTTTTAGTTAATATGTTTTTTTGGTAACGCCATTTTTTTTAATGCCTGATATATTTGCAATTGTCCTTTTTTGTGTCTCAGAAACAGCAGGATATTACGTTTGTTTTGTTTATTAATCTCTTAATTAATTACAGTTTTTTTATAGGACTTTGCATACTTTTTGTTGTTGGGTGTTTGTTGTTTTTTTTTTTTTAATGAAAAGTTAATATTTGTTGACTTTGTGAGTGTATTTTTTTATTATTGTATTGTAAGTTAATAGTCCTATATCAATTTCACCACATTGTTGAGGCATATTTTGTTAATGTAATCAGCTTTTTAATTATTGATTTTTAACTTTATTATATTTCAAGCAGGCGTAAACCCCCGCAAACAGAGGCGTGAACGCACCACATTTACAAGAGCACAATTGGATATTTTGGAGACTTTATTTGCCAAAACGCGTTATCCCGACATATTTATGCGAGAAGAAGTTGCATTAAAAATTGCTTTACCAGAATCACGTGTCCAGGTATGTTCAAATTTTATTTAAAGCAGTAATTTTTTAGGGAAGACTTATAAAATTACTTTTTTTTTTAATTTAATTATAAACTATCAATTATAATTTTTTTGGGATTAAAATTACAAAAGAATTTAAAACACAGGAGTACCGTAACAACCTCTTTAAAACGAATTCGAAAAGTCCAATTTTTGAGTTTTTTATTCGTGTAACTTTGACATTATAAAATTTATTTTTTCCATTATAACTTTTTACTGTTGATTTTTCGAAGAATACTACTGAACATAAAAAAATTACTTTTATAAAAAAAATTACTTTTATAAAAAAAATTACTTTCATAAAATAAAATACCTTCATAAAAAAAAACTACTTTCTATAAAAAATTACTTCTATTTGACCGTTTATTCGTTCATATTGCAAACGTAGGACAGTAGACAGTATTGCAAAGGTTCACCATATTTCCTCATAAATTGGACCATAGCATAGCAGGAATTACTAAGCAGTTATACTCGCAAAGTATTTTGTCGCCATTTTTACTTTTGTGACAAATATCAGAACAATAATATTTACCAATTTTCAAAAGAATATTAGATATCTTTTTTTCTTCAATTACTTGAACTCACATTCGTGCATGTTTTGGAATTAATGACTAATTCATAACGTAAATTGCAAAAACGATTTTCTTGAATTCGTTCAATTTCAGTATGTGTTGCATGCCTCTGGCCACTTGCAAGTTTCGGCTGCGAGTGCTTATGGGTTGGCAAGAGATAGGTGGGCCTCTGTGCATTGTTGTATTCGTTCCCACGCACGCACAGGTTGCTGTCACTGTCAAGGCCCGATATATCCCTACTTGTGTTCGTCATGACGGGACACTGTTTGATTGGAAGGCACGCAGTTAGGTTGAGAATTGCGGCTAGTGACTTTTGCAGAAGCTGTGGTGACGAAGAGGAGGAGTCTGTGAAGCACCTTCTCTGCACTTGCCCTGCCCTGGCTCGCAGGAGGGGACTGCAATTGGGCTCATGTTTCTTTGAGGACTTGGGTGGTTTGGCTGATATCGATATCGGCCGACTTAGGGGCTTTTTGAGGCAATCGGGATGGTTCGACGGGGGAAGCTAGTGATATAATTTTTTACTAGCTTCCGTGGTATCACAAGGGCCTTTATAGTCTAAGTGAGTTTGATTGGCAGCCTACCACATCTACCTAACCTAACCTAGTGTTTGTTTGAAAAATTTTTTATTTGTTAAAATAAAAAAAAAACTTTTGTTTTTATGATTTACGAAATTACATTCCGTTCAAAATGAACAATAAATTGCAGTTCTTTTTACCACCTTTTCCCTTTTTTACTACCTAAGATTTACTAAAATGGTACTAACGCGAATTCCATCTCCCGGATCTTAAAACAAAATGCATATTTAATTAAAGATGTCACGCTTACCATTCTAGGTGAGTTTCGGTTTTTGGACCCAGCGGGTCCCCGGCCACTACATAGAAAAAAAATTGTTCTTTTTTAAT
This sequence comes from Eustalomyia histrio, assembly GCA_949748255.1. Taxonomy (NCBI): domain Eukaryota; kingdom Metazoa; phylum Arthropoda; class Insecta; order Diptera; family Anthomyiidae; genus Eustalomyia; species Eustalomyia histrio. The sequence continues at coordinate 89,104,734 of OX456525.1, read as the reverse complement.
TCCTGAAGGGGGTCACATAAATTTTTTTTATTTTTAAGTTTTCCCCGAAAAAGAAAACTTTTGTCAAAAAAATTACATTTTTTACATGTTTTTTTTTAACTCTTATTTTAGTGTTAATAATTATTAAAATTGTAAAAATATGCTTTAAATTAATACAAAAAAAATCCAAATTATATGACCAGTGTTTTTTCATCTCACACTCTACCCGCGAATGGAGAATTCAATTCGCGATCTGGAGAATTCAATTCGTAAAAACACTAGTGAAAGTTAATTCAAGAACATCAAAATATTTGAATTCGTTTTATTTTTAGCGTAATGGGATTTCAGAAAATACACGACTATAATATTTAAAAAAAAACACCGGAATAATTTTAAAATTTATATTCAAATCAAACAATGTTAAACGAAATTTTAATTTAAAATTAACAACTTTTTATTCATAATGTTTTTAAAAGATTTAAATGACGCCAAATGATTCTACTTCCATTGATTTTAAAAACGTCAGTCGGGTTAATGCCATTAAAATCAGTCCTTTGTTCGGTCATGGTCCATACAATAGAATGAATTTTAATAATCAGTCTAAATTATATAAATAATTAATTGCCATTTAATTGAAATAAACTTTTATATTTTATTAAGTATGTATTTTAGTTTAAATTAAAAATTTGATACCTCTAAAAAATACCCTAATTATTATTATTATTCCGTCGGCACTCAAAAACAACAACTAAGAAATTACATTTTTTTTACTTAAAAATAATATTTAAACAACTGACGAAACTAGTAATAAATAACAAGACCCTTTTGGATGCAGCTACAAAACCCCAAAGGATCACGACTCCCCCCCCCCCGCATTTGGGGACCGTTGGAATAAACCATATAAAAAGTTTCGTCATACATTAATAATATAAAACTTTTAGTTGTGTACTTGTCCCTGGGGGAAAAGGACCTATCCCGAGACACGTCACGTGACCGGTTCATTGTGATAGGGATAGATCACGGGACCGATCACTTTAACTTGGACTTGTCCTAGGAAGGGCTCAATTGCCCTCTGTGATATGTCACAGGATTGGTCTAAAAAAACATGTCATGACTTTTAAATCGGTCACGTGGTATGAACTTCAAGAACCGGTCATCTTTTCACCTATCTCGTGATATGTATTTTCGGAACCGCTCCAGTTTTTACCTACTACGGTACAGGTCCCAATTCCCAACTTACCAATTTTTTCCCGCAGGGTGTGCCATCGCGTTGCTTCAATGTCCAAAGTAACCAAAATTACAAAAATTTACTTTAGATTTTTTTTTATACAAAATTAAATTTAAAACACATTTGATTGGAAATTTAAATATCTGAAAACAGTAGTTTATAACCATTTATAACAGTTGCAAAAATGGGCATTTTTGAATTCTCGAACTACTCGTTATTGGAAATTTTGACATTTCAAATTATTCGAGCTCTTATTGGAGAGAAAAAAAATTCGATTAAACGAATAACAATTAACCGATTGAATATCCTAGTAATAACTTCATTCTATTTAAAATATTCTTGACATTTTTCCTTACTAATTGGAAATAAACCACACAAATGTATACGTGTGTATATGGTTGGGCGCCATATACAAAAATTTCCGTTAGTTATACCTTTATAATGAAAACAGAACATTCGAATAGGACTTTAAAATTTCAAAAGTCATATAACATATGATACCGAGTATTCAATCATTTAAATTGTTCATCGTACTATAAATGATTATAACGCCACCATTAATGACAACATTTTGAAATATTTTTCAGCTAAAAATAATAATAATATCATTTCATACTCTCTGACATTTAGAATACAAAATAAATCTTAAAAGTAAACAATAATTTCTATTTTACCATACAACATTATTATGTTAAATATATGGAAAAATATGTTAAACAGAGCAGCTCCAGTCAAATCTATTTGGCAGTTGGTAGTAAGTGTAGACACACAAAAAAAAACATCATATGGTTTTTGTGACTTTGGTTGAAAGACCATTAAAGAAGCCATAAAACATAATAACCAAACATATAAATTTTGCCTACCAACACTAAAGAAATAGACAACACTGCTGTAGCTAAACAACAAATATGTTGCATGTTCTAAATGAAAAAGAACATCATGTGTAGATTTAAAGAATTTAACCCCCCCTTACCAAAGTTGGGAAAAATTGCGCGGAAATTGTTTGTTTGCTTATGAAACAAAACAATTTGACAAAGAGAAAAGAAAAATACTTTAAACATACGAATTGCAATTTTGGTATGTTAAATGAAAATGTACTGAATTAAGCGTTTAAATTCTTTGGCTGCCATACCAAATGTGACAACTGTTGTAAAGTTTGTATTTGTTATTAACAAATAAATAAATATTTGACAATTTTATATCTGTTTGGTAAAATTTTGTAGAAAATCGTTTTGTGTATCTGTTTGTTTACTTAGGATCATTATTTGTTTTTGCAAAATTTACGCTATTGTTAAGAGGAAAAAAAAAAGCGATGACATAATTATGTTTTAACATTAAATGTTAAGCTACAAAAATGAACATCTTTTTTTATGTGCTTAGATTGTACAACATTGTCCAGTGATTTATTTAGAAAACCCTGAATATGCCTTTAGGTCTATTTGAGTATTTGATGAATTAAAGGATCTTGTTTTTTTTTTGTTTGAAAATTGAGATGTCATTTTATACCTTTACAAATAATAATCGGTTGGGTAATGTTTGTTTATTCGTAGATCATTGCAAAAATATTGATCATGTCTGGTTTGTTGTAACACGTTGAAAACATGCCAGATCATACAATATATAAAAGAAAAATTGTACAAACACAGCCGTTGATTTTTTACATTTTTTTCATTTCATTCCTACCTTTAGCAACAACTGTAATAATAAAAAAGGATTTTTTTCTTCTTATGTTAGCCCCTAATTGTAGTTTCTTGCAAAGAGAAAAATCGATTATTTGTAATTTAAGGACGTGACACTGAATACCTCAAATATGCTATGAAAGAAAATGCATTCCATTCTTGTTTTAAACACAAGTCACATTAAACAACATGTAAAAAAATATATATTTATATGGTCTGTGCCTATTTTTATAAACATGTTGCTATTGCTGAATTTGCAATTGATTCCCAGTAAACTTTTTTGAAATTGAAACAACTAAGATTGTAGTTTCACTTTAGCTTCGACTAACATTAGGCTTCATTTGTAGTTTTATATATAGAACATTTTTTGTTAAGATAACATTAGCTGGGAAATGCATTGGGGTCTTATGTTGGGCGCCATTTATAATGTTAATTTTTCTGTCTGCTTCTTGTACTTCATACTTAACAGAAATTCTTACATTGGTCATCATTTGTAGTTTTATATATAGAAATTTTTTTGATAAGACTACATTAGCTGGGTAATAAATTCGGCCCCTGCCTTGGGCGCCATTCATAATATTAACTTTTCTGTCTGCTTCTTTTATTACATACTAACGGAAAATCCTTACATTGGGCTTCAAGATTAGCTGGGAAATACATGCGTGTCTTACGTTGGGCGCCATTTATAATGTTAACTTTTCTGTCTGCTTCTTTTATTTCATACTAACAGAAATCCCTACATTGGGCTTCAACAAGACAAGCTGGGAAATAAATTTGGGTCCTACGTTGGGCGTCATTTGTTGTAGTTTTATATATAGAAAATTTTTTGTTAAGACATTAGCTGGGAAATAAATTCGGGTTCTGCGTCCTGTTAATTTTTTTGTCTGCTTCTTGTATTTCATATTAACATCGGCTCCTACGTTGGGCGCCATTTCTAATGTTAACTTTTCTGTCTGCTTCTTTTATTTCATACTAACAGAAATCCCTACATTGGGCTTCAACAAGACAAGCTGGGAAATAAATTTGGGTCCTGTGTTGGGCGCCATTTATAATGTTAACTTTTCTCTCAGCTTCTTGTAACAGAATTTCTTTTTTAAAAAACTTCGAGAATTTATTCTAAATCATTTTAAACTCACATGCAAGGTAAATAAAGTCCAAGATTTTATGTAAAAAAAAGTGTTACTGGGTTATTTTAAATTTACACTGCCCTGTGTAATAATGTTGTTTTTAGGGAAGCCCTTCTTGGTATAACCAATTGACCACTAGTGAAAATTGACACGTTGCAAGTTCTGTTTTTAGTTTGTGTGTTATGTTGTCTTCTTTTTTTTTGTTACAAAAAACACACATGCACATATGTATTTCTTACAAAGAAGGCCTAAATTTTGTCGTTACAATTGTTTTCTATAGATTTGTAACTGTCTAGATGTTTTGGCTGGTTTACTAATGAATTCCTATGGTATCCTTGTAGCCAAGTAGTGTTGATTTGTACGTGTTTATTACAACAAATAATAGAAATGTATTGAATTTCTTTAATTTCAAATTGCATATTGTAATAAATACTGAGTTGTAATTTCTTTTGAGACTGACGACGACGACAATATGTGTGTGTATGTGGGGGTGGGGGTGTGGGTGGTAAACAATTTCATATAAAAGGTAATTGACATTTAAAAAGTTCATAGTTAGTAGGTGGAAATTTAACAATAAAAAAAATGTAAAATAGAAGTTTTTTTAAAGCTGGAAATTACAATAAATTTTCAAATACTGCAATTAAACTAAAAGTTAGTGGAGGTAGAATCACAGTTGGAAAATAATCAATATACAAACTTCTTTACCAAATGAATTCAATCAAGCATTACAAAATTGTTTAAAAAAGCAATAAATAAATACAAATAAATAAGTGGCAATATATTTAAAATATGCTTAAATTCATTATGATGGCAAAATGATTGAAATTGTAATACCGTACGAAAGAAAAAAAAAGTTTCAAATTAAAATAACATTAATGTAACAAATGACAAGAAGGAAAAAAAATACAAAATTTATATTTAATCCGCAATGAGAATTTTCAAACAATACTACAGCTGTTGTTTAATAGAGAATAAAAAAAATTTTTTTTTTTCAAAAAATAAACGAAATAATGTTTACGCACTATTGCCATATAAAAATGTAAAGAGTAAGGACTACCGTCTAACAATCTCCTATATATCACCATCGCCACCACCACATCAACAACAACAACAATATATCACAACATTTTAGAATTCTATTATAAATCTCAGCCGTTAACAATATTGTCACCAAAAATTTGTTGTAAACGAAAAAGAGTTATAAACAGGGTGTGGAAAATTTGTCAATTCAAATAAACCCCTGTGTCACACAAAGCAACATAAACAAACATTCGGTTGATAGGTAGTTTTTCAAAAAAAAATGTATAAAATAAACTGGTTTTTTTCATACAGATCAAAACCCTCCCTATTTGGACGGGATTGTAACTACAATTGTATAAATATCATAACATTAGTTAATTTATTTTCAAACTAGTGAAAAATTATATTTATAATTTATACACATCCATACATAAGCATCAATTTCTTTATTCAATTAATTTGTACTACATATACATACATACATATATACTTAACACTACCATTTATAGTTTTGTATGTGTAAGTAAAATATATAAAGGTTGGACACCAAAGAAAATTTACTAAATTAATATAATTAATTTTCTTTCCTTTTAATTAAAAATGTTTTAACTATAAAATGTTGGAAAACATTTTTTGTTTACTATAAAAAAATTTGTCAAATTCGAAGGAAAAAATAAAAAAAAAAGTTGTTAAACAAAATGTGATGTAACTAAAATTTTAAATAATTTGTAGTTGAAACTAATTGAAAATGTAATTTAAAATTAATAACTTTTCATTTAAATCAAAAGAACTGATCATTTATTTTTAAATGTTAAAAAATTAACTTGCATTCTCCGTAAAAATTAATGATATTTCCTTTTTTTTTTATCTGCGAAGAAACTAACCACATATCCGTAAAATTAGGCCCCAAAATAGAAATGAAAAATCGCCCAAGGGAAAAAACTGGGGGTGTATTTTATTCTTTTGGGACCTCTTTGCATTGCAGAAAGGTTCCAAAATAAAAATTAAAATTAAACCCCAGTAATTTGGATGTTCAAAGTTATTTTTGTAAGCGGGGTGGAGTTTCATTATGAAATTTAGTGCCAAGTTTTGTAAATGATATATGTCCTCAATTTGATATATGTCCTCAATTTTAATTGCCATTTTTTTAGTGAAACACGAAGTTTTTGAGCACAGAAAAAACAGATTCATGGTGACAACCGAATTTCTTATCAAATGCATATTTTGGTAGCAACAAACGAATTACTTAGTTGTCCCAAACAAATGTTTTCCTGATATAATAAAAATATTTGGTTTCAACCAAAATTATATTGTATTAACCGAATTTTTGTTGTACTAACTGGATTTCTGTAACCACAAACAAATATATCGGTGGCTCCAAACAAACCAATCGGTTGGCAAACACATTTAGTTATCACAATGAATATGTTTATTATACCAGAATTATATACTATATTATCATGACGACAAAATCGGTCGATAAATAAAATTATTAAGAGAAAAAACTTATTAACAATCTATTGGTTTCTCAGTATATTATTACTTTAATTAAAAAAAAGTATTCATTTCAGTTAAAAATAAAGGAACACACATTTATTTTTCAAAAAAATATTTATTTTAACTTTTTTTTTAAACACTTGTTCAAAATCATTTACTGTCATATATCGATTTTTTTTCAGTTTCATTTATTTTTATTTACTTGAAAATTAATAAAAATTTGCCCACAAAACGCAAATTTGTGGTTTATTTGTTTCCGTTACAGTTATTATAAATATAAATTTTTATGCTAGTTCAAAAAACAAAAACAAATATTTAAAAAATTTCAATTTTTTAAAATTGTTTATATACAAAATTGTTTATATACAAAATTATTTCAATTCAAATTATAAGAATTTTATAAACATACACACACACACACATATCGTCATTTACACAAAATGTTTCTATAGACTGTGTGAGTATACATTTTGTAGATTTAAAAACACAGAAAATTACAAAATATGGAAACAATTTCAAATAATTGAATAATCAGTTATTTTTTACGGAATTAGTAATAAAATGTTAACATTTATTTTTAATTATTTTATAATTTTTTTTTACTGATATGTCAGTTGTTTAAACAACATTTAAAAATAAATTACAAAACCATTTGTTTTAAATGAAAAGTAGATAGACCGATTTTTTGTATGAAATATCATTTATTTTATATGTTTTTTTATTTTACAAACTATTTAAGGTATACCCTTTGTTATTAATACATTTTTCGCGTACCTCCTTTAAGCTTTGAAATCTATACATATTGTTTTTCTTTTATTTTTTTACTATAAATAAACGGAAGTGCTTAGCAAGGTTATCAACATGAATAATAAAATATTTTGATTTATGATTTATAGTTCGTTATGCTTACAACAAGACCTAACTAACAAACTTTCAAAATTCCCAACAAATAACAAACATGGTTCTTTTAAATATATCTCAACTTAGTCATCGTCATAACTGTGGGTTGGCAAAAGTTAACCATATTTTTTATGTGCAAACACCCATCATTATCATCATCATCATCATCATCACCATCGTCCTCATCGGCTGCAGTCCACCACAGCCATTGTAGTACATAACATATAATCAGGGTATAGTTTCAAATTGGCAAACAACCATTATGTTTGGTGTTGGGTGGAAGCAGTAGCATTAGGGCGTCAATGTTTGTTCTGTTCTGGTACAGATAAGCTGCGGAAAATGATTACATTATACATTTACGAGTACGTATGCATGTATACGTTGACTACACCACACATACGTTACGAATTTATATTTTTTTTTTTTATTTCAATATTTCGGGTTGCATTGGTTGAATTTTGTATTCAATTGTAACAAAGTTACCAAACAGTCTTTCCCCCTCTCACCATGTTTGCCATAGTTGGGTTAAATACAATTTATGTTACATATGGTAACATATATATGTATTGGTGTATTAATAATTTGGGGTGGGTTAACATTAATAAATTGTTTTTATTTTTGGAAATTAATTTTCATTTAGGTATTATTTTCTTTTATTTTAATTCGAAGGTTTTTATAATATTTTTCCCTTTCCCCTTAAACTTATAAAAGTGTTAACTTCTAATATTTGTACACTAACTGACTGTAGTTCAGTTAGAAAGTTATCCATACATTTGGGTTTGACCTTTTAAATTTTTGAGCTTAATTATTAATAATATTATTATAATTATTATTTTTATTTCCTGAAGATGCTACACAATACAGTAACGAAATATTGAAAAATAAATAATATTTTTAATTATACAGAAAACCAACCTTAAGATCAAAAATATAAGAAGTTAAAAATAAAAAAAAAAGGTTAAATAAAAGTTAAAAATCATTTGGGTTTAAATTATTAAATAGTTAAAACACTACGAAATATGATTTTTACAATTATTTAAAGAATAATTTACATATAAATATCGATTTTCTTGGTTAAAATTTGTTTTCATTTTTTTATAGTTTATTGTCTGACAGGTAAAATAAATGAAAAGTCGTTTATTTTTACAGACTTTGTTGTTAATTTTTATGACATTTATAAAAACGAAATAAATGAAATATAATTTATTTTTATGAATTATATTGTTATCTTGTTGTTAGTTGAAAACCCAAAATAACTGAATAATCATTACTTTTTATGTATTTTGTAGTTAATTGTTGTGTGTGTAACTTAACAAATTCAGCATTTTTGGGAGTTTATTGTGAAACATTGGTATAAAATAAATTTATTCAAAGTATTGGCCATCATTAGCTATGACCTTTTCCCATTTTTCTGGCACAATATGGATTTCGCGCCAAAAGAATTGCTCTATTTTTTTTTTTTTGAGGTTAAGAACGAATTAATCCAATTTTGAAAACGCTGTTATTGAGTGAAGCGTATTTATTTATTTGTTTATAATTCAACTATAATACAAAAGCCATTCTGGCCAATTAACTGTATTACAAAGAAATACTCCTGAGCGAAATCTTAAAAACAAAAATAAAAATTCTTAAAAATATACATCATATAAATATTCCAAAAAAGTGTTCTAAAATAATATTTCAAAAATATACAAATATTCATAAACCTCTCAAGTGAGAACGTTCTGCATCGATCGAAACAAATGGTAGTTGGACGGGAAAAGGTCTGTACTATAAGGCGGGTGAGGCAAAACTTTTAACCGGTTTTGCAACATGTGGCCGAGCGTTATCATTATGGGCGTTGTTCGGCCAATACTTGCTTCAAACGAATTAATTGGGTTCGCTACAGCTTTCCTGTAATCTTCTGGCCCGATTTTAACGGCTCGTAATAGATTACGAGCTGTTGGAATCGGGCCACCAAATTCAAAGCATTACCTTGGCGTGATAAATATTCGGATTTGGCGTTAATTTGGCTGGTTGGCCGGGCTTCACATACGATTTATTGCACTTTGGGTAATCGTAATTGATCCGTTTTCCATCTCAACACTCAGAATGTTATGTAGTTTACTGTTTGTAGTTTAATAAAAAAAGTTTTCCGTTCCTTTTAAAAACAAATGAACATACATACATTTATTTTTTTATTTTATACATTTATTCGAAATTATTTACTTTCATTTGCCGATTTTTTTCAGTTTCATTTATTTTTTTCATTTGTTTGAAATTTAATAAAAATTTACCCACAAACCAGAAATTTGTGGTTTATTTGTGTCCGTAACAGTTATTATAAATTTAAATTTTGTTTGCTGTCTGTTTCAAAAAAAATTTTTAATTTGTTTTTTTTTTTTATTTAAATTGGTTGTATAAATACAAAGTTATTTCAATTCAAATTACAAGAACTTCATAAATGATAAAATCATTTATTTTTTAACGAATTGGTAGGTAAAATTTTGATATTTATTTTAACTGATTATATCATTTGTTTCTGACGGATGTGTCAGTTGTTTAATCAACATTTAAAAATAAATAACAAAAGGCATTTAATTTAAATGAAAATTAAGTAGACTGGTTTTTAAATGAAATATCATTTCTTTTAAATGACATTTTCTGTTTTATTTTAACTTACAAACTATTTTAAGTGTAGTAATGATTCGATGCAAAAATTACTTTTTCTATGGCTAGCGTCTTTCAACATGTATCTTCTTTAATAAGTGCGGTACTCAATTTCCTTTTAATTTCTTTTTATGAATCTTGCTACATACAAACGTTTTAAAATTACTGTTTGAGTGACTGCCAAGGAATTTGAAAGTTCTTCTTGAGTTTGACAATAAACTTCATCGAGTAATGCCTCCTTCTCATAACCTATTTTGCTGGCATTAACACAATGCACTGCATTTAATGGGGGCAACCCCTGAGTGTTGATACTTTAAAAAAATAAAAAAAAAAAATATTCGAACTTTTTTGACTGACCTGGGCGATCTTTGTCTTCCGTGTCAAAATCACCACTTCTGTAATATACAAATCATCTCTCGCACGTTGCAATCGATGCAACATATTTAGGATAAGAATCGGTAAGCAATCGATGTGCTTCAGCTGGAGGTTTTTCAGCAAAACTTTTTTGAAGCCAAAAAAAAAAAAGAAACATTGTTGTTTACACTATTTCCTTCAATAAGAAGAATATACCATATAAATTATTAAAGACATAAACCCTGTGGGAATCCTGCATTTTTAAGTTACCCACCCAATAGTTGATAGTTAAAATAAATAAATAATGAAAATATTTATTTTTACGGATTTGTGGTTAGTTTGTCAACAGTTAAAATAAATGAAAAATCATTTATATTTTACTAAAACTTAGTAGAACGATTTTTAAATGATTTTTCATTTATTTATTTTTCACCTACCCTACCTATTAATTTCATCCTTTAAAAAAAAAATATCTTTACAATCAAATTCTGAACAATTAATACAATTGCATAAATTTTCACTTTGATGTTTGCACAATTGAAATTATCTTTATTTCACTTTATTTTCAAATTAAAAGCTCAGCATTTAATAAATTTTATGCATCATTAAATAATATCAAACGTATTTTTTAAAATTTAATTTAACAAGTTGTTGATTTTGAATACACCCCCCCCCCCCCCCCCCCCCCCCCAACATCCTTTAAAACATGTTTCTCAAACAAATCAAAAAGAAATTAATGAATTGAATTTGAATTTGTTTATACCAATTTAATGTTACTTCATCATCTTCTTTCTGTTTCCTTCTTCTCTGATTGCAAATCTTTAACTTTATCATTTACAAACATACAAAAAAATTGACAGGACAAAAAGAAAAAAAATATTAAATTCAACAAATTGAGAAATCTTTTTTTTTTATATATATATAATGAAATCTGATACGCCTTGTTTAATGCTCTTTTCGTTCAAATGTTCGTATAGAAGAATCAAATAAAACGTCCTACTGTTTGAATAACGTAATTTTGGCCAAGGTCTGGGGGTTTTTTTCTTTTTGTTTTATTTTACTTTGATAAGAAATTTATTTTTGGTGTGTTATTTTATTTTTCAATTTTTTCAAGCATTTTAACAACAGGGGCGTTAAAAAGTGTGGTAACATTATATGTTGTATAGCAGGCGTTTATTGTTGAAAATTGTTTGTGGCGTGTGGCAAATAGTTGTTCTTATTTTAGGGTGGCATATTTTTTTTTTCCTCGAAACCATTAACACAGCAACCTTTTTCTTCTTTTGCTTTAATAAAAAGCTTTCGAAATCACTGAAACAACATTTTTTTTTTTGGAAATCGTAGAGAAAAAAAACATTAGTGTCCTTAACGAAAACATTCCACTTGTATGAATGAAGTGTATGACGACGATGATAATGTTGTAGAGAATGCGTTGGTAAGCACTTTGCGGATTGTTAGTTGTCCCCTTAAGCATAACAAACAAGGATAATGCTAAACATTAAATGAATTGAATGGAGTGAATAAATACAAAAAAAGTTTCACATATTTTTGCCTTGGCACTGCATGCACGCACTTGTTATTTTTCCTGATAAGGGGGGAAAGAAATTTCTATTTGGAGTAATGTGGTGGTATGAGGTTTGCTTTTCTATTTGACAATATAATCGAGTCAATTTGCAACTGTACGCTTTGGATAAACATTGGGTGTATGTTGGTTTTTGCCTTCGGCTTGATGGTATAACTTTATTATAACCCAGTAATGTTGAACAGCATCTTGGGCGCGTGACTTTTAACACTTGTTTCTTGTTAAGGCAAACAAATATCAAACTATAATTTATTCATTGATACTCTTGTGTTGAGAAGGCAACAGAAAGAAAGGCTGTTGCTAGCTCCGTTAACACTCAAGTTAAGCAAATAAATAAATAAACAAACAAACACTCCCTTAAGGACTGTTAAAATACAAAAAAAAATTGATAATTGTTGTGGGAACTTTACGATCTGTTAGCAGCAGCAGTTTTTCTGCAGGTCTCTTTTAAACAAATTTTTATTAACAGTGTATTATTTATTAGTTTATTTGTATTAATTATTTTTTTTTAATTGTAACCAAATTTTTTTTCTTTTGTGCTCTTTTTAGGTTTGGTTTAAAAACCGCCGTGCCAAATGCCGCCAACAATTGCAGCAGCATAATCAGTCAGCCGGTTTATCTAATTCAAAATCGACTAATTCTGGTTCCGGAGCATCAACTTCCTCCTCATCCCGCAGTTCATCTAATAATGGCAACAGTAATTCTCATTCAACGAATACTTCCAAAAGCAACGGTCATCATTCCGCCTCCTCCACCAGCAGCAACAGCAATAATAATAAAACTGCCTCACGTGGTGGTTCTTCGCATGGTAATTCCTCATCACAAAGCTCTTCAGCAGCAGCGGCAGCAGCAGCAGCAGCTGCGGCAGTTGCGCAATCCCTAAAATCACATCATAGTTCCTTCCATAATTCCACTGCTTCCGCTTCCGCCGTTACACCCAGCACTTCATCTGCCGCTTTACATTTACTTCATATGAGCGGTGATAATGGGACATCGGGGTCTCGAGCAAACAATCATCAAAATTCCTCACCGTTGTTACCCACACCTGCAACCTCTGTTAGTCCGGTTAATATTGTGTGTAAAAAAGAGAATACTGGTAATTCAGGATACAACGGGTTGAACAATTCCGGTTCTTCGTATGATAATCTTAGAGAATCGGGTGGAGACATTAGCTCGTCATCACACCACCATCAAAGTATTTACGGTACTGCCGCCTCTGCCAATCCCAGATTATTGCAACCTGGTGGCAATATTACACCTATGGATTCCAACTCCAGCATTACAACACCATCACCCCCCATGACACCAATGACACCACAATCGGCTGCCGCTGCTCATGCAGCACAATCTATGCATCATTCGGCAGCCCATTCAGCAGCGTATATGTCCAATCATGATTCTTATAACTTCTGGCATAATCAATATCAGCAATATCCTAATAATTATGCTCAAGCCCCGTCTTATTATTCACAAATGGATTATTTCAGCAATCAAAATCAAGTCAACTATAATATGGGCCATACTGGTTATTCTGCTGCTACCAATTTTGGTCTCTCAACTAGCCCCTCATTCTCGGGCGCCATATCTCAGGCTCAAGCTCAGGCCCAAGCACAGGCTCAAGCTCAGGCCCAAGTGCAGGCACATGCTCAGGCACAGGCCCAAGCTCAAGCTCAGGCCCAAGCTCAAGCTCAGGCACAAGCTCAGGCCCAAGCTCAGGCCCAAGCTCAGGCTCAAGGTCAGGGTCAAGGTCAGGGTCAAGGTCAAAGTCAGGATTTTACACAAAATGACGTAGAATACATGCAATCTCAGGACAAATATATCAATATGGTGTAGAATCTACTGATTCAATATTGCGGTATTAAAACGAGCGATAATCCAGGTAAAACGTCGCTTGACTATGATTAAATCAAAATCAAAATAAAAAAAAAAAACAAAAATAACTTTAAACATATCGTACGAAAAAATTTTTATTCGAATAAAAATTTAATCGTAAGAAAAAAAAACATATATTAAACAAAAGGGGAAGGAAAGTGTATACAAACATAATTTTTTCTTTTAAGTATTGCTTTAAAAATAAAAAATACTTCAATACAAGAAGTACACTCTAAAAAACGCTTGTAAATTTACTACTATAAAATGGGTAAAGTTTCATGTAATATTACGATAATTCGGTAAATTTACACACCAAGTGCGTAAAACTTTTTTGCGCACACTTTCATATACAATAATAAACACACGAAGTATTTTTAAACACTTTGTGTTAACAAATAAACACATTATGCCTAAAATTAGTATTATTTTGTTGAATAAAAATGTTACGCAAAAAGTTTGTAAATATACTAACTTATAATGGTAAAACAAATTATGACATTTTGAAATTGAAAAAAAAAAATCTAAAACATTTTCAAAATTTAAAAAGAAAACTTTTAGTTTTTTTTTTTTTAAATTTATCAATTATTTGGAATTAAATTATTGTTTTTATTCTTTTTGTTAGTTTCTAAACAATAAATTTATTGTTTTTATTGTGAATTACTAAGCAATAAATTTATTGTTTTTATTACAAAACAAACATTTGTGTTTAATTTTCAACATCGTAGTAGAAAATATGCGCATTTTTTTATGATTTTTACGAATTATATGTGTACATTTACAGGAAAATCGTGTTTCTTTACGCACAAATTTGGTAAATTCACTCTACAATTTTAAAATTTAATTTAAATTATAGACATTTTTAATGTAATTTTACCTATTTTGTGTTTATCAATTTACGCATAATGTGTGTAATTTTTTCATTTACGCACACAGAGTAAATTTACCCAACTTATAGAAGGATTACAGTTTCCTACTATAAGTTAGGTAAATTTCAACAGAAATTAATTGGAGTGTAGCGTTCATTCTCTCAAAAAAAAAAAAAAATCTTGAGATTTAAAAAAAAAAATATTTTAAAACATAAGGTGAAAGCTCAGTTTTAATTGTTTCCAAAATAATTTGCATATATTTAGTTAGAATATTTTTCTACCTCAAGTCCAAATTCTAATACGATATTTTCACAGAGTAAGAGAATTACAAAGCCATTCTTTGCGTAGACATCGAATCGAATTTGTTGTTGTTTTACATATTAATTTGATTTAAATTCCTATTATAAAAAATCAACAAAATGTCTATGCAGGATTTTGCTAAATCCAGACAGTTCATACAAAATAAATTATATAGTTTTGCTAATGTTGATTTTCGTTTACCCGTATGTAATGTCTCGGTTTGAGTTAAATATTTGGTTAGTTTTCAATCTCAATTTATTATTTTTGTACTGATTTTTAGTAAAAAAAAAATTATTATTTAGCAAATCATTTTGCTATTTACATTTTAAAAATTACACAGCATTTACAGAATATAAACAAATTTTGGTTGCTAATTTCAGAAATCATTTTACAAATTTTTGAAAACCGATTTGCTAAAATTAACAAAAAAAATTACTAATTTTAAAAAGTGGATATTAAAGGAAATGTTATTTCTAATTAAAACTTTGCTAATTCCACTTTACAAAAAGTATACTAAAATTTAGTAGCGGCTGCTAATTTTTCCTACTAATTTCATTGTACTACACGTCAGCAGACATTTGTTGCTAAGATTAGCAAAAATAAAATACCGCTGGGCTGAAATTAACAAAATTTCCCGTAATAACAGCAAAATTTTAAGTTGCCATTACTTAAATGTAAAATAATTATCTTAACAATTAAAATTAAATTTCACCTTAGAAATTTTTGAAAGCCTCCCCGCCACCATTTGTTTAATATATAAAACAAAATTGTAAATATCTAAAATAATTTTTATCATGTAACAGTCATCAACGAAAATCGAGTGATAACAAAATAATTTTATATAAAATAAGAAAAATATAACAAGTATTTTTTTTTTATTTTGCCATTCCAAGGTTATTTAAAGAATTTTCTTTATTTAACATTTCATATAATTTACAGTGTTTTATTTTGTTTATTTTATTATAAATTTGTTTTTAAATTTATATAAAAAAAAACAAGATAATTTTCAAATCTTTATAATCTTAATAATGATTTTTCTTCCTGAACTCCCAAAAGTATTACAAATAAATATATTAAAGCAATTGTAAAAATATATGAAAAAAATCTAATAGATTTAAAAAATTTTATAAAAAAAAATTTTCATATCATTATTACTAAAAACAGTTATATAAAACACAAGGTCCAAACCAGTGGCAGATCTGTCAAACTTTATTTTTGAATTTCGCCAAAACTATTAAATATTTTTAAAAAATTTTCAATTTCTTATTGAATTTTAATTGAAAGCAGTTTCTGTATTGATATGGAAATTTTCTAAAGTGGCAAATAAAAAAAACTGTCGCACTGTTGTAAACCACTGTTTACATTGCGGTTTATCTGGTTTGGCATTAGCCCAGTATTTTGTTGGCGAAATTGCCGTGGAATATTTTTTTCTTAACAAAACCACAATATCGTGAAATAGTTTCTCTGGAAAAATTCCACTTACAATAAACCCAAAATTTAGAAGTATCGTAAAAAATCATTTTTTTTATTTTTTTTTTTATTTATTTTTTTTTTATTTATTTTTTTTTTTGTAACAATTTTTCACGTAAACCCCGAACAACTAACAGCGCTTTATAAACAAAACGCTGGGCTTTAACATTTAACATTTTGTAAATACTAATAATAAACAATCTCCCAATCAATATTCAATGTGTGTAAAAAGTTTAATATAAAATAGAAATTAAAAGTTCAAATCGTAAAAGAAAAAACTTTAAAGGGAAATATAAATAAAAAAAAAATTATATGAAAAATTTAAATATGTAAAAAGTTTCGTAAATAAAAGTATAATTATAATAAAAATATAAGAAAAAAATAAAAAAAAAAAACAACTTACATATTTTTAGCAACTAGTAAATTTTATTTAGACGTTGTATCAACAAAACAAAAATCAAATTTCCAAAAACCCTAAAACAAAATTATAATTGTACTCTCTAAAAAACAAAAAAAAAAAACCATACAATAGTTAATAATATGTGTACAAAAACTAAAATAAATTAATTATATACATAAAACATCTTATAATATTGCATACATAAACAATGTTCACGTACAGTTATTAACAGTTTGTTATTGTTTTTTTTTATTTTTTATTTATTTATTTTATTCTTTTTTTTTTATTTTGACAATTTAATTCAATTAATATTAACATTAAATTGTATTTGATTTGTTTTGTTTGGTTTTCAACAACAAATATATTTTATTTTATTTAATTTTTATTAAGAATTTAGTTATTAAGCATTAAGCGAATTGAAAAGATTTAGTATCATATTTTTATTATTCCTAACCTGTAGATATAAATTTATGTATTATACAAATAAATTTCATGTATGTAAAAAAAAACTTGTATGTATATACGTATATATATGTTAATATATATATACATACATACGTCTTTAAAAAACGGAAATACAGTAAGAAACTAAAAAATAATTGTGTTGTTTTTTTTTAAGTGTTATTTAAGAAGTATAAGGAAATTAAAATTTTCAAACAGAAACACAACTTTATGAGGTAAGTTTTTATACTCTTCACCACAGGTGGAAGTGTATATATAAGTTTGTCATTCCATTTGTAACTTCTACAATATTGCTTAGACCCTATAAAGTATATATATTCTAGGTCCTTATGAAGAGTTGATTTAACGATGTCCGTCTGTGTGTTGAAATGGGTTTTCCGAAGACCCCAGACATGATGAGGACTTGATTGTTATATATTTCTGTTACATGTGATCCATTTCTGTTTGTTATTGAAAATCAGCCAGATCGGTTGATAAATGGCTGAGATATTAGCAAAAACCAGGACTACCTCTATTTTTTCCGTAAAATTTCTTTGTTTAATATGTATGTAGAATTTTACGCATAATAAACACATCCATTTTTTGAAATTCTTTTTTTTCACCTCTTCACCTTTTATATACACAAACAACAAACACATACAAAGATTTGTCATTTAAATAAAAACCAAACAAATCTGCTTTAAACAAAAACTGTTTATTTTTTACTTCTATTAACGACGGTTGCATATAAGCTTGAATAGCTCAGTGGCCTAAGTGCTATGTCACAAATAGTTTTTTTCTCTAAGACGCGGGTTCGATTCCCGTCTATTCAACTATTTTGTACAATTTTTTTTCTTATATTTTCTTAAGGCTTTTTTTATTTTTTTTTAACATTAATAACTAATTTTAATAAAATTTTAAATTAATAATTATATAATCCATAAATAGGCTAAAAACATCAAACTTTTTATAAAAACCCTCTGATACAAACAAAATACAAACGGTTTTCTTTCTATTTTTTGCTCCGATTTAAAAGAATTTAAAGATTTTTAAACCATTTATTTCTCATATATTAAGAAAATTTTATACATAAGTCCTTTTTGAGTGAAACTATTTTATTTAATATTTTATAAAACAAATTCTTATAAATTATGTTCCTTCAAATTTTTAAAATTAAGCTAAAGAAATTAAAAACATTTTTTAAAATGGCGAAATAATATCCCAAATGCAAATTTGCCAGTTAAATTGAACGTTTTTGTAGAAATAAAACACATGCAGTTCTAGTGAAAAAACCTTTTTTTAGAACTAAAAAGATTTTTGAAAAAAAAAAATATGACAACACTGATTGGCATTATGATCGTGTTTGTTGTTGTTTTTATTTTATTTGTTGAACTTTTTGTCTTTCACCTCTTCACCTTTTATACACAAACAACAAATTCATACAAAGATTTGTCATTTAAAGAAAAATTAAACAAATCTGTTTTAAACGAATACTCTTTATTTACTTCTATTAACGACGTTTGCTTATGTCCTTCAATGGCTCAGTGGTCTAAGCGCTTTGTCACAAATACTTTTTTTCTTTTAGTCGCGCGATCGAGCCCCGTCTATTCAAATTTTTTGATTTTCATATTTTTTTAACACTTTTTTTTATTTATTTTCATAAGACTTTTTTTTGTTATTTTTTTTTAACAAAACAATTACGTGCAGCACAGTTGGCTTAACGATGTCGGTCAGCTTTTCTGTATAACAGAAAGAGGAAAAGTTTCCAAATGAGGTGCAAGCATCTTGGTTATCAATACACATCTGACCAAATGTGGGCGGGATCCTTGAATTGGGCGTGGCACAAAATAGATATTTTTATATCTTAAGAACGGTAAGACCGTAAATGGGTTTAAAAACATCAAAATTTTTATAAAAACTAAAATTTTAGAGCTGTAATATGACCTTTGGATACGTCTTATATATCCAAAGATCGAAAATCTTTAGTAGAACATATTTCCAAAACATAATTTTTTAAATACCTATTTTTGGGAACCATAAATCTTTCCGAGTCCAAGTTTTATCACCAAACTAAATGGTAAATTTCCTCTTAAAAATGTCCGTATATAAATCTGTCCGTATATAAATCTGTCTGTAATTCTTAATTTTTCTAAATTTGTTTCATCAAAATCGGACAAGTGGTTCTCGAGTTATGTTAAACTACGTTTTTGCCAAAATGTTACAACTAAGCGAAATTAACATCAAGATAAGGAAAAAATTTAAAAGGTCATAAAAAAAACTGACACATACGAACGCCAAACCCTTTGAGGGTTTTACTATACTGACCTAGTACCATCACCCTGACTTGGAATTTCTCACCCCCCAGATTGGCTGTTGTACTGTGTAATTGGATACCATAACTCCATACTGATTTAAGAATTTGTTAATAAATTAATAATTTATTTGGTGTTGACATTTGAGAATAAAATCCTATTAGATAATACAGTTTTCTAAACCTAAATTCCAATTCGTTTTTCTTTTTTTTGGATGTGATCCCCCCATGTTAGTTTGGAATCCAATGTCATTTCAAGATATTTTACTGTTTACTGAGTGCGAAATTTCTACATTGTTCATTGTTACTGGAACATTTATGTATTTATATATTTATTTATTTTATTAAACAATTATAAATTAATACCCTAACCGAGCACTAGCAACGAAGGCTTTCGGCTCGTTGTAGCGAAAACAGACCAGAGCCTCTGGTGAAAATCGAACCCATGACCCCCGCACTGATAAGCTAGCACGCTACCAACTAGCCTACCGGGGCGCTCACTGGAACATATTGTTGCATTTTTATTGAAAAGTTTACGTGAACTGGTTTTGAATTGTTAATTTTTATATTCCATTTGGATGCCCAAAAAGAAATTTTATTTATAGCAATCTGTAGGTTTTTTGATGTTTCGGTGGTAGAGTTTTCAACTGCTATTATTGCAGTGTCATTTGCGAATGTAGCAACTTTCGTATTTTCCGTAATAGGAAGATCTTTAGTGTAAATGAGATAGAGCAAGGGTCCAAGGATGCTACCTTGAGGGACTCCTGCATTTGTGTTTTTTAGTTTTGTATAATCATTATCATATTTGACTTGGAAATATCTGTCTTCGATAGGATTGTAAAATATTACAGTAGCTTGTTGGAAAAACTTCCGAAAGTTTAATTAAGAGCGCTGGGTGCTATACCTTATGAAACGCTTGGGCTACGTCGAGAAAAATAGCCGAACATACTTTTCTTGCTTCAAACGCATTTTAAATTTCATTAGTTATTCTATGAAGCTGTTGGAGTTGTAGAGTGTTTTTTTTCGAAATCCGAATTGATGGTTTGGTATTGTGTTATTTGATTCTAGAATGTTGTTTAGTCTTTTTTGCAGTATTTTTTCAAATAGTTTTGACACTATAGGGAGGAGAGAAATCGGTCGGTATGAGCTAACTTCATGTAGACTTTTACTGGGTTTCAGTATCATTATAATGGTAGACACTTTCCAATAACTGGGTACATGTTGTAATTTCAAAGCTGCTTCAATAATTTTTGTGTGACAATTATTTTGTAGGGTAGTTGTTTTAGAACTTCAGCTGTAATAAGGTCATATCCTGGGGCCTTTTTAGACTTTAATTTTTTAATCTCTTTCTCCACTTCACTGGTTGTTACTTCAACTAATTCAGAATTTTCCCGAATTCGAATCGCTGCCAACATATTTTCTGTGTTCGTTCCCATATCGTAGGGGGTTCGAATACCTTTTCAAGGTATTTGCGAAAACATCTGCCTTATCAGTGCTAGATCTAGCCCAGCTTCCGTCTGCCTTTCTTATGGGATGTATCTATTCTGTTAGTTGATTTATTTTTTTGTGGCAAACAAAATCTATTTTATTAATTCAGAAATTAAGATTAAGAAGAATCTATACTGCACTTACACTACTTTGGTGTTTATAAAGATGGTAACTGCTTCAAAAAAATCCCAATTTACTATTTTTGTATTAATTTTTAGTAAAAAAAATTTACTATTTAGTAAATGTTATTACTATTTTCATTTTATGAATAATTAAATTTTTACAGAATATTTACAAGTATTTGTTGTTAATTTTAGAAATAATTTTCCAAATTTTTAAAAATCGATTTGCTAAAATAAGCAAAAAAAATTACTAATTTTGAAAAAGTTGATATTGAAGAAAATTTTATTCTAATAATTAAAACTTGTACTTACAAACTAAAATTACCTTAAAATACTACATAGGTCAAAAAAAGGAATCGGCAGTGAAAATACTTTTCATAACCGACTCATGTCAAAAAATAGGACATCCACTTGAAATAGAACTAAAAAGTTCTAAAGATGAGCCCTAAAAACAATTAAAATTCGACCTTAAAATCAAAAACTTTATCTCTAAAAATATTTTTCAATACAAAAATTAGTTAACACAAAATGATACATTCGTTTGTGTTTCGAATACTTTTTTGAAAAAAAATAAATACATAAAACAAAAAAAAAATTGTTGCTCGACAAAAAAAGTTTAAAGTTTAAAGTGCAACAAGTGTATTTAAAAAAATTAGTTTTTTATAACTAAATTTTTTTTTAATATTTTACAATTTATTCACCATAATGTATCAAAAATTTTTCTTCATTTTTTTCCAATGTGTAGTAGCGGTTATTAACTTTCCTGCTATTGCAGATTACACCAATTTACTAAAATTAAGTAGCACTTACTAGTTTTTTATACACTAAAAATAGTTTGGAAGTTAAAATAATAGAAAATATCATTTACAATAAACGATATTTCATTTAAAAACCGGTCTACTTAATTTTCATTTAAATTAAATGCCTTTTGTTATTTATTTTTAAATGTTGATTAACCAACTGACACATCCGTAAGAAACAAATGATATAATCAGTAAAAATAAATGTCAAAATTTTACCTACCAATTTGTTAAAAAATAAATGATTTTTTTTTCATTTATTTGAAATTGTTTCCCCTTTTTGTATTTTTGTTTTTTTTTAATACAAATTGTATGTATGCATAGCTATAGACACTTTTTGTGTGAATGTGTTTGTGTATGTATGTGTGTTTATGAAGTTCTTGTAATTTGAATTGAAATAATTTTGTATATATACAACCAATTTTAATAAAAAAAACTAATTTTAATTTTTTGAATATTTTTTTTTGAAACAGACAGCAAACAAAATTTGAATTTGTAATAACTGTTACGGACACAAATAAACCACAGATTTCTGTTTCGTGGTCCCATAGTATTTATCAAGCTTTTCCTTGGTTTGATTGACGGTTTTTTTTTCGTAAAAAATAATGTTTAATTAGCACTCGAAATTCACTTTTTTCCATTTTTAAAAAAATGCACGAGGTTGTATGTTTTGAACAGCTGTTAAACACAAAGTAAATAACGGAACTTGCTCAAAATTTGACAGTAGTCTATTAACAGGTGGCACTTGATGGCAGCAGTGTTGCATTTCATATAACTACGAGGGAAGTTTGAAAAGTCACGGACTTATTGATCCGCCCTCGTATTTTAAATATTCATTTGTTTGCTGTCTATTTAAAAAAAAGCAATTCTAAAAATTCAAATATTATTTTTTATTTAAATTGTTAGTTTATATACAAAATTATTTCAATTACAAGAACTTCATATACACGAACATACGTGCAATAATTTTATGATTTAGGGCGGGAAGTTTATCTAATAAAACGTTAACCACATATATTTCCCTAAAAAGCTTTGGTTATTCTGAGATAAGTTAGCAGGTCTTAAAGTCGTAAAAATATTACTCATATAGATCATTGGGAAATTATATTTTTAGCACATATAATTCATATAATTACTTATTGACTGTGACTCGATTTTTAAGTAATTTCCATACATTTAGTTTATGCAACTGGTTGATTCCAAGAAAAACGCTGATAGAACAACGTTGATAGGAATCAAAATTTATAAGTATTATTTATGGATGCCTAAAAGTGTCTTAAATTATTTTACTCAAAAAAAACATGTACATTAAAGAAGCTTTATGTAGGTAAATTTAATATTTTTCTGATTGATTAGCAAAACGTAGTTTTATCTGAAAAATTAAAAACGAAAAATATCTGAAACATTACGAAATTGTACTAGGAAATCATAAAAATTTCATACTACATGTACACTAATAAATTTTTTTCGAAGTCAAATTACTAAAAATAGCATTATTTACTTGTAAATAGCTAAGAGGAAGGTCTTACAAAAATTTGGGGAAAATGTTCTTTATATCTCAACATAATCTCCTGTTTAAAGTAAGAACTGTCTTAAAATAGCCATCCAACTCTTTATTGTTGGCAAATCTTTTACCACCACAAGTTAAGAAATAGAAAATAATTTCGAGGGAGCTAAATCTGGTGAATAAGTTGTGTGATAAAGCAATTCGAACTATAATTCTTTGATTTTGTCAAATTTGACAAATTTTTCTATTTTAACAAATTCAATTCATGTTTGTTTTTGCTGGCTTCAAAAAAATACTAAACGACGTGGCTCCTTAAAACTTAAAGCATATGTTTTTTACAAACTACTGCCGCCATTTATTCATTTTCTAAGTTTACTATTTTTTACTGGAAAGCTTAAAATTAATTTGGACATGCTCTACTGCTACCAAATCTTACCCAAAAATATGGCTAAAACTAAAATTGCTAAAAAAAAAATAGCTAAATTCCCGAGTAAAAAAGTTTAGATATAATCATATGTGGCCTCATCTAATTTATTATCATATAATATGTATTTACATATGTCAGTATACATTACCATACATAATTATATATTATTATATTAATATTTTAAAAATTACCATATATTGTTCCATATATAACCACATTAGATATGATTTATATGGCAAGATATGGTATACATATATTATATCATATAGAATTATATATAACACTATATATAATTTTATATGGCTTACACGGGAACATTTTTACTTATATATGATATCTAATATTTGAGATATAATAATATATGGTCCATTATCAAAAATATTTTTCAACATCGTATGAGATATAATTGTATATAATTTAATACATGGTGCGATATAAGAAATATGTTTTGATAGGGCAAAAGGTATAATTAATTATGGTACAATATTTGCAAACAAATTTGAGATATTGTTATATATAGTTGCATATCTAGAGTATTTTTTTGGTAGCGTGCTAGCTTATCAGTGCGGAGGTCGTGGGTTCGATTCCCACCAGAGGCTCTGGTCTGTTTTCGCTACAACGAGCCGAAGGCCTTCATTGCTAGTGCTCGGTTAGGGAATTAAGATATAATTTGTAATTATATGTTTAATAAAAAAATAAATAAAAATAAATATATGTACTTTGTTTCTAAAACTCCTAAAAGTGGTGAAAATTTATATATTTTGTGTATATACAATTATTAAATATAATAATTTATTTCCTTTTTTCTCAGTCCATAAGATATTATTATATATAATTATATATATTATATATAGTTATATATAATAATATAAAATCAGATAAGAATAGAACCAATTTTGCCTTATTAATTCCGCCATGATGTGTAGAAATTTTTCCTACATTTCCGAATATATAAATATTTATTAGATCCTAAGATATAATTATATATAACACAATTATACGAAAAATGTTGTCTAATAAAGTCAGCCACACACTGCTGAGTGCTTAAGTCACTACAACTCTGGCAGACCGAGTTCAAATCCTGGCAAAGGCATTGTTTGTTAGAATTTTAGTATGTATTATATTGTTGGAACTAAGCCCATACAATTCAATCTGCCATTTTTCGGATAAATTTGAATTTTACTTAATCCTTAAATTTGATCTGCAATTTTTCGGATCAATTAAGATCCTTCTAAATTCCTAAATATCACAGCAAAAAATGTAATGACATATCATAACTTTAAGCATTACTTTGTAATGAGTACTCCTTACATTCAGCATTATTTTAAAAATAAAAATAATGTATTACCTATAATATGTTACTTAATTTATTATTTTGAATTAAATAATAATAAGTTACCTGTAATGGCTTACCTTTTCTATTATTGTAATATAAAAACCAATGGGTCATTTTTAATAGTTTAAATAACTTTATTTATTAGTGTGTTTAATTTTTTAATTTATGAATTAATAGGGTTTAATAAAACAAATTATCATGTTAGAGAAAAGGAACTAGTGAAAACTAGTTTAGAGTAGTGTCGAATTAATTTAATTTAACTTATTTGTATTATGACACATCTTATATAATAAATTTTCGTATTCAGATCACGAATATGACAAAACTTTTAAAATATCTTGGGGCAAATTTTGAGTTTTAACTGTAGTTCCGAAATATCCTTTTTATAAAATTTTTCAAAATTGTAAAGAGATTGAAAATTTTGGAGACCAAATTTGGAATCATGAGAAAAAATCTTTAAGAATCAAATAAAAATTACTTGAATTTCAATGCGAATAAAAAATGTTTAAAACTGAGCAAAAACTTCCTATTTTTTGACATTTGACGACCCATGGAATACATTTGTATGTCCTAAATTGTATCAGTATCCTGTAATAAATAAAGTGAACCAATTCCAAATATCTCAATGTTTCTAAAAATTAAAGGAATGGAGCATGTCCTACCAAAATATTAATCCCCTGTGTTGTCCAATAGAATTCGAGAAAATGTGTTCCAAAAATTATGCAAAAATATATATTTTTATGAATTTGTGGTGATCCTATTGGCTCTGAGACCATATTGATCCAAACAGTTAGTATTGTGTGAAAGGAACAAATATCATCTTTTGATACACATTTAAGAAAATCGGTTAAAAAATGTTCAAATACGATAAAAAGGAAAAATGGGATATTTATCAACCATTGGCCGTCAATGGGTTAATTTATGTAATTCCTTTTGGAAGATTAGAAATTAGGATTCACAACACTGCATCGCATTACCTTGTCGCTTACTCAAAGTTAAATTATAATTAGAGTTAAAAAATAATTGGTTACACAATTTCTTACAGAAAAAAAAATTATAATTGGTTATTAGTAACCAATTATTAATATGCATACTCGTAACCCATTATTCTTTATTTTTTCTTAAGCTTCATATGGGACATCCCATATAAAAAAAGTAAGAATTATAATATAAAGGGTAATACGTGAAAACCTTGTAATTTAGATTACTAGACTCACACTCAGAAAAAAAATTTGTAAAAAAATTTTGGAAACTCTTTTCATTCCCACATTATTATTTTTGTACTGATTTTTAGTAAAAAAAATATTATTTAGCAAATCGTTTTGCTATTTACATTTTACAAATTACAGAGTTTTTACAGAATATTTACAAATTTTTGCTGCTAATTTCAGAAATCATTTTACAAATTTTTGAGAACCGATTTGCTAAAATTACTAATTTTAAAAAAGAAGATTTAAAGGAAATGTTATTTCTAATTAAAACTTACACCTACAAACATAAATTGCCTTAAATTGTTACATTGATTAAAAAAGGGATCGGAAGTGAATATACCGACTCATGTCTAAAAAATAGGACATCTACTTAAATAGCACTAAAAAGTTTTTTTAGTTCTAAAAATCAGCCCTAACAACAATTAAAATTTGACCTTAAAAGTAAAAAAATATTGACTAAAATATTTTTCAAAACAGAAATTACCACAACAAAATGATTAATTCGTTTATGTTTTAACAATTTTTAAGATTTTTAAGCCTTTGATTTTGTTTTTAATTTTGTATAAAATATTTTTTGAAAAAACAAATAAAATAAAAAAATTGATGCTCGATAAAAAAATAAATTTAAAATTTTGTACTTATATTCACAATATTTAGGAATTTTTTTCTGATTTTAGCAAACCGGTTTTAAATTCCGCTTTACAAAAAGTTTACTTAAATTAGTAGCGGCTACTAATTTCATTGTACTACACGTCAGCAAAGATGTGCTGCTAAGATTAGCAAAAAAAAAAATACCGCTGGGCTCAAATTAGCAAAATTTCCCGTAATAAAAGCAAAATTTTCAGTTGCCATTACAGACATTTTTGGTGAGTGCATTATTTGGTAAGGTGTGTTTTTGTTGGGATGTTGCTGGATCTACTTTTATCTGTCACAAGAAGACCGCCTTACAAAAGATAGCTAGTAAGTTCTTTGGGTTTCACGTGAAAAAACTGTTATACTCCACAAAAAAAAATTGTTTTCACGATAAAGAAATTTTAGTGAAAATTCAGTACAATTTGTTTTCAGGCAAATTTACAACACTATTAATTTTCCAGTGAAAAAGTGACATTTTGGGTTTATTGTGACTAGGTTTTTTAATAAATAAAAAAGGTATTAATTTCCAGAATTTAAATTATCATTTTAGGTCATTTAAGTTCTAGTGAAATTTTATCACGAGCACAATTTATAAAATTTATACGGGACATTCAGTATAAACAAACAATTCGGCCAAAAACGATATTTGGTCGGGTTTTTCTTTCTTGGAGACATTTTACACAAATTTGTCTTAAATTTTGCACTCAAAGTCGAATCAAATCGACTGAACAAACATTTTTTGTTTAGAAATATTTGTCTATAATGCTTTAAAATACCGAATACAGACCAAAAAAAGAAAATGTTATTAAAAATCGCTTGATTTGACAATAACATACACTCTAATTAATTTCTGATGAAAATTACACTAAAAATATTATGTAGTTAACTGTTTGTAGTTTAATAAAAAATTTGTCCGTTCCATTTAAAAATAAAGGAACATACATTTATTTTTCAAAGAAATATCTATATTAACTTTTTTATACATTTATTCGAAATAATTAACTATCATTTACCATTTTTTTCAGTTTCATTTATTTTTTTCATTTGTTTGAAATTTAATAAAAATTTACCCACAAAACGAAAACTTGTGGTTTATTTGTGTCCGTAACAGTTATTACAAATTTAAATTTTAGTTGCTGTCTGTTTCAAAAGAAAATATTCAAAAAATTTCATTTTGTTTTTTATTTAAATTGGTTGTATATATACAAAATTATTTCAATTCAAATTACAAGAACTTCATAAACACACATACACACTCAAGCACATTCACACAAAAAGTGTCTATAGCTATGCATACATACATTTTGTATTGTACATACATACAAAAAATACAAAAACGGAAATAATTTCAAATAAATGAAAAAAACATTTATTTTTTTAAAGGTAGGTAAAATTTTGACATTTATTTTAACTGATTATATCATTTGTTTCTTACGGATGTGTCAGTTGTTTAATCAACATTTAAAAATAAATAACAAATGGCATTTAATTTAAATGAAAATAAAGTAGACCGGTTTTTAAATGAAATATCATTTCTTTTAAATGATATTTTCAGTTATTTTAACTTACAAACTTTTTTAAGTGTACCCAACTTATAGTAGGAAGCTGTACTAATACTATAAGTTGGGTAAATTTACTCTGTGTGCGTAAACGAAAAAAAGTACACACATTATGTGTAAGTTCGTGCACACAAAATGGCTAATTTTACATCGAAAGTGCGTAAAAATTAAATAAAATTAAAAAAAAATTCCCGAATTCACAAAAATTGTGCGTAAAAAATCAATTTGAAGTGTAAATATAAGCATGAAATGCCTAAAAATGAATTTTTAAATGCGTAAAAATACCAAAAAATGCGTATATTTACCAACGCAACGTTTTAAATTAAACTGCCCAAAAACATTTGATTTATAAGGTAACAAATTTATTTTTATTTCATACATTTATGATTTATTAACAATTATTTAAAAATATAATTCATAATGCATTTAGCTATATTTACATGATTTAGCGCACCTTTTGAATGGGCATGTGCAATAATGGTCACCTTCAATTTAAAGCGTGCGGCATGATTTGTATCATCTTCCATTTTAAAGAGCAATCTTTGCAGATAAATAGATTTTAGCCATCCGTGCACTTACAAACTTGCCTGTTGTCTTGAAAGCATGTGGACCATGTGTTTGAAAATTGCATTTCAGTTTCTTTTGTTGTATGGACGTAGTAAGAATGAATTTGATATTTATTTTTTTGCTTTTGCTTTTTATTTTGATTTTTTATATTTTCCAATTTTCAAATGTCAAAATATTTATTACCATTCTAATGTAGTATAATTACAAAATTTGTGAAATTTTAATTTAATAAAATAATACTAATTTTAGGCACAAAGTGTTTAATTGTAGACATATTATGTCTAAAAATACTTTTTGTGTGTATTATTGTAAATGAAAGTGTTCACAAAATATATTTACACATTTGGTGTTTGTATTTACCGAATCTTCGTAGTATTACATAAAACTTTACCAATTTTATTGTGGTAAATTTGCAAACATTTTTTAGAGTGTACCTAGTACTTTCATAATTACAGACACACAGTTAGTCGCCCCCACTGTAAGAAATCCACTGAACATACTCTCGTTACGTTGACAGTTTTTTGACAACTAGCATTTAAACTTCATTTTTGTGTAAAAAGTTTTTGTCGTGAGTTACTATAAATTATGAAATGGGGAGATATTGAAAACCGTATTGTCGTAATTGGTCTAAAAAATGTGGAATGGAAACTGGAGACATTTATCGAACATTGCAGCCGCTCGTAGTTTTGTTTATCGTGCTGTGAAACTGTTTGGGGATACTGGTGGAGTAGCAGACCGTCCGAGATCTGGCCGTCCGCGCTCTGTGCGAACTCCCAGAGCCGTTAAAGCTGTACAGAATCGAATTTATCGAAATCCACTCCGAAATCAGCAAATAATGTCGCGGGAGATAAATATATCGAAGGTATCCATTTCTCGCATCATTAAATATGACTTGGGACTTCGGGCTTACAAAAGACACACGGGGCATCTTCTTACGGCGGCGTTAAAACAGAAACGAAAGCAAAAAACCGCCACAGAAAAATTATGTTTACTGACGAGAAAATTTTTACTGTGGAGGAGTCGTTCAATAAACCAAATGATAGAGTCTATACTCAGTCATCTCTGCAAGCAAATGAATTGGTTCCTAGAGGTCACCATCCTGCTTCTGTGATGGTATGGTTGGGAGTCGCCTATGATGGGGTCACCAAGCTTCATTTCTGCGAAAAAGGTGTTAAAACTTCGACAAAGATGTACCAATCTGACGTTTTAGAAAAGGTTGTGAAGCCATTAAATAGCACATTGTTCAAAAACGAGCCGTGGACCTTTCAACAGGACTCTGTCCCAGCCCATAAGGCAAAAATCACTCAAGACTGGTTAAAAAACAATTTACCAAACTTTATTTCTACGGATAATTGGCCATCGGGTAGTCCAGACCTGAATCCTTTAGACTATAAATTGTGGTCCGTTTTAGAAGGCATGGTCTGCACTACTCAACACAACAATTTGGAATCGCTTAAGCGTGCACTTCTCCGCGCGGTGGACAATTTCCCCATGGAGGTCATGCGTACTGCAATAGACGATTGGCCGGTCAGACTTCGGTCGTGTTGGAAGGCAAATGGCGGCCATTTTGAATAATTTTTTGTTATATTCTTCAATATTTAAAAAACCAAAATAAAAAAAAAAATAAAAAAAAACCTCTTGTTTGTTTTTTATCAAGAAAAAACCGCGTGTACTAGGTAGTTTTACTTAAAATTTAAAAAAAATTATAGGTTAAATAAAAATTTCTAGGGAAATAACACAAATAAATACGTAGTGACAGGCGAATTGTGAAGCATATTTAGAATGCTGCAACAAATAAATTATGTTAGTACAAACATATTCAAATATAATTCCTTATAATTTTGGATGTTACAACTAAAAGTCAATTGTATTAATCGAGTTCTGTTGTGAAAATTAATATAGTTAAATACGTGCCCCCACCCCTGTCCTATAAGTACCGGCTAACACACAAATAACACCGAGAAACTTTTCTGCATGCACTCGTTTTTAAATTAATTTTTATTCAATTACAGGTTGGTTGAAAAGTTCATGCGCTTACCAAGAGATGACACTGCTAGCTCCAAACTTTTTTTTCCCTCAAGTTGGTATAACTGTCCTGAGAACACATGCAAAGTTGCAAGTCATTCTGTCAATTCTTTCTTTGTTTACAAGCCATTTGAAGTTGACGTGTCATTGATTTTTTTTAATATGGAAAAAATTGAATATCGTGCAGTCATTAGATTCTTTGTTTTGAAGGGTTTAAAAGCAAAGCAAATTTATAAACAATTGTTAGAAGTGTATAAGGAGTCCTCACCTTCAAAACGCACCGTTGAATTTTGGGCTGGTGAATTTAAACGTGGTCGTACCAGCACTAAAGACGATCCACGCGAAGGACGACCAAAAACTGCAACCACAGCAGAAATCATTGAGCAGGTACATTATATGGTTAGTGAAGATCCAAGTTTGACTAAGCGTGAAATTGCTAATGCCATAGGCATCTCAGACGAACGAGTACTCCATATTTTACATGAAGAATTACGTATGAAAAAACTGTTTGGAAAATTAGTGCCGCACAAATTAACAATTTAACAAAAACTGGATCGAAAACAAATTTCTCAGCGTAATTTGGAGCTTTTTAAGTCGAATAAAACCGACTTCTTGCGTCGTTTTATAACTATGGATTAGACTTGGATCTACCACCATGATCCTAAATTGAAACAAGAACGTTTACAGTGGACTGAAGCTGGTTGTTCAGCTCCAAAGCAGGTAAAGTCACAACGATCAGCAAAGAAGGTTATGGCATCAGTTTTTTGGGATGCAAAAGTAATTTTGTTGATTGATTATCTTCAGAAAGGTAAAACAATCAACTCTGAATATTATTGCAGCCTTTTGGATCAGCTGGATGAAAAAATTCGTCAGAAAAGACCTGGTTTAAAGAAGAAAAAATCATTTTTCATCAAGAAAGTGTTTTGACGATGGCTAAATTCAAAGAATTAAAGTACGAATTGCTTGAACATCCACCGTATTCACCAGATTTGGCTCCCAGTGACTACTATCTCTTCAGAAATCTCGAACAATTCCTTCGTGGAAAGCATTTTTCGTCGAATGAAGAAGCCATAGCAGCCGTAGACGGTTATTTTGCAGAGCTTCCGGAAAACCATTATAAGGATGGGATAAAGTTATTGGAAGATCATTGGAAGAAGTGTATTGAGCTTCTAGAAGATTATATTGAATAAAAAAATATATTTCGTAACAAAAATAGTATTCTTTTATTTCGAGCGCAGAAACTTTTCAACCAACCTGTATAAAGGTCTGAGGGCCTGGCTTTTTGCATTCTGCTTTAAAAATCGTTTGAATTAAATTTAAAATTCCATTAGCATTTTTTATATCATTATTTTCATTTAATATAAATATTTAAACCCAATTTATTTTCTGTTGGAAAAAAGGCCCTTTTACACTTCCCACGCATTTGGAAAAATAAAAACAACAATAACAAGAACAATAAACAAACTTCTTTCACAAAAGGGGAACCAAAAAAAAAAAAAAGGACGCGTGTTGCTTATAGAATTACCAACTAATTTTATATTTATGAGGCTTCGACTTTTGCTACCTTATAATCATCATCTTTAACGTCAAAATGTGAATTTTTAGTGTGTGTGTGTGTATGCATACAAATTCAAACATATTTATACAAGAAATTGTATGTTTTTATTTAGCTGGTGTGACCCACAATAATTCCACTGATAAATAGAAAAATGTATTTTTCTTTTTCTGAGGCAAATGCATGATGTTCAAGCAAATTGCTTTTAATCTATTACCCAGAGAATGATGATGGAACGTATGCATACGCTCATATTCGAAAGATATAAAAATGGTAAACTAAATAATGATCCATACTCGGTTTTTTTTTTGCCAGATGATATCTGACATTTCGACAGCAAACTGCCATGACACGTGTCATAAGGACTAAATAACCAGAAAATGAAATGAACGTAGTAATTTTTGAAGAAGTTTCAAAAGTGTAGTCTTTATTTGTCAACTTCACATATCATTATCCTTTTTTCATAAATCTATTTTGTGGCATTTTTTGTGGGTAGTGGTGCCGCATCATTTGTTTTGTTGTTCGCACTGGCTGGCTAATTAAATGGCTATAAGTGAGGACAAATGCAAGCATCAAAATGTAGTTATTTTAAGTAGTTTATTTATTATTAATCATGGAAATCCTCCTTTAGGAATCAGGTTGTTTTGTTGTTGTACTGTTTATCTAAATGATGTTCATCTATTTCATTATCATATGCGTTAATTGAAAAAGAGTTTCATAAATGAGTGTGTGTGTGTGTATGTGTGTGTGTTTGTGCGTATTTAATAACAATAATAAGTTCGATTTTATAAAAATGATAAAAATTTAATTAGTATTTTTAATAATGGCGTACAAAGACCAGACAGATTCGTGCTGATAACCGAATTTATTACCAATCGATTGATCGACTTTTAGTTGCGGTAATTAAAATTATGTTGCAGATTTTAAATTATCGGTGCCTCACATAGTTTTCTGCTGTCAAACCGCAACCAAACCATTCGATCGGACATGTTCTTATGAAGACGCAGACAATTATAATCCTTTATTCAAAATTTCAGTTAGTTAAAAATTTATGAAAATTGTTTGAAATTCCGTTAGAATCTATAGGGAAAAATCGACTTAAATACCGGCTGCTATGTATGGATTCTTAAATGAAAGGAAAATTCGAAGGCCGGCTACACAAAAAAAAAACTTTTTATCAACGAAGCCAATAATGAACTTACCCCAAGGCAGAAAATTTCTAAGTTTGGCCTAAGGTCGGCCACCCAAAAGTTTTAAATAAGCATATAATTCAGTAATAGATATAATGCAGGATTATAAAATATTATGTGGATTATGATAATAATTCTTGAAATTTCCCTCTGGGGACTACAATCAGAGAAAATATTGCTTGCAATTCGATCAAAACCATTAACATTATTTTTATATGGCATTGGGAATTACAAAGAGGGCAAAGTAACCAAAAAGGAATACAATTATCCAATTATTGATATTTCCAAACAACTTTACGAATAAAATTCGTTTAGAAGCATGCATTTATTTAGTACAATCTATCCTCTGATCGAAAACATCATTAAATTAGGGTTTCAGTTGAAACAACCGAATTGCGGATTGTATTGATTATAGTAGCCACTAACGATTGGTATTTGTAAACAAATTTTCTGCTATATTTATTTTCCAAACAAAATTATTTAAATACAAAATTACTCATTAAAATTTAAGTGTTTAATAGTGTGTTTGTGGTGTAGTAGGTAGAGATGTAGCCTAGTACTCCTAATTTCCGAGTTTAAATACCGGTAAAGGCAAACATTAAAAATAAATAATATTTTTTTAATTAAATAAAATATTCAAATGTTTAAATAATAAATAATAAATATACCAAAGAAAATTAAATTAAATTGTGTTGCGGTAAGCAAGAGTGTGAACTATGAATCTGATTGCCCAGGTTCGATTCCGAAAAAATATAAATATACAATTTTTCTTAAAATAAAATTTTGTGGAACGTAATCATATTTATGTGAAATATAAATATTAAATAAGATAAATAAATATTGGCTTTCACAACTAAAAATATAATTTAATAAAAAGATAGTTGTCATAACCACCAGAATTCGATTGGCAACAAATTCGGTGGCCACAACTGTAACTGTTTTCTGGGTGTACGATCATAAATGTTTAAGTTAGGCTAGGAAAATTTTCGGTCGTTATCCCCAGCAGTCTTCCCATCTTGTTTTCAATTTCTCTCGTATGTTCACCGTTTAAGGGGTTTTCGTACGAATCAGTTTGACCGTCTTTTCAAAGGGGAATCCCCTCAACTCTTACTCACCTCACCGATTTGCATAGAATTCGGTAATGTACTAGAAAATAAAAATCTAAAGTTTTTCCGCTTTTTTAAGTGCCATCTCCGATTTTAAGGGGTAAAAACTGGTGCCAAAATTTGGTACTTTTTTCGTTTTTTTTTTTTTTAATTAATTTAAATTTTTTCTAATGGAACTTCATTAATGGAAAGATACCTTTGTTGTTGTTATAAATATATAAAATTCTTGTTACTTTATATGGATAGTCAAAGGATTGTCAAGGAGACTGCCAAATTTACATACACTCTAATTAATTTCTGTTGAAATTTACCCAATTTATTCTTACTATAAATTGGGTAAATTTACTCTGTGTGCGTAAATGAAAAAAATACACACATTTTGCGTAAGTTGATGAACACAAAATAGGTAAAATTACATCAAAAGTGCGTAAAAATTCAATGGAATTTTAAAATTAAACAGTAAATTCACCAAATTTGTGCGTAAAGAAACACGATTTACCTGTAAATGTACACATAAAATGCCGAAAAATTCTACAAAAATGCGCACATTTTCTACCATGATATAAAAAATTATAAAGCAAAAAATTTTTTGTTTTGTAATTAAAAACAATAAATTTATTATTTAGTAATTCACAATATGAACCATAATTTTATTGTTTGTTAACTTACAGCAAGAATAAAAA
Organism: Eustalomyia histrio; assembly: GCA_949748255.1. NCBI lineage: Eukaryota > Metazoa > Arthropoda > Insecta > Diptera > Anthomyiidae > Eustalomyia > Eustalomyia histrio. The sequence goes on along the minus strand of OX456525.1, from coordinate 89,068,853 downwards.
CAATAAATTTATTGTTTAGAAATTCCAAATAATTTATAAATTTAAAAAACTAATGATTCTAATTTTTAGGTTGGAAAATTTTATTGATTTTTTTTTTTTCAATTTCAAAATGTCATATTTTTTTCCTACTTTTAGTATATTTACAATCTTTGTGCGTAAAATTTTTATTTAACAAAATAATACTAATTTTAGGCATAATGTGTTTAATTGTAAACAAATAGTGTTTAAAAATACTGCGTGTGTGTATTATTGTATATTTAAGTGTGCACAAAAAAGTTTTACGCATTTGGTGTTTATATTTACCAAATTTTCGTAATATTACATAAAATTTTGTCCATTTTAGAGTAGTAATTTTACATGCATTTTTTAGAGTTCATAGTATTTCTCATTATATTGCACCGTACATGTATATTTAGCCTTTTCCGTGGTTTATGAATAAACTATTACCGAAGCCCTTTCTTGCTTCTTATTTCAACAACTTGACAAGCCTGTGCAAAAATTAGGTACACATATGACCCGGATGGTACATATGTGTACTACTTAAAGTTTAAACGTCTCTAAAAGTTTTAAATTGACTGTTGTTGTGTTTTGAAATATATCACATTATCTTCAAACTTTTGTGAATTTTTTTAAACACTATTTCCTCTCCTGCATTAATTTTGCCTAAATTTGAAAGTTGAAAATGGGAGAAGCAGAAAATTCGCAAAATGGTAAAACACCAAAAAAGTTTTGGTACTAAGTAATTGACACAACGCAACATTAACAACTGTTACAAAAACATTGAAAACAGGCGAAAAGATTGAAGTACCATGTCCGAACTAAATTAAATTTTATAGCGAGATCATGGGAGGCGTTGACTTGGCTGATCAAATGTCTGGCCTGTACGAATATGATCGAAAATGTGGTGGAAGATAATGATGACAGCCGTTAATTTAAGGGTCATTTATATGATCTCAATCGAAAAAGATGTCATTCAAGTCGTTTTTAGTTACGATAGCAGAGACATTGATCAAGGAAGGCCTAAAAACTACAGCCGTTCGTGTCAATCACTAAAACCAGGCCTAGCACCAAACTGCAAATCACAAGCAGATTTTTATTCGCCGATAGCTTATTTATTACTTAAATAACCTACAGCTACCAACAATTTTATTGCAGCATTGCTATTCAAATGTCGGGTCGAAAGGGTTAAAGTGCTGTATAGGTTGAAAAAAGGTATCGGAAGTAAAGATACTTTCCACAAGCGACTCATGTCCAAAAATAAGACATCCACTTGAAATAGCACTAAAAAGTTATAAAGATCAGCCCTTAAAAAATTTAAAATTTTACCTTAAAATCCAAAAATTTAGCTCTAAAAATATTTTTTAAAACAAAAATTAGTAAATGATAAATTCGTTTGTTTTAAATATTTATTGAAAAATAATCCAGTTAATTTGTGCATTTTTTATTATTTTTTTTTAAATTAAAATTTTTTTATGTTTTACAATTCATTCTGTTTAGTTCACCATAATTTATAAAATATTTTTTGTTAATTAGAACTCATTTATTTTAATAAAGTTTGTACAGAGTTTTATCAATGTGTAGTAGCTGCTGTTAACTTTCCTGCTATTTCCATTTCACTAATATTTAGTAAATTTTTTTGCTGATTTTTACAGATCGACATTAAATTGTAGTTTACACCAATTTACTTAAATTAACGACCAACGGAATCGTGTGACAGCTTAGTTTCCATGGCAAAAATCCGAATTTAGCCCCCAGTGACTACTTCCTATTTCCAAACCTAAAGTAATGGCTCGGTGGAAAGAGATTAAGCTCCAACGATAAAATTATTGATCAAACAAATGCCTATTTTATGGACCTCGAAAAATCCTGCTGTTATATGCAAAGTAAATGACGGAACTTGCTCAAAATTTGACAGTAGTCTATTAACAGATGATACTTGATGGGAGCAGTGTTGCATTTCATATAACTACGAGAAAAGTTCGAAAAGTCACGGACTTATTGATCTGCCCACGTATATAAAATACTTTTATTCATTTTAGTTTTATTTTTTTGATAGGAAATTTTATACAAATTTCATATCTGCTTTATATATATTTTTATTAGGCATAAATATGTGTGTTTTTTGTAGCTCGAGAAGTAAACGTTCACATATCGCTCATTTGCGAGAAACCCGGCATAACTCAAAAACACATCAAAAAAATGCTATTGGTCGCTCTATCACTCATTGAGTGGCCGCCAAGTGTTTTGTAATTTTCTTAGCAGTTATAGGCGCAGTTATAGGTGGTGCTTCCATATGACGCTTTTCTTGAGACGAACGAATATACAATAACAAAATACATGCAATACAAAAACAAAATACATACAGGTTGGTTGAAAAGTTCCTGCGCTCGAAATGAAAGAATACAGTTTTTGTTACGAAATATATTTTTTTATTCAATATAATCTCCTAGAAGCTCAATACACTTGTTCCAATGATCTTCCAATAATTTTATGCCATCCTTATAATGGTTTTCCCGAAGCTCTGCAAAATAACTTTCTACGGCTGCTTTGGCCTCTTCATTCGACGAATGATGATTTCCACGAAGGAATTGTTTGAGATTTCTGAAGAGATTAGTAGTCACTGGTAGCCAAATCTGGTGAATACGGTGGATGTTCAAGCAATTCGTACTTTAATTCTTTGAATTTAGCCATCGTCAAAACACTTTTGTGAGCAGGTGCATTGTCTTGATGAAAACTGATTTTTTCTTCTTTAAACCAGGTCTTTTCTCACGGATTTTCTCATCCAGCTGATCCAAAAGGCTGCAATAATATTCAGAGTTGATTGTTTTACCTTTCTGAAGTTAATCAATCAACAAAATTCCTTTTGCATCCCAAAAAACTGATGCCATAACCTTCTTTGCTGATCGTTGTGACTTCACCTGCTATGGAGCTGAACAACCAGCTTCAGTCCACTGTAAACATTCTTGTTTCAATTTAGGATCATGGTGGTAGATCCAAGTCTCATCCATAGTTATAAAACGACGCAAAAAGTCGGTTTTATTCGGTTTAAAACGCTCCAAATTACTCAGAATTGTTAATGTGTGCGGCACTAACTTTCCAAACAGTTTTTTCATACGTAATTCTTCATGTAAAATATGGAGTACTCGTTCGTCTGAGATGCCTATGGCATTAGCAATTTCACGCTTAGTGAAACTTGTGGTTACAGTTTTTGGTCGTCCTTCGCGTGGATCGTCTTTAAGGCTGGTACGACCACGTTTAAATTCACCAGCCCAAAATTCAACGGTGCGTTTTGAAGGTGAGGACTCCTTATACACTTCAAACAATTGTTCATAAATTTGCTTTGCTTTTAAACCCTTCAAAACAAAGATTCTAATGACTGCACGATATTCAATTTTTTCCAAAATCAATGACACGTCAACTTCAAATGGCTTGTAAACAATGAAAGAATTGACAGAATGACTTGCAACTTTGCATGTGTTCTCAGGACAGTTATACTAACTTGAGAAAAAAAAAAGTTTGGAGCTAGCAGTGACATCTCTTGGTGAGCGCAGGAACTTTTCAACCAACCTGTACAATTACTCATTCCTCCATTGGCTAACGTCTTTTGGAAACAACACCTAAATGCAAATTAGCGATATGTTGACAAGGCGCCAAGAGGTTAAAAACAACTAAAAAATGCAGTAAAAATAACGGACAAATTTAGAAACTACTGAAAAAATTCGTAAAAAAAATACCTACTTATTTTACAGTTAATGTTTTTATAATAAAAATACATGAAAATAAATAAAAATAAATAAAAATAATTCAAAATAAAATAAATAAAAATACAAACAAATTTTTTCTTTCGATTAATTGAAAGTTAAAGTCAAAACTCTAAACGGTGCAATAGTTATTACATTTTTCTGCATTGAAGAATCAACAAAATATTATTTTCAAGCTAATAATACTTATTGCAATAATAAAAATTATTAATTAAACGAGAATTTTCAAAAACTTAACGAAATTCTTTTATTTCTTTTTTAAACTAAAAACAATGTAACAGTTTACTGTACATGCTGGACTTTTCATTAGTTGTTTTTTTTTTTACTCGCAGTATCATAATAATCTTTTTGTATTTTCTATAGAAAAACAATTGTAATTGTAGTTTAAAACAACAACTATTTGTTACACTCACAAAAATACACTCAGAATATTATGACGTTTACTGTTTGTAGTTTAATAAAAAAGTTTTCCGTTCCATTTAAAAGAAATTTTAAAGAAATATCCATACTAACTTCGTTATACATTTATTCAAAATAATTTACTATCATTTACCGATTTTGTTTTCAATTATTTTTTTAATTTGTTTGAAATTTAACAAAAATTTACCCACAAAACAGAAATTTGTGGTTTATTTGTGTCAAAAAATTTCAATTTTTTTTTTATTTAAATTGGTTATATATATTAAAAAAAAAACAAAAAATACAAATAGGGAAATAATTTTAAATAAATGATAAAAACATTTATTTTTTAAGGAATTGGTAGGTAAAATTTTGACATTTATTTTAACTGACTACACTCTAAAAAATGTTTGTAAAATTACTACCATAAAATAGGTAAAATTGTATGTAATATGTATTACGAATATTCGGTAAATATAAACACCAAATGCGTAAAACAAATTGCACAAAAAATATTGAAAAAAAATAGTTTGTACAGTTGAATTTAAAATATGCGTGTTGGTAAATTATGCATATTTTTTTGGAATTTTCAAGCATTCAAAAATTAAGTTTTATTTTTTTTGGAGTATATTTTCTCTTAAAACAAACTTTTTTACGGACAATTTTAGTAAATTTACAAATTAATTTTAAAATTTTGTTAATTTTTACGCAATTCCAATGTAAATTTACACATTATGTTTGCATAATATTACGCATTCTTTTCGATTACATAATATTACGCATTCTTTTCGATTACGTACACAGAGTAAATTTACCCAATTTATAGTAGGAGTACAGTTTCCTACTATAAGCTGGGTAAAAATCAACAGAAATTAATTAGAGTATATATTATTTATTTCTTACGGATGTGTCAGTTGTTTAATCGACATTCAAAAATAAATAAATAACAAATAGCATTTAATTTAAATGAAAATTAAGTAGACCTTTTTTTAAATGAAATATCATTTCTTGTAAATGACATTTAATTTTAATGCGCTTGAACACGTGGTAATGCTGAATAAACTTTATTTTTAATTTATAAATTATTTTTATGTTATGTATATTCAATTGAGGCGCTATCTTCCTTTTAGGACTTTTAAGGATTACACTCAGAAAAAAAAGTTAGTAAAAAAAATTTGTAAACGGTTTCCAATCCCACTTTACTATTTTTGTACTGATTTTTAGTAAAAAAATTATTATTTAGCAACTCTTTTTGCTATTTACATTTTACAAATTACAGAGTTTTTACAGAATATTTACAAATTTTTGTTGCTAATTTCAGAAATCATTTACAAATTTTTGAAAACCGATTTGCTAAAATTAGCAAAAAAAATGACTAATTTTAAAAAAGTAGATATATAAGAGAATGTCATTTCTAATTAAAATTTACACCTACAAACTTAAATTGCCTTAAAACAAAATGGTTTTAACAATTTTTAAGATTTTTAAGCCTTTGATTTTGTTTTTAATTTTGCATAAAATATTTTTTAAAAAAATAAATAAAATAAAAAAATTGATGCTCGATAAAAAAATGAATTTAAAATTTGTACAAATATTCACAATATTTAGTAATTTTTTTTCTGATTTTAGCAAACCGGTTTTAAATTCAGCTTTACAAAAAGTTTACTAAAATTTAGTAGCGGCTACTAATTTTTCTACTAATTTATTTGTACTACACGTCAGCAGACATGTGTTGCTGAGATTAGCAAAAAATACCGTTGGGCTCAAATTAGCAAAATTTCCCGTAATAACAGCAAAAATTTTAGTTGCCATTACAGACTTTTTTTGGTGAGTGTATATACATAATATATATAAATACATATACATATATACATTCAAATTACACACACACACACACACACACAAATTTTCCTTTATAATATTTTTTAATTTTTAATTCTCTTTAAGTTCTAACTTTTACATATATAAGTATGTATTTTAGTTTCCATCATAAAATCTAACTAATCAATTTAACTTTTTTTTTGTATATCAATATTAACGAAAACAGTTAAAACATTAATTTCGTGAATACATATTTTACAAATTGATACATATTTTCAATTTGATATTTTTTACTTAAATATTGATAGTCTAAACTAAAGTAGTTATACAGTTATAAAACTATAAACCAAATGAGAATTGTATAAGTTAAAAATATTCTAAACCATTTTAGGAATGCTAAAGAAAAAATTTCCCTAAATTTACAAAGTTATCAGATTTGTTTTAAATAAGTTAAAATGTTTGCACTAAAACTAAAGAAATTCCATATTTAAATTTTGTATTTTCATACAATTTTAAATTCCCTTATTTTTTTAGTTTATAAATTCTTAACATTTAAATTTCTTACACTCAGAATATTATGTAGTTAACTGTTTGTAGTTTAATAAAAAAGTTTTCCGTTCCATTTAAAAATAAAGGAAGATACATTTATTTTTAAAGAAACATCTAAATTAACTTTTTTATGCATTTATTCGAAATAATTTACTATCATTTACCGATTTTTTTCAGTTTCATTTTTTTTCATTTGTTTGAAATTTAATAAAAATTTACCCACAAAACGGAAACTTGTGGTTTATTTGTGTCCGTAACAGTTATTACAAATTTAAATTTTGTTTGCTGTCTGTTTCAAAAAAATATTCAAAAAATTTCAATTTGTTTTTTTATTTAAATTGGTTGTATATATACAAAATTTTTCAATACAATTTACAAGAACTTCATAAACACACACACACATATACAAATACATTCACACAAAAAGTGTTTAGAGCTTCATATGCATACATACATTTTGTATTGTACGAGTATATTAAAAAAAAAAAAAAAACAAAAAATAAAAAAACGGAAATAATTTCAAATAAATGAAAAAAACATTTATTTTTTAAGGATTGTTGGGTAAAATTTTGACATTTATTTTAACTGATTATATCAGTTGTTTTTTACGGATGTGTCAGTTGATTAATCAACATTTCAAAATAAATAACAAATGGCATTTAATTTAAATGAAAATTAAGTAGATTGGTTTTTAAATGAAATATCATTTCTTTTAAATTATATTTTCAGTTATTTTAACTTACAAACTTTTTTAAGTGTAGTGTTTAAAAAAAAAAACATTTCATCTAAATAAAGAAAGAAAAATTAATTTTTAAATTAATGAAAGTTTTTCGTAAAATAAAAATCAAATAAAATTGTATTATTTTGAAGCATTTTTTTATAATTTTAAGGAAAAACTGATAGCTTTAATTTGAGTAAGGTGTAAATTTAATTTTAGTTCATACATTTTTCTTGTAGTAACTGACAAATTTGTTTGAGTGATTTTGATGTTATCCATTTAAAGAAGAAAATAATACAATTTATTTAATTACATTTATTTACAGAAAAATACAAGACTTTGATGTTATTTGCTGCAATTTATATTTAATTTAAAAATTTTACCTTAAATAACAATCTCATTACAAATTTAATACGTTCGTTTGTTTATTTATTTATTTCTGCGAATGAATGAATAGTATACATGGAGAGATAAATAATATAAAACAAAATAATAATAACAACAACAAAAAGAATAAATAAAAAAAAAAAAATAAAAATACTCAACAGTATTTTATATATAAAATATGAAATTCCTAATAAATTGAATAGTTAACTAAGGACAATATTTTAAATTTAATTAAATGTACCATCTTACCCAACTAAGCCCACACACACACACACACACATACACATGGTTATACTACTAACCCATGCGAACACTCCAACCCATGCATATACCCAACTCTTATCAAATCGATTACCAAAAGAGGTAAAGCAAGCAAACAGAAGAAACCAAACTGTTCCCAAGCAAACAAAAAAAATAAAAAGCTGTTCCTAAGTTTTGTATACAAAAAAAAAAACTGTTTGTTCAGCAGAGTATGTGAGAGAAAAAAATGTAATCAATATGTGTAGCTCTTTCTAACAGGAAGAGGAGGCGTGGTTTCATTTATAAATTTGCGCCATTGTTGGTTATGCAGAAAAGTTTAATTACAATAGAAAGAGATACAGCTATATATGATAAAATTTTCGTATTCTTTTCATTCTACTTTAAAACTGATATTGTTTGTTATTTTATTATCCATCCAACAATATTCACAGTTTCTTAGACAATAATTACAAATGTATTTAGTTACAAAGGTCCTAGGAACAAAACAAAGCAAACAAACCAAAATATCACCTAACCACTTGAATTTCTATCTTTATATTTTTCTATGAGTATAAAAAAACAACAACAACTACTTGGCTCTCCATCTGCTTAGAAAAGAGCCCTTTATACAAGTTGAAATCATTACAGTGGGTGGGTGGGTGTCAGGCAATACATGCTGCATTGTTATTGTATTTTCAGTCTGCCCAATATTCATCCAATGGGATTGGGCATCCTTCGGTATGTTTGTTCATTCGTTTTTATTTATGTTGTTTTGGAGTGGCGCGTTGGATTTTTTTTTTATTTTTTTGTACTGCTGTACAGAGTACGAGTGTGTAGCAGCACTCGTGTGTTTACTATTATAACTCTCTAGTATTGCAGCGCATTCATCCATCCATCCATCCATTGTTGTTGGGGTACGTACGTATTTGTTCTGTTCTTTTATCAAGTATTCTTCAGTTGAGCACATAAGCCACCATCGTCGTCGTAATGATATTTTTCATCATCATCATCATCATCTTCTTCATTGTTATTTTGTTATCATCGTCAGATTGTTGTCGTTATCCTCGGTGCTGTTGTTGATAAATTTTTCTCTGTTTATTCCTATACTTTCTATTGTGACTCATACATATTTGGGGCGTTTCACAATATTTAAGAAATTGGCTTTTATATCCTTCTTCGGTTTTCTCCTCATACCTCCTCCTCCTCCCACTCTGCATTTCTTTTATATATCAAAAGTGTGGTTTTTTTGTAAGAAAAATTTTAATTTATTTTTCTCGTCTTTTTCCAAAATGTTGGTTACATTTACAGTTATACATTTACACAATATTTCAATTTTATGTATAAAAGTTGTGACATAGTTATAGGTCTCTGTCTAAGTAGTAGTAAAAAGTCCTTAATTGCATATAAAATAACATATCAACGATACAAATTTTATATGAATCAAAATAAAATTTAATTAATTTCACTTTAATAACATTTTACTAAACAAAGTAAACCAACCAAATTTATTCTCATTTTCACAATGTACAGTTAGCTACTAATTGGGACTTTAACTAACACAATTGTTGTTAATTATACAAAAAAAAATTTTGCTTTTTAATTTTAGTAATCGGGCCTTCACCTTAGTTTTACAATGTCCCCTCCTTACACTAATCAAAAAAAAAAAGGTTGTAATAACAACTGAAAATTTTGTTGTTATCACGGGAAATTGAACCCAGCGGTATTATTTGCTTATTGTAATAACACATGTCTGCTGACGTGTAGTGCAATGAAATTAGTAGAAAAAATTGGTAAGCGCTACTAAATTTTAGTAAATTGTTGTAAACTGCAATTTAATGTCGATCTGGTAAAATCAGCAATAAATTTAACTAAATATTAGTGATATGGAAATAGCAAGAAAATGAATAATCGCATTGGTAAAATTTTGCTGTTATTACGGGAAATTTTGTCTATTTGAGCACAGCGGTATATTTTGCTAATCTTAACAACACATGTCTGCTGACGTGAAGTAAAATGAAATTAATAGAAAAGTTAGTAGCAGCTACTAAATTTTAGTAAACTTTTTGTAAATTGAAATTTAAAATCGATTAGCTAAAATCAGCAAAAAAAATGTAATAAATATAAGTACAACCAAATTAGTATAAACAATTAGTAAGCGTTACTAAATTTTAGTAAATTGCTGTACACTCAAAATATAGAAAAATATAAAAAAATTTTTTTTTTTAACTAATAAAAATGCACAAATTGACTGCATTATTTTTAGATACACTTGTGACACTTTAAAGCTGCTAATTTCTTTTGATATTGTCTTACGAATTCGAGTATACAAATTTATATTTTTTTTATCGTTCAACTTTTTTTTATTTTATTTATTTTTTTTTTTCAAGAAATATTTTAGAAGAAGCCATGTAAAAATCGAAATATATATGAATATACATGATCATACATGGGCTTGTATATGATCATACATGGGCATACATGGTCATATACGTCTATAGATGATCTCATATATGACCATATATCTTCGGATCCGAAATTTGAGGGTATATGGTGATATATGTGCATATATTATCATACATGCTCATATATTATTCATGTATGCTCGTATATGATCATATACGTCCATATACCCTCAAATTTCGGATCCGAAGATATATGAGCATATACACTTAAAAAAGTTTGTAAGTTAAAATAACTAAAAATATCATTTAAAAGAAATGATATTTCATTTAAAACCCGGTCTACTTAATTTTCATTTAAATTAAATGCCATTTGTTATTTATTTTCAAATGTTGATTAATCAACTGACACATCCGTAAGAAATAACTGATATAATCAGTTAAAATAAATGTCAAAATTTTACCTACCAATCCTTAAAAAATAAATGTTTTTTTTCATTTATTTGAAATTATTTCCGTTTTTGTATTTTTTGTTTTTTTAATATACTCGTTTAATACAAAATGTATGTATGCATATGAAGCTATAATTACTTTTTGTGTGAATGTGTTTGTGTGTCTGTGTGTTTAAGAAGTTCTTGTAATTTGTATTGAAAAATTTTGTATATATACAACCAATTTAAATAAAAAAACAAATTGAAATTTTTTGAATATTTTTTTTTGAAACAGACAGCAAACAAAATTTAAATTTGTAATAACTGTTACAGACACAAATAAACCACAAGTTTCCGTTTTGTGGGTAAATTTTTATTAAATTTCAAACAAATGAAAAAAATAAATGAAACTGAAAAAAATCGGTAAATGATAGTAAATTATTTCGAATAAATGTATAAAATAGTTAATATAGATATTTCATTGAAAAATAAATGTATGTTCCTTTATTTTTAAATGAAACGGAAAACTTTTTTATTAAACTACAAACAGTTAACTACATAATATTCTGAGTGTATTTCAATTGATGTTTTATAAATTACATTTGGAGTCATTCCAAAAGTTTTTGGAACAATCTAATAATTTTTGAAATGATCTTTTTAATTTGAGTAAAAATTTGCACGTCGCTCTTTCACATTCCCAATCTTAAAATGAAAGTTAGCCCCATATTTTGGGGCAAATTTACATAATACAAATTAACACTAAAAATATAATGAAAAATAACCCCAACCAAATGAAATTTCGTTCCAAAATTAACTTTGGGTCATATTTTCATTTATTAGATTGAGGCATTTATTCATTATGTAAAATAACACCAAATTGAAGAAATAAAAATGACCCCAAATATGATGAAATGAAAAATGACCCCAAAATGTGCAAAGCAAAGAAATGTTGCTTATGCGCAGCATTATACGCATTTATATTACATGGAATCATAACATCCGAATATACTCCTTATAAACATTAAAGTTACTTGGACCAACCTTAATTGAAATATTTTAAAGAATTGGTATAAAAATAATTTTTATAATTCAAATATTTTAGTGATGCGCAACCACTGCCTTTCAAAATAGTTTAAAAATTAATTAAATTTCTACTCTCCGTCTATTAGTGTGCCCTCCCAGCCAGTTCTTATTAAATTTGCTGGTAACAATGGAAGAGCCATTAATTTCTGATATGCGGTTTTTGCAGCATATGACAATCTTTTAAAATTTTAAAACGAATGGTTTTCTGTGACCTTGCGTCTTAGAGCTTGGCAATTTTGAAACTTGTTAAGAATTATGTTTGTTCTTAATGTATGAAAAATAAATTTTCGCTTGCGGCGCAAATTTCTTAGCAAGTGCTGAAAGATCATTTAGGAAATTAAATTAAAATAATTATCCAGATTACCCAATCTGGCAATGATTGCGATAGAAAACGAATTAACATTAAAATTAGATGTATCAAAATTAAAAGAAAATTTTGCTAATGTAAGCACGTACAAAAATTTAAATAAAATTTTTCAAACTATGTACCACTTAATGATATCTACAAAAAATATCATTAAGTCTGTCTGTTTTTTTTTATAAGGGGCCCTATTTTAAGTTTTGCACATGGGCCCTTGATGACTTAGCTACGCCACTGATATCAGTCAATGTAATTAATAAGATACCGACAATAGTTAATAATTGTTTTTACTACTTTTGTCGATTATTAAACAATGATTGAAAATAAACAACAAAATGTGCTGAATATAATGAAAAATCAGTAGTCGTATTTTTATACCCTCCACTATATATGGTGAGAGTATATATCAGTTTGTCATTCCGTTTGTAACATCTCGAAATATAGGTCTAAGACCCCATAAAGTTTATATATTCGTGATCCTTATGCAATTTTAAGTCGATTTAGCGATGTCCGTCTGTTGAAATGGCGATCACGACGTGAAGACGCAAGCTGAATTATTGGGCATCCTCCCGAGCAGTTTGGTATTGAAAATGAGCAAAATCGGTCCAGCGGTTAAAAAGTTATGAGTGAAAATGTGAAGATACCTCTAAATTTTCCATACAAATTGGTGTATGTTAGTACAATTTCATAGAAGCGACAGGTACAAAATATATTTTCTCATATTTTTTCAACAGTCACATAGAAATGAATAATATTTTGTATTCACCTCAAATATTTCTCACCTCAAAAAATTTTTATCACCACTAAAATTTTTTTTGACCACAAAAAATTTTTTTCACCTCAAAAAATTTTTTCACCTCCATAATTTTACTTCAAAAGTTTTTTACATTATTTGTATCAAAAACAGTAGAGAACATTTTGTTTAGGATATTGGTGGAGGGTATTTAAAAAGATACGGCACAGCCGAATTTAAGCTTTTTTTTACTTGTTGATTGTATTTTCGATTAATTTAATATGTATTTTAGATTATTTTTACCCAAAATAATTTCCTAGATATCCTTAACCAAACCATAGCAGTATTATAAAATCTCTCTTCTTCTTTGTATATTTAAATAATCATTCAGAATTCTATAACTGTTAAAATTTTTTTTTTAATTTTATATGGCAACCCTGGAACAATAATATTTATAATTTTTGAATTTAATTGTATAAAGAAGACTTCAAACTATTACATGCTTTTTATTGCATAGTTACGAGGGCGGATCGATAAGTCGGTAACTCTTCAAACTTCCCTCGTAGTTATATAAAATGCAACACTGCTACCATCAAGTACCACCTGTAAATAGACTACTGTCAAATTTTTTGATCAATAATTTCATCCTTGGAGCTAAATCTCTTTCCACCGAGCCATATCGTGAATTTTTCAATTCAACTGGGCGTCCAGAACGTTCGGCAGCTTCCGTGCTTATAAGGCCACAACGAACGTCAACTTTTTTACCATTGAAATCGATGGTGCAGAGTCCCCATAGTATTTATCAAGCTTTTCCTTGGTTTGAATGACGGTTTTTTTTTGCGCAAAAAAATAATGTTTAATGAGCACTCGAAATTCACTTTTTTCCATTTTTGAAAAATCCACGAGGTTGTATGTTTTGAACAGCTGTTAAACGCAAAGTTAATGACGGTAGTCTATTAACAGGTGGTTCTTAATGGGAGCAGTGTTGCATTTCATATTACTACGAGGAAAGTTCCAAAAGTCACGGACTTATTTATTTGCCCTCGTATACCGCTATACTATCTAAATTTTTCGTATTGTGAACGTAGGTGTTGCTTTGAAGCAACGGCAGCGTAAAATGGGTTAATAATAAATAACTATAGTAGAAGAAGCACAGTGACAATGATAACGTTCTTTGTGATTTTTTTAATCGGCATTTTTAATGCATTTTCTTTATGCTTTGACTTTTTATCATAACTGTTGGTATTATCTGCACGCTTTTAAATTAATTAAATAGAAAAGTACGCAAAGACACGCACACATATATTCATGCAATACACTATGTTCAAAAAGTAGTTTACAATATGAATTTAAAGTGAAAAAAGTTTTATAGTGAAATAGAAAACATAACATGAAAGTATAGTTCTAAGATCAAAAAGCTTCTTAAACAATTAACATACACGAAAATAACTTTGGTACTTTATGATTACAGTATTCATCGGAGAAAAATTATGAAAAAAAATATAATAAAAAAACTTAACATTCAGTAGCTGATTTTATACAAAATACAAGCTCACACGATGCATATATGAGTGTGTTCCCTTGAATGGTTGTACATTCGCACATTTATGCAAACAAACAATCATGATATTGTTCTCGCTAAATCATTATCCTAGCCGCAAGGGTAGTTTAAATCATATCCTTTGTAGTTTTGTTTTGTGTTGTGCAAGTAAAGCACCTCGCTTTACTTTACTAATTGACGGCATCTGCTCGATTAAATTATGACAATGATGACGAGATTGATAATAAAAGGTAAGTTGGATTTTTTTTTAAACTTTTTCCATCCTCATTACACCCACCGACCTTAAATTAAATAAACACACGCATTTACAAATTGTCAGGGGCAACTCTTAAGCTGATGCTTGTTAAATTCTTCTGCCACTAACTAACGATATTTCAACAAGTGATGCAACCAAACATACCCATTATTATGATTTCCATTATAATAATTGTGGCATCAACATTTAACATTATCATAACTGAAATAACAAAATAATGATTTAAATCATTAGTAACGCCACCACTGTCATGCATCATTTACTGGCTTACTTATCAATTGTCAGTAATATTGGTTCAGGGTAAAACGTTTTTCTTATGGAATTTGGAGGAAGGCTCAGTCTATACGAATTTTTTTTTTTTTTTTAAATAAGACTGTCATATAAGTTCACACACTAAAAATATTTGTACAGTAACTGGCGGCAGTTTATTTAAAAAGGATATAAAGAAAAATATATTTTAATATTTTTTTTAGATTTATTCAAAGAATAAATTGCATACATTCAGAATATAATAAATAAGTTTTCCCTTCCATTTAAAAATAAAGGAACATACATTTATTTTTCCAAGAAATATCTATATTATCTTTTTTTATACATTTGTTCGAAATGATTTACTGCCATTTACCGATTTTGTTTTCAGTTTCAGTTATTTTTTTCATTTGTTTGAAATTTAGTAAAAAATTTCCCTTAAAACGGAATTTTGCGATTTGTGTCCATAACAGTTATTACAAATTTAAATTTTGTGTGCTGCCTGTTTCAAAAAAAAAATAAAGTTTAATTTTTATTTAAATACAAAATTATTTCAATTCAAATTACATACACAAACACATTTACACAAAAATTGTCTATAGCCATGCCTACATACATTTTGTAGATTAAACAACAAGCTAAATATACAAATACGGAAACAATTTCAAATAAATTATGAAATGATTTATTTTTTAAGCAATTGGTAGGTAAAATTTTAACATTTATTTTAACTGACTAATAATTTGTTTCTTACAGATGTGTCAGTTGTTTAAACAACATTTAAAAATAAATAAGAAAAGCCATTTGATTTAAATGAAAAGTGATAATATGGGTTTTTATATGAAATATCATTTCTTGTTAATGGTATTTTCTGTTATTTAAACTTACTTTTTTTAACTTAAAAGTGTATAAATATGAATTTTCTTTTACAGCTAATGTTTTTATTTAAAATAATTTGTTAAAAATATGGTTTTTATTTTTTTATAGTTAACTTTCTGATAGTTAAAATACACAAAATAAATGACAAGTTATTTATTATTAGACTTTGTAGTTAATTTTACTACATTAAAAAAAAAATAATAACATTTATTTTTGACGAGAAGAATAGAAATAAGTTGAAACAATTACTTTTTACGGGGTTTTAAGTTAATTTAGTTAGAAAGTTAAAAGAAATAAATACAATAAATATCATTTGTTTAACGGATTTGTGGTTAAAAAATTAAAAATCATTCTTTATTTACGAATATTGTAAGTTAACTGATTAACATTTGAAAATAAATGCATTGTCCTTTTGATTTAAATGAAAAGTTAGTAGACCGGTTTTTAAGTGATTTTTCATTTATTTTAAACTACATTTGCAGTTACTTTAAACCAGGGACTAAAACCCTAAAAATAACGGGTTCAGTTCGGGTTAATCAAAATCAAAAGTTCAGGTGCGAGTTTAGTTCAGAGTTCGATATTTAATAAAAGTACAAATATTTTATTAATAGGAAATTTATATATTCGTTAAATTTTATAATTTTCAAGTTGTTCTTTGTGGCGATAAATTTTAAACTAAGTTATTTCGATTTCTCACGCCATGAATAGCAAGAATATTTTTTTTTTAATTTTTGAACTCAAACCTGGTTGAATTTTTGAGTTAAACGGGTTCAGGTTCAAAGTTATTATAAACAGCGAACCTGAACCCATTTGGGTTCGGTTTCAGTTTCTGCTTTAAACTACAAAGTATTTTAAGCTAAATTATCGCGTTACATGATATCATATTCCAGAAAGGTTGAGAGAAACTTGGCCACATGATTCTAACAGTAAAAAAAAGTTCACCGTAAAAACCTTCAAATTTTTGCAGGGTAAATTTGAAAAAAAAAAATCGCCGAACGTAAAGTTGGATATTGTGATATATCGATGTTTTTGCCTCGAGAAAACCAATAGTTTGTTCTAAGGGCCATTTACCTCAAGTATTCCGTTCTAATATTTACCCCACCAGATCTCAGTTCCTAACATCCTAATGTCAAAATACTAACTTCTGCTAAGGAAGTATTTCGGATATCGGATAATGATGGGATTATCGGATATCCTAAGCAATTACAGATTTGTATACTTACTACACTCAAAAAAAAAATATGAACTAGAATTTAGAAAAATTAACTTATTTGGAGGAAAAATTGAAATGAAAACGGCGCCAAAGACACTTTTTACCAATATTTAATAAAATTTTTCTTGAAATTGAGAAACAAATTTTACTTAAAATTTGGTAAAAATTTATAAATTATAGAAAAATTTTACTACTGAGGACTAAATTTTTATTAGAAAATAGTAAAATTTCCTCCTAATTAGTTCATACATCATCTAAAATTTTACTGTTAGTTAGGAAATGTTTCCTTGGATTTAAGAAAAATTTTATTTTATTGAAGTTTATTAGATATTTTTTTTTTACTAAAAACTAGGACTTAACTCCCTAAAAATAAGAAAATATTTTCTAACATCGATGTAAATAGCACTTCTTTTAAGTGAAAACTATCCTTAAATTTGATAACAATTTGTTTATAAATATGAAACTGTTTCTATGGTAAAGGTAATATATTTTAAAGTACTTTATTTGCCCGCTTTCAGAGGATTCCGCTTTGTGAGGACCCTGCTCTTAACAAGCTTTTTGCTATACATTTTTGTCTTAAAATTAAATTGAATTATATTCTAAATTCATGTATTTAAAATATAAATTAAATTTCATTAGCAAAAAGATAAACAAATTAAAAAAATGTGCTGCAGATATCCTGAAACGTAATAAATTGTGACAAAGTCAGATCCTTTTCGTAGTTAATTAACGGTTCTGCTTGAGAGAACTACAAAAAGGGACGCCGTACGTGACACACGGCATATGTGGCTAAGGAAAACTGACGGCCCTTTGTCTTCTTAAATTAACTAATTTAAGGAAATTGTTGCAAAAATACAAAATATCACAGTTTCATTTCTTGTTATTATTGCAAAATGGAAAATTCATGTTTATTTAATGGGACTTTTAGATTAAACTTTATTTGACATATACAAATTAAAACCTTTTTATTATTAAGTGAAAAAAATAGTTCGATAAATATAAATTTAAATAAGCGCTACGTCAATTATAGGAAAGCCATTATGCCGTAATATATAAAATGTGCCTGATGTAGTCAGCAAACAAAGTTATTAGAAATTCGAAATTTTTTACCCTTTGCTAACAAAATTTTAAAATATATTTAAAGCTACTTAAAGTTCAATATTTAAGACTTTTAAGATAATAGATGGCCACGTGAGAGATTTTTGACTCCCGCTCACGCACGATCACGAACCAAAAATTACAATCATGCACGATAGTTTTTTTAAATGGTTACTTTAATTTTTTTTATTTAATAATATTTTTTCTTAAAAATTAGGAAAACTAACTGGTTTGTTTTTAATTTATTGTTTTTTTTTTTTGGAATAGAATATTAAAAATAATTTAAATGTTTTCCAACAAAAAAATTTGAAAATGGCTTTCTAAAATTTAGTTAATTTTACTACTCGCGAACAAAAAATGAACACACATTAAGTTCAAGTACTTTCTGGATTTAAGTTAGACACATTTTTTGAACTAAATGGGAGTAAATTATGTCCCATTTTTTTTTTTTTTTTTTTTTTGAACTAAACTTAATTTTATTACATTTGATTATGCAATTTTCTTAAAACTAATATGTTTTTTTTAAAATTAATAAATTTTTATTTAAATGACTTGTTTTTTCCTAAAATCAAGAAATATAACTTAAGAAAAATATGAACTATTTCTGAGTATATAAACTATTTCGTGTTTCCTCAAACTTAGGAATTTTTATTCTTTTTAAGAAAATTTTTAATAAAAAAAAGTTTTAATAAAATTTTACTTAAATTGAGGACAATTTATAAACAATTTTGAAGGAAATTTTTTTTTGATTACATTGTAGTTCATGTCTTTTTTTTAGTGTACTACACGGAAGCAATGCTGCATTGTTTATAATTTTTATTAAAAATTATTTAAAAATTTATTTATTTAACAATTTATTTAAGGCAGTAAAAGCTTTTTCTCCACACCAATATCTTATAATTTAAATCATACACATCATACGAAATAAGTAAAGGTAAAACGAAACAAGTCACTATAGCGACGACGTTAGCCTCCATGGAACTTCTTTAAAGCTAATTATGTAAATATTGCACATGCTATGATTTTTGTGTGTAATTTTGTTCAAAGCCTATCAAAGTATGCATTGAATTAAGAAAAAATATATTATCTACCAGTTATCATAACATATTTTGGTATGGCGACGTTAAATACAAAACTAAAAACCGATAACATCAATTTAATTTTTTTTAAAACAAATTTCAAAAATTTTAAATGTTTGGCTAATAATGAGGCGGTAGTTCGTTAACAGACACAATTCACTCCTTAGAAAAACAAATTCTTTTTGTTGTTTTAAAAATCTAACATCTGATAAAAATCAGAAAAGAAAGAAAACAAAAAAACAAAACAAAAGGTGGACCATAAGCATCATGTGTCTATAAGCCATCAAGGATATAATAATAATAATAATATTGAACGAGTAGTTAGTTGATCATCATCTTTATTATTTATTTTGTTTTGTTTCTTCTGTTGATGTCATATTACAGTTGCCTAAAACATCTTTGTGAAACTCAATGTTTGCCCGCCAGAGGTGCTAATATCCTCTCAACAACAAACAAAAGTTGTTGGTTCGTAGATTCACAATATTGGTTGACTACTACGTCACCTTTTTTTCAAAGTGATCTTATCATTTTCACTTCAAATGAAATTTTCTCAAATTACAATACTATTAATCTGTGGATCTTGAAGTACATAAGTGAAGATGGCCTTTACCACTTTATAGCCTTTTATTTGCACTCTGGAAAAGAAGTAGACCGACTAACAAGGAACGTTTGCGGATGGGTTTAATTACAATTTTGATGAAATTTGAATTTATTGTAGAGAAGGCAAAATTAATGAACATATCATATTTTATGGGTGCAATTTTATATTTAGTGGGTGAAAAGTAGGAATAAAAAACGGAAAGTATTTGTATAGAAGAAAGTTTGAAATTTACTAAATTAAATTCTTTTTGTGCCTACTCTACGGGAAATTAAGGGTCAATTGATCCACGGTGATAAATCTGTCACAGCTAAATGCACGCAGAGAAAAAACATGGTTGCAACATGATCACTGCTACTATATTGTGCTTGCTGCAATCGGGTATGGTTGTCACAACCATATTATTGGTTTTATAATCATCAACATGGTCGCTACCATTATTATTTAGTAAATATTTTATTATTTTATGATTGACACCTTCTATTTTATAACATGATTGGCTGTAACCATTCTGTGGTAACAAACATTCTGACTGAAAAAAACATGATAATTATGCAACGATAAAATGCTGGCAACAATCAATAAATAATTATACATCAAATAAAACATTACTTTAACATTTACAGTCAAAATATTGTCTTGTTTTCATAAAAACCAAAATTTCATTAGTTAAGTCAGTATGTTTTTACTACAAAATGTTAAATAAAAAACAATCTTATTGCTTACTAAAACTGGACAAATATGAGATGGGCAGAAAATACCTTTCACATGTCAGTAAAATATTTCAGCAATTGACCCATTAAGATCCAGTTAATTTTTTTTAGCTTTAGAAGATATTTTTAAAGGGGTTTTTCAAAAATTTTATATACATATAATATTATTTACACTAATCAATTCGTTGTCAAAATGATTCTGTTAAAAGATTTAATATTTTTCAATTCTTTTCAATAAAAAAATTAGATTTTTTTAATATGTTTATTAATTATGTTTTGTAAAAAGTTCTCAAAATATTAATAAAATATATTTTTATAAGAAAAAGTCTGTAGAACCCATGATTTTTTTTTTTTTGTACGAAAAGGTTTCATACACAAAATAATAGATATTAATAAATTTATCTGATAAAAACATTTTTAGATTCTATGGACTTTTCCTTAAACTAAAATTCTCAGATTCTCCAAACTGTTTTTTAGATAAAAGTTCATATATTCCAAACAAACTTAGTTTCTAAGAAAGAAAAATTCATAGATTCTGAAGAAAATATTTAGTTTCGAAGGACTTTTTCTGCTAGAAATATTCTTAGATTCCAAAGACTTTTTCTTAAAGAATAATTTCTAAAAAAATCATGTCTAAGATTTTTTTATTAAAAAAGTTATTAGAATTTAAAAAAAAAGTTTTAGGTATTTTTCATACAAAAGTCTACAGAATCAAAGTTTTCTTGAAAGAAAAGTTCTAAGAATCTACTCTTTTTTCCTTAACAATTTTTCTTCAAAAAGTCCTTTATATATTTTTTTTTAGAAAAAAAAAATTCTAAAGGAAATATTCTTAAATTTAAAGAGCTTTTTCATAGTTCCTAAGAACTTTTCCTTAAAAAAATTTTGTTAGATTATGGATTATATAATAATAATCCAGGAATCATAATATATTTATGAGGGACCATAATATAATAACATTTTGAGCATACTATAATTACGTGCGATCATATTATGATAAATTCAATATAACGTGTTTATTTAGGACCATAATATGGTAATTTTTGGATCATAATATAACTGTAGGGACCATATTATGGTAAAAATATGGTTATTTTATTATCATAATATGTTAACCATAATATAGTACGACTATGGTTGGCACAACCATAAACCCAAAAATATATGATGCTCTTCGAATATGATTGCCCCAACCATATTTTTTCTTTGCGTGTGAGGGGCATGTCAAAATAATGGTGTAAAATATAATTCAGTGTCTGAAAAAGTGGTAGTAGCTGTAAAATTACCAGTGCCCCAACTATTAAAATGGTGGCAGAACCTTGACTAGTTATTTGTAGATATATCATGTAACTAGAGAGAAATGAACATAACACCAATGCGGACTAAAGAAATGAGGACTATTATAGTTGAAATAATAGCAGAACTCTGAACTGGTTCAACAAATTTTGCTGTGTATAAAATAATGTCAATCGGTGGGATTTGTGAAATTTCAATTTTTAATTTGTGGGGCTGGGGCAGACTGGTCTCCAAGTTTGGGGCAGACTTGCCTCCACAGACCTGCTTTTAACCCCACCCATAATTTGAAAGTTTTTAATTAATCTTTTGCTTAATTAAATAGCAAACAATTTTTTTGTTCTTCAATTCTGTTAAAATTTGAAAAATATTCACATTCTGTGATTTTTTTTTTTCGAGAAAATAGTTTAAAGTCGCAAAATATAAAAAATTGTAAAAACAAACTTTCATTTGCAGAAACGGTTAAAAAAAATACAGTGATGCCGGAGTTAAAAAAACAAGTACCATTAATAATTAAACCAAAAGAGAAACAAAAAATTGAAAAAACAAAAGAAGATTTAAATAATAAGGTAGATCCAGTTAATTTGAAAATAAAAAGTGTAGAAAATAGAAAATATAGAATAATTGTTATTCAAGCTGAAAACAATGAGGAAAGACAGAAAATTAAAGATGCTATTGAAAACGAAATGAGTGAGACGTATGATGTAAAAGTTCCGAATGAAGATGAAATGACAGTAGTAGTTACAGATATGACATTTAAATTTACCGGAAAAGAAATAATTGAAAAAATTAAGAAACAGAATCAACAACTTCACGAAAGTGAAATGAAAAAAGTTAAATCATATGAATATAAAAAGTATAATAAAATAATTTACAATGTAAAAATAAAAATTGATAAAGAAACATATAACAAAATTATGCAAGTGCAAAAATTAAACATAGGTTGGGAGAAATGTAGGGTATTTGATGGAACAGATATAATCCAATGCTTTAAATGCCAAGGATTCAATCACAAATCAAGTGACTGTAAAAATGAGGAAATTTGTTTCAAATGTCATGGAAATCACAAATCCAAAGAATGTAATAAGGAAATTATCAACAAATGTATTAATTGTATAAAGGCAAATAAAAGACTAAATATGGGACTTGATGAAAACCATGCAACATCAGATAAAGAATGTCCAGTTTATGAAAATAAACTAAATTACAAAAAGAAAAGGTTAGGCCTATCTATTTAACAATTACAGAAGATAAACGGTGTATACACAAATGTATGTGGATTAATAAATAATTACGATCAAGTGGAAATAATTGCTGAGGAACAAAAACCAGATTTCATAATATTGTCGGAGACACATGTAACGAACGAAATAGATGAGAATGAAATACAGCTACCCACATATGATCACTATATTACATACTCAAACTCAAAAAAGAGGGGGGGAGTAATTTTATATTTTAAAAAATCCTGGAATATTTCAAAGATATATGAGAAGATTTATGAATATAAGTACTGGATGAGTGTATTTATGGCAAAATTTATGAAAATGCAAATTATCATCATGGCTGTATATAGATCACCAAGTAGTAGTGAATCAGACTTTTGTGAAGTATGTGAGCAAGTAATCGAAGATTTATGCGAAACACAATACGACATAATAATAGCTGGCGATTTTAACATTGATTGGAGCAAGAAGGGTCTTACAAAAACAGATTAGAAAGAACTTTTAATGATAATGGACTTAAACAAATTGCAAATGAATATACAAGAGTAACACCAAACTCAAAAACTACAATAGACTATATAATAACAAATAATGAAAACATTTCGGCAAAAAACAATAGTGCTAATAAAATAGGGGACCATGAGGCAATTGACATAATTTTTGAAATCGCACCCGAGAAGCAGGAATTATTTGATGGGAGAGAAATTGAGGTTTTTAAATATAATAAAAACTCTTTTAATACAGAAATTAGTGCAATACTTAGATATAATGAAAATTGTGACTTAAATAATACCGTGGACCATTTTGATGATTGTATTGAAAAAACAATAAAGAAATTTACAACCAAAAAAACCATGATCGAAAAAAGTAAAGTAAACAAATGGTTCAATGCAGAACTAAAAATGTTAAAAAGAGTGAAAATTAATAAATATCAAAGAGCTAAAATAGAGAACACTGATTTAGCGTGGAATAATTATAAAATTATAAGAAATATATATAAAAATAAAATTGTAATCGAGAAAAACAAATTTGTTAATAATAAAATAAATAACGCGAAAGATCAGAAAGAAATGTGGAGAGAAATAAAAAATTTAAATGAACAGATTAAAAATTTAATACTGTGATATTTAATGAAATAGAATATAATAACAAATATCAATTAGCTATGCAATTTAATTATTACTTTGTCAACAGCATTAAGTCAATAACTGAAACAATAGAAAATGTGCAATATAACAACGAAATACCTGTGATAAATAATAGATTAAAATTCCGTGCAATAACAATTCAAGAGCTTAAATTTATATGTAAAAACCTCAAAAACAAACCATATTTTAATAAAGTTTCAAGAAATATAATTATGGATAATTGGAATATTATAGGGAAATGTTTGCTTAATATAATTAATAAATCACTTGAAACTGGGGTTTTCCCTGATAGTTGGAAATGTTCAATGGTAACACCAGTAGAAAAATTTGCAAAAACAAATAGATGTGATGAATTTCGTCCTATAAACACACTAAAAACATGTGAAAAAATTATTGAGAAAATTGTAAAAGAACAACTTGAAATATACATGGAGGACAATAAACTTTTTTCACGATATCAATCAGGATTTAGAAAAAAATACTTGTGCGAAACTACAGTCAATTACGTCATAAACAGATGGAAGTATATAGACAGAAAAAAGAAAATTATGGCCATCTTTCTGGACTTTTAAAGAGCATTTGAGACTATTGACAGAGAAATATTGATTCAGAAACTTTACATGTATGGTATCAGGGAAAGCGAATTGCTATGGTTTAAATCATATTTGATAAACCGAAAACAAATGACAAAAATAAATGGTGTGAAATCGAATGAAATTTACAATGAATATGGTGTACCGCAAGGTTCCATTCTAGGAGCATTATTGTTCATAATATACATTAATGACTTACCAAATATCTTAAACAATTGTAAAATTATTTTATATGCAGATGACACATTAATTTATGCAGAAGGTGATACGGATGAACAATGCATTAATAATTTAATGCACGACATAAATAAAATAAATAAATGGCTTAAAATGAACAGATTAAAGTTAAATGAAGATAAAACAAAATTGTTAGAAATAAATTTGAATAGTGACTCAGTTTTTAAAATCAATAACCAAACAATAGAAAAAGTAAATGAAATAAAATAAAATACCTCGCTTTTATAATTGACAAGGACCTAAAATTCAAACAACACATCGAATACATATGTAAAAAAATCGGGAAAAAAATCGGATTTTTTAAACGGGTTAGAAATAAAATATCATTAATACCTGCAATAAACATATATAACATAATGATAAAACCACATTTCGAATTTGGCTCTACAATTTTATATACATACATGTTGTACAACGAATCAAATATACAGACTACAAAAATTGCAAAATAAAGCTATGCGTTCAATATTAAAATGTAACAGATACACTCCAATACAGACAATGCTCGAAACGTTAAAATGGCTTAATATTCAACAAAGGCTAGAGTTAAACACTATCAACTTTGTTCAGAAAATGAAAATTGGAAATGCACCAGATTACCTTATATACCAACTTAATTATGTGAGAGAATTGCAACCATATAATCTGAGAAATGCAGAGGACTTTAGGCTTCCAAGTGTTACAACAACAGCTATGCAACGATCACTTTTCTTTAAAGGACTAAAGTTATACAACATGTTGCCGAATAATGTAAAAAATTAAAGAAATATTAATATATTTAGAAGAAATATTACAGAATTTGTTAGAAATAATTTGATTTGAGAGCTTATAAAGAATTTGTAAAATATATATATATCAGAATAATTTTAAAAAGTATTATATACTACTACTAACTAAATAATAAAAAATAAAAAATAAACTGCAGGTAAATTTAGTGACTGGACCTTATGAAATCTTTCAGAAACATGTTCTTAATATGAGCCACGCGGAAGAAGTATTGACAGGTTACATGCTAACAAATTTTCGTTTTCTCTGTGACATGTTTACTTGCAACAGTCAAGTGATATCTCACTAAATTATTGATTCCCTACAAGTTCTGCAACATAACACTTTGTGATTAATATATAACCAGTTTTTTTATTAATTACTTGTCCTCAGTGCTGTGGTATGTACATTTAATTTAGTCACGTAACGTTTCATTTTGCACTAGTTCTGTTACACATCACGTAGTGTCTAACATGAGAACCAAAAATTACAATCATGCAAGATAGTTTTTTTAAATGGTTACTTTAATTTCTTTTATTCAATAATATTTTTTCTTGAAAATTAGGAAAATTAACTGGTTTTTAATTGATTGTCTTTTTGGATATTAGAATAATTTAAATGTTTTCCAACAAAAAAATCCTATACCAAATTTTATAATTTTTTAAAAATTAGAAAACTTTCACTTAAAAAAAAAAGAATATTTTATTAAAATTTATCTGAACTAAGTTGCATGAAAATTTTCCTTAGAAATAGTTCATCAGTTTCTAAAATCAAGTAAATTTTCAGTATTACATAGAAAAAAATTTATTACTTTTTGTTTTTAATTGTCTGAACTAATTTTTATAAAACAATTCTTCAAAATTAGAAAGTGGTATACTTAAAAACTGAATTTGGAAATAGCTTTCTAAAATTTAGTTAATTTTACTACTTGCGAACAAAAAATGAACACACATTAAGTTTAAGTACTTTTTCGATTTAAGTTAGACACATTTTTTGAACTAAGTGGGAGTAAATTATGGCCTTAATTTTTTTTTTTGAACTAAACTTAATTTTATTACATTTGAGTATGCAATTTTCTTAAAACTAAGATGTTTTTTCTTAAAATTAATAAATTTTTATTTAAATGACTTGTTTTTTCCTAAAATCAAGAAATATTACTTAGGGAAAATATAAACATTTCTGAGTACATAAACTATTTCGTTTTTCCTAAAACTTAGGAATTTTTATTTTTTTAAGAAAATTTTTCTAAGTTTTAATTAAATTTTACTTAAATTGAGGACAATTTATAAATTATTTTGAAGGAAATTTTTTATTACATTTTAGTTCATGTCTTTTTTTTGAGTGTATATTTGTAACCATTTTTGTACAATAAAATCGTTAATTTCGAAAAAAGCGCTCATAATAAATTTTTTTACACGTATTAAATTTTGTAATACAAGATTCCAATACATTTTAAGTTTTTTTACAATATTATGCTGTCCTACACGCAAAAGTCTATAATGGAAACTGAAAATTTTGCTGTTATTACGGGAAATTTTGCTAATTTGAGCACAGCGGTATTTTTTGCAAATCTGCTGACGTTTACTACAATGAAATTTGTATAAAAAGTTAGCTGCTGATACTAATTTTTAGTAAACTTTCTGTAAAGTGGAATTTAAAATCTGTTTGCTAAATTAGAAAAAAAATATACTCAATATTATTAATATTAGTAGAAAATTTCAAATTTATATCTTTTATAGAGCATCAAATTTTTTTTATTTTATCTATTTTTTTAAAAAAAATATTTTAGACAAAATTAAAAAAAAAAACAATTAAAGGCTTACAAATTGTAAAAACATAAACGAATTTATTAATTTGTTTTAATTTGGTAATTTCTGTTTTGAAAAATATTTTAGTATTTTTTTTTTTTTTTTTGTTACTTTATGGTCAAGCTTTAATTATTTTTAGGGCTGACTTTAGAACTAAAAAACTTTTTAGTGCTATTTTAAGTGCATGTCCCATTTTTAGACATGAGTCGGTATATTCACTTCCGATCCCTCTTTGTAATCTATGTGACATTTTAAGGCTATTTAATTTGGTAGCTGTAAGTTTTAATTAGAAACAACATTTCCTTCAATATCCACTTTTTAAGAATTAGTAAATTTGTTTGCAAATTTTAGCAAATCGGTTTTCAAAAATTTGTAAAATGATTTCTGAAATTAGCAACAAAAACTTGTAAATAGTCTGTAAAAATTCTGTAATTTGTAAAATGTAAAAAGCAAAATAATTTGCTAAATAATATTTTTTTTACTAAAAATCAGTACAAAAATAGTAAAGTGGGACTGAAAACCGTTAACAAATTTACCTACTAATTTTTTTTATGACTGTAAATTCTCAAGGAAATGCACAGCAGAGCTGTATGATCTTGTATTCTAAAATGGGAAAGGTTTGGAATATAACGAGGTATAACTAACGTCTGAAGGACGAGAATTGAACATTTCTTCTTGAAAGAAATAAATTGCCATCTTTAAATACTGGCGTTTACTGCAGATGATAATGAATTTTCGAAAGTTTAAAGTGTTAACTAATTTCTAACAAGAAACTTTTGTAGAAAATACTATTTAATTTTGTCATCTCACACATTTCAACAGTATGACATTTTTTTAAACAAACAAACAAAATCTTTATAATGGAAAGACAAGACAATAAAAAAAAAACAGTTTTCAATTCCAAATCAGGAAAAAATGTCTGTCAAAAATTCAAGACGGATTAATTGTAGTGTTTCTTTTTTTTATTATTCTTTTTATTCTTGTTTTTTGTCTCAAAAGATTTTCAATCAGATGCTTTTGTGACCTAATGGACAGATACTTTTTTTTAGATTTTAATCTCCACACTTGTGTGAATTTGATTCCACCAACTTAAAATCACATCACACACAGACTATAAGTATAGAGATGAGTGTATAAATAAAGTACGTAACCCAGCAAACATTTAAAAGATATCTTCTACCAAGTTATAAAACCAATATCTATTCTTTGCTATTTAAATTAAAACTATCAAAGTACAGTGAAGTTCTTGTAATTTGTATTGAAAAATTTTGTATATTTACAACCAATTTAAATAAAAAACAAATTGAAAGTTTTTGAATATTTTTTTTGAGACAGCAAACAAAATTTAAATTTGTAATAACTGTTACGGACACAAATAAACCACAAGTTTCCGTTTTGTGGGTAAATTTTTATTAAATTTCAAACAAATTTAAAAAATAAATGAAACTGAAAAAATGGTAAATGATAGTAAATCAATTCGAACAAATGTATACAAAAGTTAATATAGATATTTCTTTGAATAAATAAATGTATGTTCCTTTATTTTTAAATGGAACGGAAAACTTTTTTATTAAACTACAAACAGTAAACTACATAATATTCTGAGTGTATTGTTTTTATTAAAAAATATAAAGTCTTTATTGATTAGTGTATATTATAATGTTTTATGTAGAAGGCATTTTCGAAAATATAACCCTCCAATTTTACATGGGTGACTGAACTGATATATTTTCCTTATTATGAAAACAAGTCAATATTATGACTGAAGTAAAGGTCAAAGTCATGTTTTATTTGATTGTTGACATTATTATCATATTTTTTCATAATAAGAATTTTTGTTACCACAGTATGGTTACAGCCAATCATGTTATAAAATAAAAAGTGGCAATCATAAAATAATATAATATTTACTATAACAATAATGCTGGCGGCAACACTGATGGTTAGAACCTATTTAAAAACCAATAACTTGATTGTGAAAACCATACCCGAATGCAGCAAGCATATTATTGTAGCAGTGATCATGTTGCAACCATGTGTTTTCTCTGCGTTTTGTCGTCTTCCTTGTAGTCGCAGCTGAAATTGTGCATCATTGGAATTTCTAAAATTAAGTCAAAAGTTCAAATTTCAAATTGCCGGAGCCATAGGCGGAAAAAAATAAAGCCGTCAAAATTAGTTAAACAAGTTTCTTAAGATTAAAACGCTTTAAATTTTTGCCTAATAAGTAATAAACAGAAGATCGTACTTTTGGACGATAGTTTATAAACCAAAATAAAAAATTGGTTTATTCAAAATTGGAGTAAAAAAAATTAAGTTAAACGATTAGAAACAAAGACTTAAATTTAAAAATACAAAACGGCCAACAGAGTACACATGTTTTTAAATGTCTGTAAATTAATTTTGAATATACGATATGTTTGCCAGCAAACATATATTTGTTTATCATTATTGTGTTTGCATCCTACATTATAATGAAATATATGTATGTATAATAACCATAAAAATTAAATAATTGGAAGAATAATTTAAGCATACGAGGACGGCTTAATAAGTCCGTGACTTTTTGAATGAAATACAGTTTAATTTGCAAAAAAAAAATATTTTTCAACATAAACTCCTTTTAGCTCAATACACTAAGTCCAACGTTTCTCCAATTTTTGTATCCCTTTCAAAAAATAGGATTTTTCGAGGTCCATAAAATAGGCAGTTGTTTTATCAATAATTTCATCGTTGGAGCTAAATCTCTGTCCACCGAGCCATTTCTTTATGTTTGGAAATTAGAAATAGTCACTGGGAGCTAAATCCGGAGAATATGGCGGATGAGGTACCAATTCGAAGCCCAATACAGGGATTTTCGCAATGGAAATAAAGTTGTCACACGATTGTGTTTGTGGTCGATTGTATTGACCTCAATTGGCCGTCCAGAACTTCAGCGTCATTTGTACTTGGGCAACCACAACGAAAGTCATTAAACCACTTTTTTACCATTGAAATCGATGGTGCAGAGTCTCCATAGTATTTATCAAGCTTTTTGATTGACGTTTTTTTTCGCAAATAACGTTTAAAGAGCACTAGAAATTCAATTTTTTCAATTTTTAAAAAAAAATCCACGAGGTTGTATGTTTTGAACAGCTGTTAAACGCAAAGTAAATGACATAACTTGCTCAAAATTTGACAGTAATCTATAAACAGGTGGTACTTCATGGGAGCAGTGTTGCATTTTATACAACTACGAGGGAGGTTCGAAAACTTACGCACTTATTGATCCGCCCTCGTATATGTATGTATATGGTAATTTCTAAACATATTCAAAAATATATTTTAGCTGCTTGCATGTTTGCTGGGTAAGTGTTAAAAAAAGGGGGGGAAACATTTGTTTAATGCATTTTGAAAATTTATTGAAAGTGGTCAGTATGCATATAATGGAGTCAAGTGTAAATAAGCTAAAATCCCACGATTCGGGTGGTATTGTAAAGTTTCGTATAAACTCATGCTCTTCGCATTCGTATTTATTTTAGGTGTCTTTTTTCATTAGATGACATACGCCATATCAGTTGTCAATTAGTCTGAATATTAACAAAAAAAAAAGCGAACCACCAAAAGTAATAAAAACACAGTCAGTGAGTGAATGAATTGAATAAAATGATATTATCGGACAAAAAAAAAATAGTTGACACTTGACATATTGAAGACCAATAATGGAGAAACAAATATTGAATAAGTAGATACCAACCAGTGAAGATTGTATGGGAGTGGAATCACAATTAAAGTTAAATTTTCATATTTTGACTGCTGCTGCTGTTTTTATTATTAAATACCACCAACTGTGTTTAAGTGTCAATAATAAAATCAGCAAAAGAGGTAGTCGCTTTATATCTTTTTGCAAAATGAAATATTTGATTTGTTTAAAGATTACAAAAAAATAAAATTAATTTCAAAATATCACACACAAATAACAAAAGAAAAATATTGGAAATACCAAAACCAAATTTTGAACATAATAGTTGCTATTTTTATTATTATTACAACAAGTACCCCCTAAGAAACAGGAAACAGGACCTGACCTGGCACTACTGTTAACATCCACACTTAACAAGTTGTGCAAACATTGCAAAAGAACACTCAACCGACTGTGTTATTTATTTGTTTGTTAAATCAGCCAAGGCAACCAAAAATAAAAAGGGGTGGTTGTTCTCATTTGGAATACAATAAGAATAAAATGAAGGAATACCCAACATTGTAAAAAGTTAATAACAATTCTTGACATTACACAAGATGTATTCAATTCAACTTATTGCTCTTTTAAAGTAGCACTTTTGTTTATTTGGTTTTTTTCGAGTGTATGTGAATTACAAAAATTGTGTAGTGTTGATTTATCAAGTTGACATTACATTTTTATTAAATTTCAACAACAATAAAAAATCTAAACATGTACCCCAGACCAGAAATGGAACTAAAATAAGGGCTTTTTAAAAGACAATTTATACGATGCAGTTGATTGCATGCTTTTTTCTCAAAGCCCTTTTCAAAGTTAACTTACAAAGTTATGTCTATTTAAAGGGTTTTTTTTTTTGCTCTAAAATTGAATAAATGAGAATGAAGCAACAAAAGAAGAATACAAAAGTGTGCGAAAGAGAAATAATACAAATACCCCGTTAGCTGCCAAACAAGAATTGCACGCAATAACTGCATGCAAAAAAAAAACACCGTGTAAATTGGCTATAAAAATATTTTCTACCATAAATTGATTTTCATATGAAATTATGTTTGATTATTACATTAACTAAAGTTAATAGAGTAAAAGAGACTTATATTTGGAATCACCAATATCTTTGACAAAAAATGTATTTTTACATGATACCCACGAAAAAATGTATAAACGCCTTAATGTCGACCCACTGTTGTATTTGCGATGGCATCGGATTTTTAACATTTATTGTGAAGGGTGTTTTTTAGGTGTTAAGAACTTTTATTTAAAATAAAACAAACAAATTTAAAGGAAAACTTGTTTATTCCACATGAAAGTATATTTAATGGCAATTATTAATTAATAAAAAAGTTAATAAAATAGAGTTTTGGTTGAAAACATATATTCAATGTGATTACGACAACCGAATAATGCGGCAGCTGCAACCAAACATTTCAGTTGACAAGAGACTTGGTTGTCACAATGAATCAGTTTTCTCTGTGTGGGTCTGTCTCCTACCAGATCCGGCAATCACCAAATCTCAGATTTTATTTTAAATTTTAGCAGAAATGTTAGTTCAGCAAAAGTTTACTTCCTCGGGCATCCCTAAAAAAAATATGATCCTATGATCTTTTGTCAAGTATTTTTTTATTATATAAATATTATAAAAAGCTAAATATCTCAATACTTCATTTATGTAGTTCACCCAGAGAAAATATTGGTTGCAATTCGATCAAAACCATAAACATAAATAAATGAGAATTGAATTTTGTTTGGAATAACCTAAAATTCATAAATAAATCAGAAATGTTGTACTGGGATTTAAAAAAAGGGGAAAGAAATCAAAAATTAATCCTATTATTCAATAATTGGTATTTCCAATCATCTTTAAAAATAAAATTCGTTTGGTATTTGGAAGCAACCATTTATTTAGTGAAAATATTAGAAATTTGGTACAATCTATCAAATTTATTAAAAAAATTGTCAATATTCAAAAGTGGTAGCTAAAAGTACGGTTATTCTGATCAAATGT
The DNA here is from genome assembly GCA_949748255.1 of Eustalomyia histrio. Taxonomy (NCBI): domain Eukaryota; kingdom Metazoa; phylum Arthropoda; class Insecta; order Diptera; family Anthomyiidae; genus Eustalomyia; species Eustalomyia histrio. The sequence continues at coordinate 89,035,538 of OX456525.1, read as the reverse complement.
ATCATTTAATTAGGGTTTCAGTAGAAGCAACCGAATTGTGGATTGTATTGATAATAGACGCCACTAATGATTGTTATTGATAACTAAATTTTAAAATAATATTTGTTTTTCTAACAAATTGTTTAAATTCAAAATTAGCCATCAACATTTATAAGTGTTTGTGGTGAAGTGGGTAGAGAGGTAGCTCAGTACTCAGAATTTCCGAGTTCAAATCCCGAAAAAGGCAAACATTTAAAAAATTATTTTTTTTAATTAAAATAAAATATTTAAAAGTTTAAATGGCAAATATATCAAAGAAAATTAAAATTAGTTGTGATGCAGTAAGCAATAGTGTGAACTATAAATCTGATTGCCCAGGTTCGATACCGGAAAAATCTATATATAAATTTTTTTTTTAAATAAAATTTTGTGGAACGTAATAATATTTCTGTGGAATATAAATATTAAATTAGACAACTAAATATTGGCTTTCACAACTAAATACTTAATTTAATATGAAAAAAGTCGTCGTAACCGCCAGAATTCGATTGGCAACAAATGTGGCGGCCACAAATGATACTGTTTTCGCTGTATTTAAAAAAAATAAATAAATTGCGGAAACCTTGGGTGTTTTTTGTAAATTGTGAAATTTTCAAAAAAATATTTTTTGTATAAACCTAGTGGTTGTTTGTTTTTTATACGAGAGCGGGTCAATAAGTCCGTGAATTTTTGATTTTCCCGCCTCTTAACTGAAAGGGCAACACTGCTTATGTCAAATGCATCTGTCAGTTGACTTCTGTCAAAATTTTAACAAGCTGCGTCATTTAGTTTAACAGCCATTGATAGCAGACATTAGCGTTATTTGAGGAACAAATGGAAACAAGTGAATTTCGTGGGCTCATTAAGCATTTTTTTGCGGAAAAGAACCATTACTCAAACCAAGGCTAAGCTTGATAAATACTATGAGAACTCTGGAAAAATGGTAAAAAAGTAGTTTATTGAATTTCGTTGTGGCCGTACAAGCACGGAAGATGCCGAACAGTCTGGACGCCCAGTTAAGGTCTATACACCCGAAACAATTAAAAAATTCACGATATGGTGTTGGCGGATCAAAGATTGAAAGTGCGATAGATTGTGGACGACATAGGCATCTCACATATCTCAGTGATTTCAATTTTGAACGATCACTTGGTTATGAGAAAGCTTTCTGCAAGATGTGTGTAAAATATGTGCCCCGTTTGCTTACAATCGACCACAAACGCATGTTAAGTTTCCATGACAAAAATCTATAAATTATGTTACCAATTACTCTCTCATCCGCCTTATTCTCCGGATTTAACCCCAAGTGACTACTTCTTGTTTCCCAACCTAAAGAAATCGCTCGGCGGAAATAGATTTGACTTTAAAGATTAAATCACCCAGCAAAACTTTGGTAATGGGTGCGATATTCTCATGCGTTACCTTGTAATGATTGCCTTTTTCATTATTTGCAAGCATAAAGTAATAAGTTACTCATTATTGATTACGTTATATATGATTTATAAATGTAAAGTAATAATTGAAATATTTTGAAAATAAATTTTTAGATACATTACTTTGTGTTTTTTTGTAAGCCAAAGGGTAATGTATGTTTGTTTTGATAACATTAGCAAAAAAACGAAGCGCAACAATTCATTTAAGTTTAAAGCAATCAAATACTATATGTGTGGATAGCTCAGTAATGTGGAGTTCTTGGCTGGCAGCCAGATTTCCCTGGTTCGATTCCCATCTTGACCACATTATTTTTAATTACAAACATTTTAAATAAAATATTTGTAATATTTTTTAATAAAAATTCCTCTTTTTTAAAAATCTATTTTTAGACACATTACTTTTTCCATTCTCGTAACCATATAAGTAACCCCTTACATTATCACCTCTAAAGTAATGGGTATATACATAACTTTGAGGCTCATCGCATGTAAAATTCATCAATGAAGTAAGGTGTAAAGTAATCCATCGGGCCCTATGGCTATACATTACTTTACCCATTATTTGGTAATGTGTGGTTTTGCTGGGCATCTCAAAAACAAATACCTATTTTGATGACCTCGACAAATCTTATTTTTTGAAAGGCATAAAAAAATTGGAAAATAAAATGATTTTTGTTAGCCAAAAACCTGTGTTTCATTCAAAAAGTCACGCACTTATGCAACCACCCTCGTAGGTACATAAATGTATTGATATTTAAAGCTAATTTTATGTTTTAAATAATTTTTTAAAAGTTTATACACAAAAAAAATATTAAGCTCTTTGCAGCCAATAATCACCGAAAATTACATGACAATTAATTTGTTCTTTATTTTGAAGTTTTTTGATTATCCAACAAAATTTTACGACAATTAATTAGTTAATTAAAAGCTGAATCTTCATAACATGTCACAATTAATATCATAAGAATTCAAAATTTATAAAGAAAATAAATAAAAAATATATTATAACGCATACGTATTCATTCAAAGTTAAAATATCTTGTAGTTGACTTCGTTTGTAAACAAAATCAATTATAAACAATAACTGTTGACAGGTAATAAATTCAAGGCAATTGATTTCTTTTGGACAGGAAAGCAGAATAATATAAAATAAACCACAGACAATAGAAGACCAACAAGGAAGAATATTGCAAACATCATTTATAAAATGATCATTATTTCCTTTAATTTTTTGTTAAAATCTTCTTCACACTTTCTTCAGTAGCAATATAAGTAGGATACGACCTATTGTTAATTGTATACACTTTAACAAAAAAGTAAGTAGTAACAACAAAAGAATTTGTTAAACATCATAGGCTGAAAATTTTTATTTTTTTTTTACAAATAGATAAATGACCACTTAAAACAAGTGCGTTTTCAAAATGTAATTTCATTGCCTACTTAGGCCGATAAAGGTAAGGATTCTGAATAGTTGTATTACTAAGTAATCAAAAAAAAAATTGTCATTTGTTATCATTGTTTTTAAATGAGTGAAAAGTAATTTTTCATCACTTCACCGCTTTGCAAATCATTCCGAATCGATCCCATGGGCCGAAAAGGTTTTGAGTTATAGTGAATTTACACTAATCTGAAATCTTGTTTAAAATCGAGTTTAATCTAGTTTCAAATTACCTCCCTTATTGATAACCAAATTTGGCAGCTAAATTTGATAACGATAAGACAATGTGGACACTTGCCATTCAAATACTTTAATTTACGTTTTTAAAATTTATATTTATAATCAACTTTTCTTTTTTTTAATTTCTTTTATTTTAAAATATTTTGTGTTCACTTAAAAAAGTTTGTAAGTTAAAATAACTGAAAATATCATTTAAAAGAAATGTTTTTTCATTTAAAAACCAGTCTACTTAATTTTCATTTAAATTAAATGCCTTTTGTTATTTATTTTTAAATGTTGATTAGTCAACTGATACATCCGTAAGAAACAAATGATATAATCAGTTAAAATAAATGTCAAAATTTTACCTACCAATCCTTAAAAAATAAATGTTTTTTTTTCATTTATTTGAAGTTGTTTCCCTTTTTATATTTTTTGTTTTTTTGTTAATACAAAATGTATGTATGCATATGAAGCTATAGACACTTTTTGTGTGAATGTGTATGTGTGTTTATAAAGTTCTTGTAATTATTAAATATAATTCAATATACAACCAATTTAAATAAAAAAACAAATTGAAATTTTTTGAATATTTTCTTTTGAAACAGACAGCAAACAAAATTTAAATTTGTAATAACTGTTACGAACACAAATAAACCACAAGTTTCCGTTTTGTGGGTAAATTTTTATTAAATTTCAAACAAATAAAAAAAAAATAATTGAAACTGAAAAAAATCGGTAAATGATAGTAAATTATTTCGAATAAATGTATAAAAAAGTTAATATAGATTTTTCTTTGAAAAATAATTGTATGTTCCTTTCTTTTGAAATGGAACGGAAAATTTTATTATTAAACTACAAACAGTTAACTACATAATATTCTGAATGTACGTTCCACAAAATTTTATGTTAAAAAAATTAATTTTTTAGATTTTTCCGGCACCACAATTTAATTTTCTTGACATATTTGTTATTCAAACATTAGAATATTTTTTTAATTAAAAAAAATATTTTTTTAAATGTTTGCCTTTACCGGGATTTCAACTCGGAAATTAGGAGTACTAGGCTGGGTCTCTACCCACTAACCCACAAACACTTATAAATTTTAATGACTACAGGTTGGTTGAAAAGTTCCTGCGCTCGAAATGAAAGAATACTGTTTTTGTTACGAAATATATTTTTTTATTCAATATAATGTTCTAGAAGCTCAGTACACTTGTTCCAATGATCTTCCAATAATTTTATCCCATCCTTATAATGGTTTTCCGGAAGCTCTGCAAAATAACCGTCTACGGCTGCTATGGCCTCTTCAATTTAAACGTTCTTGTTTCAATTTAGGATCATGGTGGTAGATCCAAGTATCATCCATAGTTATAAAACGACGCAAGAAGTCGATTTTATTCGGCTTAAAACGCTCCAAATTATGCTGAGAAATTTGTTTTCGATCCAGTTTTTGTTTAATTGTTAATGTGTGCTGCGGCACTAACTTTCCAAACAGTTTTTTCATACGTAATTCTTCATGTAAAATATGGAGTACTCGTTCGTCTGAGATGCCTATGGCATTAGCAATTTCACGCTTAGTCAAACTTGGATCTTCACTAACCATATTATGTACCTGCTTAATGATTTCTACTGTGGTTGCAGTTTTTGGTCGTCCTTCGCGTGGATCGTCTTTAAGGCTGGTACGACCACGTTTAAATTCACCAGCCCAAAATTCAACGGTGCGTTTTGAAGGTGAGGACTCCTTATACACTTCTAACAATTGTTCATAAATTTGCTTTGCTTTTAAACCCTTCAAAACAAAGAATCTAATGACTGCACGATATTCAATATTTTCCATATTAAAAAAAATCAATGACACGTCAACTTCAAATGGCTTGTAAACAAAGAAAGAATTGACAGAATGTCTTGCAACTTTGCATGTGTTCTCAGGACAGTTATACCAACTTGAGAACAAAAAAAGTTTGGAGTTAGCAGTGCCATCTCTTGGTGAGTGCAGGAACTTTTCAACCAACCTGTAAATACTGCACCACAATTTAATTTAATTTTCTTTGACATATTTGTTATTTAAACATTAGAATATTTTTTTAATTAAAAAAACTATTTTTTTAAATGTTTGCCTTTACCGGGATTTGAACTCGGAAATTAGGAGTACTAGGTATCTACCCACTAACCCACAAACACTTATAAATTTTAATGACTAATTTTGAATTTAAATAATTTTTTAGAAAAATAAATATAACGCAGAAAATTCTTTTACAAATACCAATTTTTAGTGTTTTCTATAATCAATACAATCCACAATTCGGTTGATTTAAGTGAAATCCTAATTTAATGATATATTTGATCAGGATAACCGTATTTTCAAATATTGAAAAATTTTTAATAAATTTGATAGATTATGGTAATTTTCTAGTACATTCACTAAATAAATGGTTGGTTCTACTGTACGTAATTTCTCAACGAATTTTATTCGTAAAGTTGATTAAAAATATCAATAATTGAATAATAGTATCCTTTTCTTGGTTCCTTTTTTTCTCTTTTTGATTCCCAATGCCATATTTTTGGTATAATAATGGATTATAGGTTTTTGAAAATAAAATTAAATCCTTACAAAAAAAATTTAATGGTTTTGATCGATTTGCAACCAATCTTTTCCCTGGGTGCATACAGAGAAAACAGATTCGTGCCGACAACTGAATTTGTAGCCAATCGAATGGCTCGGTTGTGGTAACTGAATTTATCGGTTTTTACAACAGAAAACCAATTGAGGCAAGAGTTATTTGACTGTGATAACAGTATTTCGGTTGCCTCAATAACGATTCGGTAGTTACAACCAAAAAATTCGGTTGCTGCAACTGAATTATTCAATTGGTAACAAATTTGGATGTCAGCACGAATCTGTTTTCTGGGTGCAAGTACTGTTACTGAAGCAGTACTCTCGACGCTATTGTGTTCATTAGAAATCCTCTTTGGCACGTCGTACAGTGCAGGTATATTTTTTATTGAGTTGGAAGGCTACAAATGTCCAGCCAATGCCCAACCCGAATATTTTGCCAACTGAATAGTTTGGTTGCAGCAACCAAATATATTTCTGACCCAATTAAAATATCTGGTTTCAACCGAAATTCTATTCTATTAACCGAATTTCGGTCGCCACAAATAAATATGTCGGTAAGTCCAAACAAACCATTCGGTTGGCAAGAAATTTGATTGTTACAGTAAATCTGTTTTCTCTATTTACCATCTTGTAAATAACATAGAAGCCAACACACTTCTTAATACTCAACGGTATGGCTTTCGAAGTATCAGTTCTCCGGAGGATCTGATGGCGTCGGTCCATTCACAAATTTGGCGAAAACGGTGTGTTTTTTTTTTCTGATATTTTTAAGGCGTTTTATCGTGTGTACGATAAAGGACCCATGTCAAAGTTTATTGCTTGAAACTTCTTTACATTCATATGAAGTTTTTTCAGGAATCGAAATATAAGAGTTGTTATTGAAGGGTTCTCTTCCAATGAATTTCAATTGAATGCAGGGGTACCACAAGGTTCCGTTCTTTATCCTTCTATCTTCCTAAACAAGTTTCTCTGTCAAACCTCCAATCCTATCTACTATTTTGCATAATGACATAAACATTTCTCATTCACATTCTTGCCCCAACTTTCCTTGTGGAGGTTGGGAGCAAATGGAAAATTATTAAGGACACTGGAGGAATCATAAGAATAGGATCGATGTCAATGCACACAAGACACAATTTAATTTGTTGACCTTTAGGGCTGTAGTTTCATTTGTATATATTATGGGTGGTGCCGACAATGAGAAATGTGCGAAATTGGTGTCTTGGACGTCATGTCATTTAAGTGACGACAGAAGCAGTTAAGGGTCTAAGTTTTTTTAGCCGATGCAATAACTAGTTCACTTCTTTTCATCTCCTTACTATTTATACTATTTATTCAACCGATCAAAGTCTATTTTAGAGCTTCTGGACCGGCGTTCATCAATGACAGTAGGATATATATTCAGCTCTATTGACTTATTGAAACAAAGTCGTAATGTAGGTTGTGAAGCACTACATCATTCAGAATACACGCTTATCCTGTAAATCTCATCCATGTGTGGTCTATTATCCATTTGATTGCACTACGTATTACAGAGAGCATTCGTTCATTAGTCGAATCACCCATACGTGGATTGGACTCGACGCAGATGACTTTCCAAATGTCCTCAAACTTTCCTCCATATTTCCTTGTTCACTGTATTAGTAGGGAGAATCCGCTGAGTGTTTGTCAAAAAATAGGTTTATTGTGACAACAAAATTTCTTGCCAACTGAATGTTTCAGTTGCAGCTACCAATATATATGTTTGTGGCGACAGGAATTCGGTTATTACAACAGAATTTCGCTTGGAACACTATATTTCACCTGACCTAAGAATATATTTGGTTATGACAACCAAAGAATTCGGTTGCTGCAATTAAACCATTCTGTTGGCAAGAAATCACAATGAATCTGTTTTCTCTGTGTGTGATTGCTTACAGATGAGTTCATGCAATAAATGATCATTCAGAATAGGGGATCGAATTAAGAATGACATTTTTTTACAAGCTTGTTGTAAGGTCATCACTTGATCTAATACCTTGTAAAAATTTTATTTCCTGCGGAAACTAGTATGTTTTTGTTTCCAGTGTATTAAGGAATACATGTACAAAAAAATAAAACGAGAACAATTAAACAATACTACAATTAAAACCAAAACAAAGTTTGAAATGCAGATCGAAACAATTAATATGCTCTACAATTCAATAGAATTTGCAATTATTTAATAGAGTAAATTTGTTAGAGTATAAAGGGTGGTTATATTTTAAGGGCCGATGTTGAATGTAAACTACACTTTAACGTCACGTTTCTTTTCTGCATTTCATTTGGCATTTCTCACTTTCAGACTAACTTAATTTGAACCATGGAAAGATACACAATCAAGCAACGCGTTAAAGTTATTCAGGCTTATTATGAAAATGGGCGTTTAAATCAAAATGCACTTTGTGATTTTTTTGGTCAGCATAATCGAGCAAATGTGTCCACAATCGGTATAATTGGGCACATATTTCTGCAAATCGGGTCTGTAGGAAATAAGAAAACACCTGCTGTGCATGCTCGTCAAGTTCGTTCTGCGGAAAACATTGCTGTTGTTCGCGATAGTGTCGCAGAATAGCTGTCAACCTCGAATCGCTGTCGGTGTTTGCTATCGCGAGATCATAACGGAATTTTTTAAGCCAGAAATGGAGGATATGGATGCGCACGATATGCGGTTTCAACAGGAAGGTGCCACTTGCCACACGGCTGGTGAAACAATGGCTCTTTTGCGCGACAAATTCAATGGCCGTGTTATCTCACGTGGTGGCGTTGTCAATTGGCCGCCAAGATTATGTCATTTGACACCGTTGGACTTCTTTCTTCAATTATGCCTCAGCGTCATCGGAAATTTGAACCATCGGATGGAGGTTTGCCGCCGAGGTCCCGGCGGCCATTTGGCCGATATTTTGTTTCATACGTAATTGAACCATACCATATTGTCATAATAAAAAGAAATGACAATAATTTCTTAAATAATTTGTTTTATTCAAAATCAACATCGGCCCTTAAAATTTAACCACCCTTTAGAAGAATGAAATAAATATTTCCGTTTATGCGCATTTTATTTTTCTTCCTCCACACAACTGATGATGCCGGCAATTTTATGCACTTTAAGCGTGTACAAAGTATAATCAAAACAAATTCTATTGTAACCAAAAAATAATGTCGAATAATAAGTGAAAATTGTAAATATATAAAGGGAGTGGAACTAATAGAACCCAAAGGAAATTGTATCAATATTATAACCAGTAATTTGTATTCGTTAAAAAAAATCAAAAGCAAATGAACGAAAGAAAATATAAAAACAAACAATAACAATGACATATGAAAAGAAATGTGGATAGGCAGAGAGACAAGACTGATTTACCAAAAATTCAATGCACGCTTAAAAACTATGGGAATTATACAAAGATTTTTCTTTTATTATATTTCTTTTAAACTATTGACTACCTTTTTTTACGTTAACGAACTGCCAGACTTTATGACGGCAGGTAGTTGTATTTTTTTTTTATTTTTTTGTTTGTTGGATACACAATAAAATTTGGCGGCACAAACAGAAAATTGGGTTAATTTTCTACTGCTGCACTTCCTATATGTTTAAAGCGTAGGTTTTTATATAACTAAGGTGTGTGTGTGTGTGTGTGTGTGTGCGTGTGTGTGTGCATTACCAGCAAGTGTGGGAATTTTTATCTTTCAAACTAAATCTAATGAACACACAGAGCAGATATAAAATTTGTATTGTGTACTTTGATGTCATTCATAAAAATAATGAATAAATGCAACAAGATGTAAGAAGAATAGAGAATACTACCCAAACTGAACTCTCAAGCTCTACTCATTTCTGTGTGTGTGTGTGTCATAAATAGAACACATGCACACACACATATGAGTGATCCAAACGGCTTTTAAATTAGTTTTTTTATCCGTTTGAAAAAGGTACTTTTTTCATTGAGCCATTCCATACACACATACATACATCCATACATGAAAATTAAATTTCTTTTTTTTTTTGTATTTTGTTTATTGTCATCAAATCTCAAAGGACCTAAAAATTGTTACAATTATAATGTGGTAGAGAGAAATGTGTATTAAATTGAATAATAATATATTTGCACAAAGGAATTCAAAGCGACTTATTGGCGTTTGATGTATCAATACTCCTACTTTTCCAAGCGATCAAGATAACTATGCAAATGAAAATTATTATTTAATTAATTTAAATAAACCAATACATTACTCTTCCCCAATGCGTCGAATCAACTTGGTGAAAGGCATGACAACATTATCCATTCGGAGAAACCGAAATATGACTCGAGAATTATGGAATTTTAGCAGCGTGTGTTGCACAATTTTATTTTCTGTTTCTAAAAGTAAAAATTCAGTTTTTTTTTTTTTTTACAAAAATATTTTTACTATATACAAAATTATTTCAATAAAAATTACTTTAAATTATTCAAATATAGATACACACATAGAAAATGAAAATATATACATCTGTGTGTGTTGTGTTTTAAAAAATTACATACAAATACAAAAATTTCAACTTGAAAAACAAACCACAAAAATCGTTTTTTTTTCTACCTTTTGGCAGTTAAAAATTGATGGTTATTTTAAACGACTTTCGATTGTTTTTACTACTTTTTGCTTGAAAATAAACAACAAAATGGGCTGAATATAATTAAAAATCAGTAGCCCTCTTTTTGACTGTATTTTCAATTAATTTAATATATATTTTAGGTTCTTTTTAACGCAATAATATTGTGAGTGTAAGTATAAGTTTCAATTATGAAAAATTAATTTTTTTTTAGAATACACTTTTTTAAAAGTAGTAAATTTTTTTGCTAATTTTATCAAATTGGTTTTTAAAATTTTGTAAAATGATTTTTAAAATTAGCAACAAAAATTTGTAATTTGTAAATGTGAATAGCAAAATTTAATACAAAATAATTTTTTTTTACTAAAAATCAGTACAAAAATAGTAAATTGGGATTGAAAACCGTTTATAAATTTTTCTACTAACTTTTTTTTCTGAGTGTGCTGGGACAGGTCATGTGTTATGGACCGGATAAAGTAGTAGTCGGAAGGAGAGAATTCGTTGGTTGGGGTAGTAGAACTTCCCATTTCACCATGTTCAAGTAGGTCTTGACCGGTCTTGCATCATGTGAACCAGCGTTGTCGTGTTGCAAAACCACTTTGTCGTGCTTTTCTTCGTTTTCCAGCTGTTTTTGCTTTAGTAATTGAATCCGATAGCTTGCCGCCAAGATCGTTTCATTCGGATTATGTAAACTCCAAATACAGAGCATAAGCTTCATGAATATTCGACTTTGCAAAGAATGTTGATGACTGTCCGGGCAAATTTCTCGACTTTTTGCGCTTGGTTTTGTGGTAGTAGATCCATTTTTCATTATCATTCACAATGCGATGCAAAAAACTTTTCCTTTTTATCGTTCGAGAAACTGTTTACAAACGAAAAATCTTCTATTGACGTCGCGCGACTTCAACTCGTATGACACCCAGTTTTCTTGCTTTTGAATCAATCTCATCCAATCCAAATGGTTCTTACAACTCCTGAAGCATTTGGTATTCGTCCACGTCTTCAAAAAGTAGCTGTCTAAAAAGATAAATTCTAAGAAACTGATTCTTTGTGGCAGGCAAAATTGTCGTCGATTCAATTGTTCAAGTTGGAACAGCAAAAAATGTTTTACATTTATAGACATTTCGACTAATTAATACCTGAAAGCTACAACAACTTTATGAATTTGCTTGTCATAAAATCCGGAATTAGAGTTAATGACAGAAAGTTTTTCATTTAAATTATAATTTAAGTGCACTTAAATGGTTAAATATAAGGCAACGTTTGGAACTAAATACACTACTGTTTATCAAAAAAATGAAACAAGGAAATGCGCCCGAGTACCTTTGCGAGCAAATAAGATATGTAGGTGATGTACAGCCATATAGACTCAGAACAACGGCAATGCAAATATCTCTTTTTTACAAAGGACTTAAATTATTTAACTCACTATCAATTAATATAAAGAATGAGAGAAATGAATATTTATTTAGAAAAGAATGTACAAACTTTGTAAAATTAATGTAATTATTAATATAGAGCAAAACAATATATATTGTAAAAATGAAATGTAAATATTGTGAGAATTTTAAAAGTATTGAAAATACTAATAAATTTATATCTATCTATCCAAATATCTATCTAAAAAGTTTGTAAGTTAAAATAACTGAAAATTTCATTTAAAAGAAATGATATTTCATTTAAAAACCGGTCTACTTAATTTTCATTTAAATTAAATGCCTTTTGTTATTTATTTTTAAATGTTGATTAATCAACTGACACATCCGTAAGAAACAAATGATATAATCAGTTAAAATAAATGTCAAAATTTTACCTACCAATCCTTAAAAAATAAATGATTTTTTCATTTATTTAAAAATTATTTCCGTTTTTGTATATTTTTTTTTTTTTTAACAGGCAGCAAACAAAATTTAAATTTGTAATAAATATTACGGACACAAATAAACCACAAGTTTCCGTTTTGTGGGAAAATTTTTATTAAATTTCAAAGAAATGAAAAAAATAAATGAAACTGATAAAAATGGTAAATAATAGTAAATTATTTGGAATAAATGTATAAAAAGTTAATATACATATTTCTTTGAAAAATAAATGTATGTTCCTTTATTTTTATATTGAACAGAAAACTTTTTTTTTAAACTAAAGGTGGGTTTGAAAAGTTCCTGCGCTCGAAATGAAAGAATACTATTTTTGTTACGAAATATATTTTTTTATTCAATATAATCTCCTAGAAGCTCAATACAGTTGTTCTAATGATCTTCCAATAATTTTATCCCATCCTTACAATGGTTTTCTGGAAGCTCTGCAAAATAACCGTCTACGGCTGCTATGGCCTCTTCATTCGACGAAAAATGCCTTCCACGAAGGAATTGTTTGAGATTTCTGAAGACATAGTAGTCACTGGGAGCAAAATCTGATGAATACGATGAATGTTCAAGCAATTCGTACATTAATTCTTTGAATTTAGCCATCGTCAAAACACTTTTGTGAGTAGGTGCATTGTCTTGATGAAAAATTATTTTTTTCTTTAAACCAGGTCTTTTCTCACGATTTTTTTCATCCAGCTGATCAATCAACAAAATTCCTTTTGCATCCCAAAAAACTGATGCCATAACCTTCTTTGCTGATCGTTGTGACTTCACCTGCTTTGGAGCTGAACAACCAGTTTCAGTCCACTGTAAACGTTCTTGTTTCAATTAAGGATCATGGTGGTAGATCCAAGTCTCATCCATAGTTATAAAACGACGCAAGAAGTCGGTTTTATTTGGCTTAAAACGCTCCAAACTACGATCCAGTTTTTGTTGAATTGTTAATGTGTGCGGCACTAACTTTCCAAACAGTTTTTTCATACGTAATTCTTCATGTAAAATATGGAGTACTCGTTCGTTTAAGATGCCTATGGCATTAGCAATTTCACGCTTAGTCAAACTTGGATCTTTACTAACCATATTATGTACCTGCTCAATGATTTCTGCTGTGGTTGCAGTTTTTGGTCGACCTTCGCGTGGATCGTCTTTAAGGCTGGTATACCACTTTTAAATTCATCAGCCCAAAATTCAACGGTGCGTTTTGAAGGTGTGGAGTCCTTACACACTTTTAACAATTTTTCATAAATTTCCTTTGCTTTTAAAACCTTCAAAACAAAGAATCTAATGACTGCACGATATTCAATTTTTTCCATATTAAAAAAAAATCAATGACACGTCAACTTCAAATGGCTTGTAAACAAAGAAAGAATTGACAGAATGACTTGCAACTTTGCATGTGTTCTCAGGACAGTTATACCAACTTGAGGAAAAAAAAGTTTGGAGGTAGCAGTGCCATCTCTTGGTGAGCGCAGGAACTTTTCAACCAACCTGTACAAACAGTTAACCACATAATATTCTGAGTGTGGGTATAAGGTTTAAACCTTTTTTTGGGGGGGAAATAATATCCAATTTAGATGTTTAGTATTTCCGAATGTCAGCAGGTATAAAGAATATTCCTTAAAATTATTCGACAGAACACTTGTAAATTCCAGGTTAGCACGGTTAAGAATTATTTGTAAAATCCCCATCCTCGTTGAAATTTATAAAAGGGAATTGTATATTTATTTTCCAAGTGTGTTCAAAACTACAGAAAAAAATCTTAGCTGTAATAAACGAAATTCTATACTTCAACAAAAATGTAACATGAAAATGAAAAAAAAACTAACGCAAATGGAAAATGAAATAGAAAAAAACTCCAACAAAGACTTAAAAAGAAAGCAGACTGGCTGAATGAATAAATGAATGAATGAATGATTGGAGTTTAATGAATTTTTCACCATTCCTTGGGGACTATTGTCAGCATGACATAAATGAAAACAGATACAAAAAAAAAAAACTAAACGAGTGCGAGTGCGAGTACATTAAGGAAGAATTTTTGTAACTAAACAGCATAACAAAGATACACATTGGAAAACACTGAAGCCGCAAATGTTTACCTCAATGTTTAGCAATAATAATCGGCAAGTGCTGTTCTTTCGATTGTACGGCAACGACGAGTACTTGTGCCACCCACCCCCTGCAAATTTATGTACTCTGAAAATGAAATTTAATACTTCCTCACTACTATCTACATATCTACTACTACTACTACTTTATGCTCAATGCGTCCGTCTGGTTCGATAGACTTGTGTCAAGTTTTTAGCCTGCCAGTCTCATAATAACAAGTTGCATAAAGTAGCATGAGACAAAAGCTGGCAAACTTGCTAGCAGTGTTAGAGGTATTAAATTGAAAACACATTTTACCCTCCAATGATTTCGAGTATTCGTACTTATTGCTTTTTACTCGTATGCCTACAATTGCTTATATTTCGTACTACTTGTAATATTTCAGAGTTTAAAAGAATTTATTTGATTAAAGACTTGGAATTGTTAAGAAAATCTCAATTAAAGTTGAAGTTTGAAACTGTCAAACAGTTGGAACATGTTAAGAAAATCATGTTCGAAGTTAAGTTAAAGTCCTGATAATAAATTTTGTAGAAAACAAAGTTTAAATTCAACGATCTAAAATTTTAAGAAAACTGAATTGAAATTATTAAGAAAAAGATTAAAAACTCACTCTAATTAATTTGTGTTGAAATTTTCCCAACTCTTAAAAATGCAAAATTACTTCTATAAAGTGGGCCAAGTTTTATGTAATATTACGAAAATTCAGTAAATATAAACACCAAATGCGTAAAACTTTTTTGTGCACATTTTCATATACAATAATACACACACGCAGTATTTGTAGACACTATTTGTTTACAATTAAACACATTATGCCTAAAATTAGTATTGTTTTGTTAAATAAAAATTTTACGCACAAAGATTGTAAATATACTAACTTATAGTAGTAAAAAAAAATATGACATTTTGATATTGAAAAAAAAAAATCGACAAAATTTTCAAACCTAAAAAATAGATTCATTAGTTTTTTTAAATTTTTCAATTATTTGGAATTTCTAAACAATAAATTTATTGTTTTTATTTTTGCAGTGAGTTAACAAACAATAAAATTATGATTCTTATTTTTATTGTGAATTTCTAAATAATAAATTTATTGTTTTTCATTACAAAACAAAAAATTTTTTGCTTTATAATTTTCAATATAATGGTAGAAAATGTGCGCATTTTTGTAGGATTTTTCCTCATTTTTATATACATTTACAGGAAAATCATGTACGCACAAATTTGGTGAATTTACTCTTTAATTTTAAAATTTCACTGAATTTTTACGCACTTTTAATGTAATTTTACCTATTTTGTGTTCATCAACTTACGCATAATGTGTGTATATTTATTTTTTTTTTCATTTACGCACACAGAGTAAATTTACTCAACTTATAGTAGGAGTACAGTTTCCTACTATAAAATGGGTAAATTTCAACAGAAATTAATTAGAGTGTACTTATTCTACATATAAGTTGTGTAAAGTTACTCTGTGTGCATAAATTAAAAAATAAACACATTATGTGTAAGTTGGTGAACACAAAAAGTCAAATTATATTGAAAGTACGTAAAAATGAAATGGAATTTTTAAATTAAAAAGTTAATTTGTGCGTAAAAACACGTTTTACTTGTAAATATACACATAAAATGCGTAAAAGTACCCCTTAAATGCGTATACGACTACACACAAAATGTGTAAACTTACATTGAAAATCGGTACACAATTTTCATAAATTTTTTGCATTTTTACTATATTGTATCGACAGAAAATTGAAAATTTAAATCATTTTTAAAATATTTTTTTAATACTGAAGACCTTTTCCCACTGCAAAAAAAAACATCATTTGATTTTTTATACTTTTTTGCCATCAGAAAATATCTCACATTTTAAGTAATTTTCCCACAAAAAAAACTCAGATTTTGGAGATTTATCCTCAGACACTGCGAACATTTTCCTCAGATTTTCTTCATAGGAAGTTTGCCTTAGATTCTGTGCTTACTTTTTTTAAAACAACATAGATTACTATAGAAATTCTCAGATGTATGGGAAAACAATAATTTTTATGAAAAAAAGGATTTGAGTATAACTTTTTTTTTCTTTCAAGTAACTTTTTTTTTCTTTCAAGTAAGATCGAATACTAAGTCGATTTTGCTTCGGCCGATAACGCTAAATCGATACAAAATGAAATTATAAATATATCTAACACGAAATGAAGAAGCTTCATTGATATAATAACAATTACTGCTCCCTTTTCAAATGAATTTCAGAAAATACAAGTTTTAATTGAGAATTCCCAATTGAAATTCAGAAAAGCCCAATTATAATTTAGAAAAGACCAAATGTAATTAAGTATTTTTAATTGAAATTCAGAAAATTCTTAATGAAATTTTGAAAAGTCCAACTGAAATGTAGAATTAAGACTGCATTTTAATTATGATTTTCGAATTTCAATTTAACACTAAAAAAAAGACATGAACTTTATAAATTGTCCTCAATTTAAGTAAAATTTCATTAAAACTTAGAAAAATTTTCTTAAAAAGAATAAAAATTCCTAAGTATGAGGAAAACCCAAATCATTTATATACTCAGAAATAGTTCATATTTTCTCTAAGTAATATTTCTTGATTTTAGGGAAAAACAAGTCAATTAAATAAAAATTTATTTATTTTAAGAAAAAAACATCTTAGTTTTAAGAAAATTGCATACTTAAATGTAATATAATTAAGTTTAGTTCAAACAAAAAAATTAGGACATAATTTGCTCCCATTTAGTTCAAAAAATGTGTCTAACTTAAATCAAGAAAGTACTTGAACTTAATGTGTGTTCATTTTTTGTTCGCGAGTAGTAAAATTAACTAAGTTTTATAATTCAATTTTCAAATTCAGTTTTTAAGTATACCACTTCCTAATTTTGAAGAATTGTTTTCTAAAAATTAGTTCAGACAATTAAAAACAAAAAGTAATAAATTTTTTCCTATGTAATAATAAAAATTTACTTGATTTTAGAAACTGATGAACTATTTCTAAGGAAAATTTTCATGCAACTTAGTTCAGATAAATTTTAAAAATTTTAATAAAATATCCTTCTTTTCAAGTAAAAGTTTTCTAATTTTTAAAAAATTTGGTATACGATTTTTTTTGTTGGAAAACGTTTAAAGTATTTTTAACATTCTATTCGAAAAAAGCAATCAATTAAAAACAAACCAGTTAGTTTTCCTAATTTTCAAGAAAAAATATTTAATAGAAGAAATTAAAATAACCATTTAAAAAAACTATCGTGCATGATTGTAATTTTTGGTTCGTGATCGTGCATGAGTCAAAAATCTCTCATGTGCCCATCTCTAATCTTAACAGTCTTAAATATTGAACTTAAAGTAATTTAAAATATATTTTAAAATTTTGTTAGCAAAGGGTAAAAAATTTAGAATTTGAGCTTTTATGTAATAAATTTGTTTGTTGACTACAATACAAAATATCGCAGGCACATTTTATACATTACGGCATAATGGCTTTCCTATAATTGACGTAGCGCTTATTAAAATTTATATTTATCGACCTATTTTTTTCACTTAATAATAAAAACGTTTTAATTTGTATATGTCAAATAAAGTTTAATCTAAAAATCCCATTAAATAAACATGAATTTTCCATTTTCCAATAATAACAAGAAATGTTACTCTGATATTTTGTATTTTTGCAACAATTTCCTTAAATTAGTAAATTTAAGAAGACAAAGGACCCCCAGTGTTCCTTAGCCATAGATGCCGTGTGTCACGTACGGCAACCCTTTTTGTAGTTCTCTCAAGCTATCTGACTTCTTCACAATTTATTACGTTTCAGGATATCCTGCAGTATATTTTTTTTATTTGTTTATCTTTTTGCTAATGATATTTAATTTATATTTTAAATACATGAATTTAGTATAATTCAATTTAGTTGTGAGACAAAATTCTATAGCAAAAAGCTTGTTAAGAGCAGTGTCCTCACAAAGCGGAAGTCTTCCGAAAGTGGGAAAATACTTAATCAATGAGTGTAAAGTACTTTACCATTGAAACAGGATAAAGATGATTTTCACTTAAAAGAAGTGCTATTTAACTTGTTGTTAAAAAATATTTTCTTATAGTCCTAGTTTTTAGTAAAAAAAAATTATCTAATGTACTTAAATAAAATAAAATTGTTCTTAAAACCAAGGAAACATTTCCTAACTAACAGTACAATTTACTTCTCAGTAGTAAAATTATTCTATAATTTAGAAATTTTTACCAAATTTTAAGTAAAATTTGTTTCTTAATTTCAAGGAAAATTTTATTAAATATTGGTAAAAAGTGTCTGGCGCCGTTTTCATTTCAATTTTTCCACTAAATAAGTTAATTTTTCTAAAGTCTATTTAATTTTTTTTTTTTGAGTGTATATAACATTTGCTTTGATTCAGTCGATTTGAAAAGAATTTGATTGTAGTTGATGTTTTTTACCGAGTTTCTTGCCAAAGTTAGGAAAATTAGGAAGTTTTAAGAAAAATAACAAAAACATTCATATTTAAAATGTAATCGGTTAATCGATCTATTTTAATCGATTATTCGGGTCGAATAATTATTTAAATTTTAAATTATATGTTTCGACATTAACCGAAATAGAGGCGATTAATCGATTAACGGAATTGGAAACACTAGTTTTTATTAGATTTAATATTTGAAAATAAACTTTAAAACTATAAAATAGGATTTCAATTGGCTGCCATTTGTATTAGAGGTTAAAATATGTTATCAGATTTACATTATTGGTTAATAAAATAATTGAAAGCCAAATGCAAAAGCAAATCGACCAAGGCATGGTGTAGGGTATTACTTTTTAAGTTTATTGAGGGCCACACTAACGCAATTATGCATTTTTCTCCTTTTTTATATACATTTAAAGGAAATATTTTTGCAGCAACATTATTTGAAAAAAAAAAACACTAAACTCAATTTTTAAAGAATTCATTCATTTAATTTCTGCCTTACAATATTCATATAAATAAGTAATGTACTCATCGTTGTTCGTACTCTACAACCAACAGGTTTCCAATTACATGTTTACAATCAGTCGTTGGATTTATTAGCGGGTGGGAAGGTTTATTTTCAATTCTTACGAGTAGAGTTGAGTAGAGGAAACACTAATAGATTTTGTATTACCTTTTAACTCTCATGCTTGGACAAATTCCGGGTCTCAGTGGAATTGATTCGGTTTTTTTTTTTTTCTTTCTTTTGTTTGTTTGTTGCTGTTATGTTGCCAAACCAAGTACTCGACACATGCCACATGCTGTAAATTATAAAAGACTACACGCTGTTTAAACGCCTTTATTGTGGCCTGGATTTTTTGGGTAACTTAGAAAAGAAGGCAAAGAAGGTTAAATGAATTTTAAGAGATTTGATTTTGATGAATACTTATCTAAGGGGAGGTTATAGTTACAGAGAGGAAAGACTCTTCAAAAAACAAAATTATATTTTATTTTTGCAACAATAACATTTTGACAAGTTGTTAATATACGACAGATGGCTTTTTCATTAATTGACCTGTTTCCTAATATCTACATACTCTCAGTGGTCTTGCATCACAAAACCCCATTTTTCCTATTATTTTGTTGTTACCACATGTTTGATAAGTGAAAAGAATGCTATTGTTAAATAATTATCATGACAACAACGATTCATTACAACAACCATCACTCGCTTTAACTAACTGTGTTTTATGTAAAGAATTACACGGTGTTTAAATAGAAAATCTTTTCGTTAATATTCAACAAACTTTTGGCTAAATTTAATATGTTTGTAGTACTTACATGTAATAGAAATTATTTTTGTGTTTGCCATCGGATTCCCCCTTTCAAGCTTTACTTTTGAAAAGTGTTTTTTTTTTCTTGCTTTCTTTCTTCCTTATTATTTCTATATTGATTCATAGGATTATAAAATGCCACATTAAACTAAATAAGCAAAACAAAGTTAAACCGATACACTTGAGTGTAACTAACCACAGCTGCCTAGAATTATTTTGTTGGTTGCTTTTCTATATATTGTAAATATCTACAAATTATGAATCAAATTATTGATTATTACTGTTGTACTGAAAATCTATTAACTCCTGTAATGAAGGGGGTAAGTAAGGATTATGAAGAAAAGTTGTAAGGAAAGTAGTTTACTTTTATTTCAATTATTAAAGGAATCTTAAGAATGCAGACATTACACTTGTTGGCCTGAGTTCAATGACCATATTTAAATAACACAGTTATTATAAGTAAACCAAGAATACTACAAAAACTGACAGGATGTTTTTTTTTTTTGAGGTGTACAACTTTTTTTTTAAACAAAAAACGAAATTAAAAAATAACAAAAACTTTCCAATTGAAAGTATATTTAATGACAATTAATTATATAAATATTTAAGTCTCATCATTAAAATTCATTTTTTTATGTGAATCAATTTAAGAGCAAAAGTGTTTTTTAGACTGTAAGTGGCGTTATTTTGTCCACTGCCCTAAGTTTGCAGTGCGAACAAGCCCCCAAGTGGAAGTTTTTTTTATGTTCAGTTTTATCTGAGGGAAAGGTTAATTTATCATCATGGAAAAAATAAATTGTTTACTGTCACAATTAGCCGAATAAAAAATGAAAATCGGATCTAGTAAAGGTACGCATGTATGTATTTTAGCGTGGTAGAGTAGTGTAGAGAACAGCAAAATCAACTTTTTGATTTAATCATACACTAAAATTCTTGTTCACATTTAATAACTCAATAAAATTCACTATAGAATAAAATCAGCATCATGTTACTGAACGCATAATTCGGATTAGTTTGATTATGTTTACTGCAAATTTAATCACTCAACAAAAAGTCAGCGTTAAATAAATCAGAAAAAAAAACAAATAACGTGTATGTGTGTATTCATGATTAAAACAAAATAGAAACACATTTCATAAATGATATTGTGTACATTAGGGTAGGACTTAAATCCGCTTTTTTCGAATTTTTATTAGTAGTACAATACTAAAAATATTATTCTTTAATTATAAATACACTCATACATACACGTTGTTTGTTGTTTTTTCTGATTTATTCTACATCAAAATAATTATTGTTGGCTCGAATGAACAGAATAAAATCAATGGTATAACAACGACCGATGATTATAAATCAGTGACAAAACAACTTGCACGTCTTTTGATTGATTTAAAATCATCAACAAATATGTGTGTTGGAGTATATTCAGTGTTTGGACGCAAACACATATTTATTCTTGTGTTGATTGCGTATGAACGTTTTGTTATCAGCAGTTGCAGTTCTCTGGTACACATGTATCGAAAATTGTTTTGAATTACTAAATTCTAGATAATAACTATTCAATAAAATTAACACATGAAAAACAATTCCGAAGTCTTTATGTTCTGCACCCTTAAAAAAACACCATACAAAACTTTTCCGCGCTTTTAAAAAAAAATCAACACTTAGGAGAATCTTCCATTTAAAGGTGGTGAAAGATGAATGGCTTCGAATATAGCAACACTGTAACTGCGTCATCTGATGAAAAGTTGGCGAAATTGTTGAAGCTTTTTTAGTTCATAGCCCAGTTATATTATTTTACTTCCCTGGGGTTAAGATGCTATGGGAACAAAGTGGGACGTTGCGATATTTTTGAGATATAGAAAACTCGTACATATTATTTTTATAAATTGATGTCGTAACTGGGGATCAAACACGCAAACTTCTGTGCAACAATCCAACGCGATTTTGATAAAAATCATAGATTTTTTTTAAGTTGCTAGCATACGATAGGTACAATGTAGAATTGTTTAAAATATGTTCAGATCAGAACAATCAATATTATCAGCAACAAATTTGTTGGACTTGATCGGGAAGTATTACAAGGCAAATAAATATACACCCAGAAAACAGAATCAGTTTTGATCACCGAATTTGTTGCCAATCGAATTCTAGCGGTTATGACAACTGTCTCTATATTAAATTATATTTTTAATTGTGAAAGCCAACATTTAATTTAATATTTACATTCCACATAGATATAATTACGGGCAAAAAAAATGCACTTTGTCGAACGTTGCTCAAAAAAAAAAAAAATATGACCCAATCTGGAATAAAAAAAATACTTTTTTTTCTATCTTTCATGTTTGGGTACAGGGCCTGTGCTGCCATGATCTCAGATATGCATTTTGTTTCACGATCCATGGTATGTGGCTCCCTCTAGACCAGTGGTCGGCAGAAAGAGAAAGTATGAATGTATTGGTGTTTTACACCGTAAGAAATTTTTGTATCTTTCTAGATAAATGAATGAATGAATAAATTAATAAATGAATTAATCGATCAAAGAATATCCGTATTCATTGATTTAAAATAGTTCATGTTTTTGTTTCCTCTATTATAAAAAATAAAAATAATTCATAATAATGATAATTTTAATTTTTTGATTGCATACAAGTTACTGTGCCTCATTTAATACATTTCAAGAAAATAAAAAAAAATCTTCCCACTCAACGATCCACATTTTTAACTTAAAATGTAAACGAAAAACAAAATAAATACCTACATTAAAAAAAAACCTATAATAAAAGCAAATTTCTATAGTGTACTTTATTTCTACAACAAAGCGGCGTATACTTGCTGTGTTGAAAGTTAGCGTACTACTGAATAGAATAATTGTATTTTTCGTGCTCTTTTCTGTGAGATTTGTTGACATTCGTGTAGTGTACGTGTAAATTGCAGATTCTGTTCGGCAACTGAGTGCTATGAGTGCCGATCGCTACTCTAGACCCATTAAAGACCCCTTTAGGCTCCCGAAAAATTTACTGGAATAAAAAAAAATTTTTGGGCGCCCAGGGCACAAAAACTGGCACGTGTAGTATGGGTACTCAAATGAAGGGAAATTTCTTCAGAATCTCAAAAAATATTTTTTTTACTTCGGCCCACAGGCCCCCACCCCTAAAAATATAAATGTTTTAAAAATCGTGCGATTTTTAAAATGGGTATGATTTCGCTCAATTTTTTCAGAAAATTTTTTAATATTTTTGGGAAAAAATTTTTTCTAAAAAAAAACATCTAATTTTTTTCGAAATCGCCTCAAAGGGGCCTTAAATGGATCAAGACGGAGCCACATATCATGGATCATGAAACAAAATGCATTTTGAAATAAAAGCGCCGCAGGGAAAAATTTTTTTAAAAAAATCGCATGATTTTTTCCAAAAATTTTTTTATTTTTTAGAGAAAAAAAAATAATTTTCTGATGTAAAAGCGCCGCAGGAAAAAATTTTTAATTTTTGGAGAAATTGCCCCAAAGGGGTCTTAAGTGGATCTAGAGGCAGCGACATACCATGCGGAAATTTCCTTTAGTTTGAATATCTACACTTATATATTCCTACGCCTACCAGTTTTTGATGCCTGAGGGCCTTACAGGCCCCCGTCCTCAAAAATGGAAGATAAAAAAGTTTTTTTTTTCTATTCCACAGGGGGTTATAAAACAAATTTTTCTGGGACTCCAAAGAGGTCTTAAATTGACCTAGAGATAGCCACATACCATGGATCCTAAAACAAAATGCATATCCTGAGGAAATTTCCTTTCATTTAAGTACCCACACTTATATGTTACTACGCGTACCAGTTTTTGGGCCCTAGGCCCCACTTGCCCCAGAAATAGAAGATAGAAAAAAAATGCCTTTTTTATTCCAGAGGGGGACATATACTTTTTTTTAGCAACGCACGACAAAGTGCATTTCAGCTTTATTACGTTCTACAATATTGTATTTTGGAAAATAAATTATTTTTAGATTCTCCCGGTATTGAACCTGGGCATTCAGATTTGTACACAGAAAAAATTATCACAAAATTTTAAGTAATTAAAATTAAAAATTTAAGTTATAAAAAAATAACAAAAAGATCTTTTATTTACAAATTCCATTATTGGTGCCTGTTAAAAAAATATATTTTTTGTATTTACAAAAATATTATAAGAAAGATGTTCAATATTACAAACAGAATTTTATAATTTTATTTTGTGTAGTATTGTTAAAAACGAAAAGGAATTTTTATCTTTAGAAACTTTTTCTTTGTCAAATCCAGTAAGAATTTCTCAATAACAAATTTACGAACAAAATTAAAATTTTCTAAAAAGTATGCGAACGGAAAATTTGCAATAATTTACAAGTTTATTAAACAGCTGATTGTAAAAGCCAAATTATCCTAATGATCATATCTTATCTTGTAATGTTTTGTTTTGACATGATTTAACTAGCAAAATGGGAATATTTGTTAAAAATTTTCTCGTAACACATCAAATAATTTTGTGTACAACACGTGATTTATGTCTACTTTACATCAGTATTCAAATCTCGAGATTTCGGCTTAAATTTAGATTTCAGTGAAAATCTAGTTTAAAATCTAAAGATTTTCCATACAAATGAATTTCTGCAAATTTACTAGCTTTGTAAGAAATCTCATGAAAATTTTGCAAATTTGGAGACAACACTTCATTTCGCTACGCAATCAACAGCAGACAAAACAAATTTCACAAAATAATGAAAAAAAATAATTATTAAAAACATAATGAGAATATGTTACAAATCAATGGAAGTATTGCGTGGTCCTAATTATTACTTTCGGGGTAGGAAAACAATGAATAAAGCTTTGCTTCTACCAACATATTAATTTTTTTTTTATTTACCCTCCACCATATATGGTGAGGGTATATATCAGTTTGTCATTCCGTTTGTAATATGTCGAAATATAGCTTTAAGACCCAATAAAGTATATATATTCGTGATCCTTATGCAATTTTAAGTCGATTTAGCGATGTCCGTCTGTCTGTCCGTCTGTCTGTCTGTTGAAATGGCGATCACGACGCGAAGACGCAAGCGGGGGTGCCTATTTTTACCCAGATTATTGAACATCCTCCCGAGCAGTTTGGTATTTAAAATGAGCAAAATCGGTCAAGCGGTTCAAAAGTTATGAGTGAAAATGTGAAGGTACCTCTAAATTTTCCATACAAATTTGTTCAATTTTTCTGTATCTATTTTTTTTTTCTGTTAAGTAAGTAAAAATGTTATTAAGTCTTCTTATTGTTCGATTACATTTATTGTCTTACATAGAGAATAATAACATTCTTAGAGCTATGTGTGTGTTACTCTGATAACTAAGTTAACGTAAAAATCAACAATGTTAAAGTCGCTAACAGAGCAGACCTCTGTAAATAAAATTGCTAAAACTAGTCTTCTTATTGTTCGATTACATTTATTGTCTTACATAGAGAATAATAACATTCTTAGAGCTATGTGTGTGTTACTCTGATAACTAAGTTAACGTAAAAATCAACAATGTTAAAGTCGCTAACAGAGCAGACCTCTGTAAATAAAATTGCTAAAACTAAATAAATAACATTACTAAAACTCAATAACAAAAGTTCGTTACATAAATTGACAAAACATATTTATATTACAGCTCATGCAAAATTTAGTATATACGTATATCATCTTCAGCCCCTATGGTGGAGGGTATTCAAAGATTCGGCACAGCCAAATTTAGCCCTTTTTTACTTGTTTTTTAATCAAGCTTATAGTTCCCACAAAAAATAATAATTTATTTACCTAATTAGCAATAGATCAGGAAATAAGATAATAAAAAAAAGTAATCCGTAAAAAAAGCATGCTTTTTTAGAAATATTTTTTAATTTGAAGTTTTTTTGCCAAATCGAAATCTCTTTTAAAATCTAGTTAAATCTAGATGCATTTTACTCCTGTTTATACCATAAAACTTTAATGCTAAACTGGATTTCGATTTGACGTTTTGTAAACAATATACAATATAAATATGAATATGTTACTAAAAAAAAATAATCAATTTAACGCCGGAGTGAAATTGGTTGCTGCTTTGGAAAAGGAACTGAGGCCATAACATTAATCAAGTAAATAAAATATTGGGAAATTTGAAATAAATACTTGATACAGATGAGTGCGAAAAAGTGTGAACTTGTATGTCTGTGAATAGTACCACCTGGAAATGAGATTTACAGAAAAGGAACTTGATGGCAAAGATCATAAATTGTACTGTCAAATGCTACGTTTAATGGCAAAATTATTTTTGGAACACGACGCGAGGGCGTAGTTGATAGTCCAGAGAAACCTTTATCTGATTTGAGTTGTCTCAGGTATGGTAGCTAGGGTTAAAAATTGATAACAATACACAGAAAAAAATATCAAAAAACTTTAAATAATTGAAAATATTTGTTAAAATTTGTAATTGTTTGTAAATTGTTACATTTCATATAAAAATTCTTTGAAAATAAAAATTGAAGTTACAAAAAAATAATAAAAAGTTTTTTTTTGTATTTACTTTTTATTTGCATTTACAAAAATATTTTTATAATTTTATTCTGTATACGTAAAGTTAGAAATACGAATTTATATTAACAAAAATCTATAAATTTAAATTTATTGACAAAAGTTTTTTTTTTCGAATTTCATATAAATATTCCATACAAACTCAAGTAGATATATATTTGCTAAGTAGTTATAGATATATCTACTTAAAAATTATGAATGTAAAAAAATGCTGCCAAGTTTTACAAATTATTGGCTTTTCTCTTTTAAATGTAAACAAAAATATTTTTTCATAAAAATATATAAAATTTTTGTATTTTTAATTTGATAAAATATTAAAAACAACAAAAGCTAACAAATGAATTAGGTGTTTGTTTGTAAAGATAGAGCATGGTAAACAATATAATTGCTCTATTTTGCGTTTCCGCGAAGTCCATATACGAAAACAGCTTTCGTACAAAGTCGGACCCAAATGTTTAAATTGTATGTGTTTACAAAAAATAAAGAAAAGTCAGGTAAGTAAAGATACTCGTTTTCTTTATAAGTAGTTATAGGTAGTTATAGATATAAAATTCGAATAAACAAACCAAATATTAAATTAAAAAAATATTTTTTTTCCTGTAGAAATTGAAAAAAAAAATATTTTTTTTTCTGTAAAAATTTAAAAAAAAAATTTTAAAAACCCTATTCAATACAGGTACGACACCTGTATTAAAGGAAAAGGTTTTGGAATACCTATATTTTGTTAAATCACAGTTTCGGTGATTGAAAGAATTTTGTAACGGATAACGGTAACAAAAATGTGTCGGTTGCCAACATTGAAAATAAAAAAAATGTTCAGCAGATGTGGCGACAACCACAACAAATCAAAGAATGGAAATATGCTATAGGTCTCAAAGTTGGCTCATGTCAGTTCCATACAAATTTGACAATACTCAATGACAGAAGCAAACGTCGATGGATACCTGCATAAAACAGCTACTGGTGATATAAAATACAATCACGAGATTAAATTGGGAACGACACAACAATAATATGTATATTATGATGGTCTTAATAGACATTTAGATGAGCAAGTCTCCCGAGATCGCGTAACAAATACCACAGAGGCTGAAGATGGCTCTGCAAAGGCAGCCAGAGTACAAGACGTAGCATATACAGTAGTAGTTTAACTATTAAAAAATTGAGCAAAGAACAGATACCATCATTAGAAAATCCATCTGTGGTAGAGAATAGTTGTATATATTCGTAAATTCACAAGAAGTCAAAAAATACATTAGGATGAAATAAATCATCTGTAAAAGACATATGCCGAAATGGACCAACCACAGCTACAAAATCCATAACAAAATCCTTGGTACTTAAGATTATATCCAGATGAGTATGTATGTTTCTGAATATTGTTTGCAAGAACCTATCGCTATTAGGCTTCAGAATGTACACAAAAACCAATTACCCGATTATGATATTAACAGAAAATGAACTATATCCATTTCAGAAATTGATAGCAAAGATCAGAAACTGTATTATCAAATGATATGTTAAATTGCTAAATTTTCTTTTGGACCACAAGACATTGTACTATATTTTGCTAGCGCTAATGTAAGATTGCCGTACCACAACACAAAGTATTAAGGAATTAAGTGAACTCAATGGTATAACACATGATATTATCTATACTTTACAATCTATAAATATGGTAAAATATTAGATGGGCCATTAACAATTGCGTCAATTTAAAAAAACAAAACTTACCCTTGATCCGGCTGATATAAGATGGTGTCCACCGAAAATAAATACCGGAGGAAAGCGTAATTTTAGTCACTAGACATGTAATATTTTGTTTTGTAACATTTTAGCGGGCGTACATCAAAATATATGCCAACCTCTGCATCAAAAATAGATGACCCATAAATGCATTTAAGAAGAAGAGATATTTAAGCCTTTTCAGATTTATTTCCAAGCAAATTTTACACTTGGTCAAGGTTAAAGACCAACTAAGCTATCTTAGCCAAGAGCAAATTTTCCATTAAAATAACTCTGGTTAGTGTTAAATTCAGATTTCTTTAAGATAAGTTAGCCGATCTTAGAAATTTATTTTCTATACTATTTTTGACATTAATTTTGTGTAAACCATAGGGGGGCATATTTGTGTTAATGGTACGCCAGCTAAAGTACAATTTTTCACTTTTTTAGATAAAATTTACTTTGAAAGCACAAATTTTTAATTTTGAGGTTAGGATTTTCAGGCAACACTACGTGCAGTTTTAGCTGAAATATGAAAAATAAGCACTAGCAAAACACTTTACTTTTATACAATAAAATACACTTTTGTTTAGCTTACTGTAAAGCCATTAAATGATAACTTAATATTTTTAAATAAAAATATTGAAATCATAATTTTTTCACCAAAATTAAAGCACACGCAAACTTAACGGCGCAAATTTAGAAACTGTCAAACTCAAAAGAATGTGCCACCATTTAAAAAAAACGCTTGTTCAAACAAAAAAAAAACGCCTATACTATTACTTTATTCGTTTACTTATATTTTTTTATAAAAAGATTTTTAGACAAGTTATACACCATTTTTGGATAATTTTAAGGAATTTTTGGTCAATTTTAAAAGATTTAAAAAATCTGTTTATACTGAATTTTTACAATTTTCTATTTGTTTACATTTTTTTGACACGGTGATGCCAGATTTACACAATATTTTCATACATACCATTGCGGAATGCTGGGCAAACATAATGGTTAAAACTAGATTTCCCGAAAAACGAGTTATGAAACTGTATTTTTTTGTATGGGATATATGGTTTATCCATTTATGATTTAGGTTTTCGCCAAAATCCGGCTTGTAGAAAACTTTGGGCGTAAACCATTTTTGTACAATTTTAAAAGATTTTAAAAATTCTGCTTATACTGAATTTTCATAATTTTCTATTTGTTAACATTTTTTTGACACGGTGATGCCAGATTTGCACAATATTTTCATACATACCATGTTGAAAACTAGATTTCCCGAAAAACCAGTTATAAAACTGTATTTTTTTGTATGGGATATCTGGTTTATCCATTTATGATTTAGGTTTTCGCCAAAATCCGGCTTGTAGAAAACTTTGGGCGTAGTGTGATTTCAAATGCAAATGGTGTAGAATTCTGTGCGAGATTTTCAACATTTTTGTTTAATAATTAAAGTTATAGCGAATTTACAATATGCTCGAAATCAACACCACGGAAATATGATACAAATTTGGGATATCAAACAGATTTCCTTTACAAAATGAAATCCCATTTTTAGTCAAATTTTCGCTTAAATCGAAATTTAATAAATTGGGGACTTTATATCGACTTCGTCGAATACAACTCTGAATTTAACGTTACATCGAAATTGTGGTTGGTTGCCAACCACCAGCATTTTTGCAATTGTTATACGTTCAAACACATGCCCACGTACATAATACATATTTATGTGTGAACAATACATTTGGAAGTGTAATAGCATTAGGATAATACAATTTTTTGTGTTTTAATGTGTCAAATTTTAAATAGATTTCAAATTGAAATCTACTTAAAAAAGTTATAATGTAAATTCGCTATTAGCATTAATTAATAGCGAATATAAAAACTGTTTTCTTTTAGATTTTTTAAATTTTATTGTCAATAATTTTCGATTGTTTGCTTATTTTTTGTATTGGTTTTCATAACATTTAGTTTTCATTTGTATTATATTGAAAGCTACCATATTGTCATTATTGTTTCTTTAGTGGCAGCACCGATAGCTTTCGTTAATGAATTTCAAAATGGCCATCCAACTTTATCGATAATAAACGGTTTATGAACATTTTTTTGCTGCGTATAAATTTTTATAAATTTCAAGTGTTAATTTCAACAAAAACTATTAAATGTATTATAAAACAAAATTTCATAAAGTGCTTCGTTGGAGGAATATAAAACTTCTTGAGAAATAAACAATTGTATAAGGAAAAAAAGTAAATAAAAATTGTGGGTGCTCCAAAGACGGCAAAAATAATATTTAGTAACAAAAAAAGAAAAAAGCGTGCTGCTGCTGGCAGCTGTCATTCGTCATAGTGGCTGCATAATTAACATCAATATACAAATAGAGACGCCTTTGTTAGAATGTATATGTGTGGCTGTGAGTGAATAACTGAACGATTATAAAGTATAGAATTATAAATAAAAAAACAATTTTGTTTAGAATTCACTAAAGCAAACAACTTATTAGAAACTTGTTCATCATCGTAAAGTTAAAGATGTTTATTAGTTGAAGATAAAGCCAATATTGTGTGGTGTGTTTCGATTTTTTATATTAAAGTAAATTAATACAAATACGAACAATTGTTTGCGTTTTACTTTTGATGTCTATTTATTTTGTAAAGGTCTCGTATTCTTAAAAGGGGTTGTTACGCTTGCGTTTGAATGGCCGAAAATGGAAACTTATGCAGCAACAACCTTAATAATATTGTATCTACAAAGGAATTTATAAATAGATCTACAATAGCAACAACTACAAATTCTTCCTCAACTATTTTGACAACTTCAACAGCTACGTCATTATCGGGAACAACTACCACATTCGATCAAGGTTTAACTGAAAGGGATGCTACCCATTTCCGTTTACGAAACGAATTTACACATGGTCTTGAATATATAACTTGTTTAAGTTGCGGAGAATTATTTATTTCATCATCCATACTTGAAATATACGATCATTATAGAGAACGACCACACCTTAGGCATTATTCCAATTGTTTTTACTGTCAGGGTAAGGTACATCAATACTACAACAATCACCAGGAACAGGTGAAATACTATCACAATTGTTTACGTTGGAAACGTGGTGAAGATAACTGAAATGGAAAATTTCCCTAGAATGGAAGAGGACTATGAAACGTATGCCATCTCAATAAGTGAACATCGAGATAGTGCCGAATCGGCTGAATCTGAATATTCTGACAATGAGGTACGTGGCGAAGATGATGGCAGTAGTATAAGTTCACGTAATGCCAATGGTAGTTCTGGGGGTTTCGGCAAAAGATGGTCCAAATCGGAAGACAACTTATTAAAACGTTTAGTTGAACAACATGGTGATAGATGGGATCTTATAGCGCCACATTTTAAAGATCGTACAGAACCACAAGTACAACAAAGATGGGTTAAAGTTTTAAATCCCGAACTAATAAAAGGACCCTGGACAAAAGAAGAAGACGACAAGGTAGTTGAATTGGTGCGACGATTTGGTCCTAAAAAATGGACTCTTATAGCACGTTACCTAAATGGTCGCATTGGTAAACAATGTCGAGAACGTTGGCATAATCATCTTAATCCGAATATTAAAAAAACGGCCTGGACTGAAGAAGAAGATCGTATTATTTACCAAGCTCATATACAATGGGGTAATCAATGGGCTAAAATTGCAAAACTTTTGCCGGGCCGCACTGATAATGCTATAAAAAATCATTGGAATTCCACCATGAGACGTAAATATTATGATAACGAACGCAAATCTAGTCGACAATCGGCAGAATTAAAAAATCCTCGTTCTCATTTAAAAACACTCATAAAATCAGGCGGCTCGGCTGCCCTTACACCCGGTTTAGCATTATCTGCTCAAATTTTACAAAGAAGTCAAGATTCTAATAATTATCAAGATGCTGCATTAGCTGTTTCTAAATTTATATCTTCTAGACCAACACCAAATATTCTTAAAAGAGCCAAAAATCAACAGAATCATCAAATCAATGATTTGATTATGTCAAAACATGCAATTAAACAAGAAGTTAAACTTCCCGATTCTCCAGTTATGACACCCATTAAACCATTGCCATTTTCACCGAGTCAATTTTTAAATTCTCCCTGTTTAACCACATTCGAAGATATGAATTTGCGGGCTAGCACACCAGTGCATAAAAATAATAATCGTTTGGGTGAAACGAAAAAAGAATTGGAAACGTCTTCAATTGAAACACCACATAAAAGTAAGTTTTATGCTAATTTTTATTATTATTTTTAAATTAACATTCGAAATAGTTATTAGTGTATGTGAGTGAACTGTTTGAACAAAAATTATGAAATTGATAGGAATTCGAAATTTTGAAGCTTTATGAACAAATTTAATAAATAGAAAAAATTTGGGGTTCAAATAAAATGCAAAATATCGATATAAAACTCTTTCCTTGTTTGACCGCACAGTGAAACTGTTTGTTAACATCATCTTTTTCACTTAATTTGACACTCAAAATCAAATTCAATCGCCAGATCAAACAATTTCTATAAAAGAAATTTGTCCATAATTCTTCAAAATATTGAATTTCGACTAATTTTTTGTGTTAAAATGCAGTTGAAAGTAATGATGTATACAATAATAAGTCATTACTAATGGCGTTGCCTTTTAATTATTACTCATCACTTTTAACTTTATTTTAAAATATAAATTAATGTGTTGCCTTTATAAGCTACAATTACAATACTTTAATCCATAAAATAATGATACATTTTTTAAGGAAATTTTTATTATTTTTTTTTAATTATTTCCTTAATGGCAATAATGAATACAAGAAGAAAACTAATTAAACAATCAAGATAATTCATTAGGGAATTAAGAGAATATGTTAATTCTTAAGGGAATTATGAGAAAAATATAATTCCTAAGGCAAATTAAATTTATCGATCAAAAATAAAAATTAATTAGATTATTGTTTACGAACCATATTTGGCCTAAGGGCTTGGTTTGAAATTGTAAAATAATAAATAAAAAATAAAATAAAATGTTTTCTTCAGTGAATGAATTCTTTCATTCTAATTCTTAATGTTTTAATTAAGGAGAAATTTATTAATTAATTTTCATTTATCAACAGGAATGTATTCCTGGGTTTTTCTTTTTCGTTGAATCAGAAAATTGTATTAAATTTAAGGGAATTCATTCAATAGAGGAATTAATTCTTCAAAGCTTTGCTAAGGCCTACAAATTTAAAGAATATCAGATCATATTACGACCTAGTCCCCACATAGACCACCTTCCTGGTATTTGCTTAAATAAACTTTTTCGGCAATATCGTTCATAAACGATATTTCCGGAATTTTGGCCGCTTCTCCAAAATTATACTTGGCATAAATAACAGTTTGGCTGAAAAGTTCGTTGGGTGAAACATTGATGCTGCCCTAAACGAAAGAAAAGTGTATAAATTTGACAGCTGTCGGACTATTAGTTTGTGAGATATAGTGAATTGGGTGAAGCAACTTTTGTTAGGTTGAAAACAATGGATAAAAAGAAATTTCGTGTGTTAGCGAAAAAAAATACTAATGAAGCCATGGCTTGGCTTGATAAACATTATTCCGACTCTGCACCAGGAAAGTCAAATTGAAAAATAAAATTTTTATTCGTACAAAAATATTCAAAAACCAACAGACGTCGTTTTGCTCTGCCAACAAGAGGCTGTTACTAACGAAAACATCAAAAAAGTCCACAAAAGGAACGTGTTGGACATATCGTGAATGAATATTTGGCTATGCGAAAGCTGTATGTGCAATGTGGGTGCCGCGCAAGCTCACAATCAACCAAAAACAACATCGAGATGATGATTCTAAGCTGTGTTTGAACCTGTTTAATCGTAATAAACCCGAGTTTATACCTCGATATGTGACAATGAATGAAACATGGCTCCATCATTTCACACCGGAGTCCAATTGTCAGTCATCCAAGTGGACTGCACGTGATGAACCAATTCCAAAGCGTGGAAAGAAGCAAAAGTCGGCTGGCAAGGTTATGGCAACAGTATTTTGCGATGCGCAGGGTATAAGTTTCATCGACTATCTTGAAAAGGAAACAACCATCAACAGCGACTATTACATAGCGTTATTGGAGCGTTTGAAGCACGAAATCGCGGAAAAACCGCCTCATTTAAAGAAAGTGCTGTTTCATCAACACAATGCACCGTGCCACAAGTCAATGAAAACTACAGCAAAATTATATGAATTGGGCTTTGGATTGCTTCCGCATCCACGGAATTTACCAGATCTGGCCCCCCAGCGACATTTTCCTGTTATCAGACCTCAAGAGAATGCTCGCTGGAAGAAATAATCGCCGAAGCTAAGGCCTACTTTGAGGCTAAAGACAAATCGTACTATAAAAATGGTATCGAAAAATTGTATGACCAATATATTGAATAATAAAATAAAATTTTATCACAAAAATTGTTCTATGTTAGCCTACGAACTTTTCAGCCAAACTGTTGGGTTATGCCCAAATTGAATGTTAACAGTTTTTTTTAAAAGACGACTTATTGTATTCTTTTTTAAAAAACTATTATTAAGAAAATAAATTATTTAATAACACAATGTTTTACAATTTGTTAGAAATCTAAGGTACACAGAGCAACTTTTGTTGCGAAACTATTGAGTTTGTGGGAGAGAGGAAAAAGAAGAGTGGTAATTGGTACGGAGTTGCTTGTTCTCGGCACTTCGTTTTGTTCTTTATTCCTCATTTTTTTCATTAGACGAACATTGCTGAACAAATATCTCTGTGTCAAAATAAAGGCAACTTTAAAAGAGAATTCACAAGAATTGCAGCAACAAAAGTTGCTCTGTGTAAAATGGGATTAAATAAACAACAACAAAATTCATTAAGAAATTTTTAAAAAATATTGAATAGTCTCTGATTCTGTAACTACGTGAACATTTGTCACGTTCAAATATTTAACTCTGATATACAGGGTGTCCGCCGGGAAGGTATACTACTTTGTTTGTTTATAATTTTTGATTAAATGAAAGAAAATGGATCTATTATGTATGGAATACAATATTAGATAAATGTCCGCCTCTGTTAGCCTCACAAATGCGAGCCCTTTTGAGCAC
The DNA here is from genome assembly GCA_949748255.1 of Eustalomyia histrio. Taxonomy (NCBI): domain Eukaryota; kingdom Metazoa; phylum Arthropoda; class Insecta; order Diptera; family Anthomyiidae; genus Eustalomyia; species Eustalomyia histrio. The sequence continues at coordinate 89,000,021 of OX456525.1, read as the reverse complement.
ATTTTTCATTACATTCTCACACATTTCACGGGTTATTTTTATTAATTTCATCACGAATATTTTGTTTGAGTTGCTCAAGCGTTTCTAGTTTGTTTGCATAAACCTTGCTTTTCAGAAATCCCCACAAAGTAGTAGTCGGGAGCAGTTAAATCAGGCGACCGTGGAGGCCAATCAACATCACCATTTCTTGAAATAACTTGTTGTGGAAAGAGGTCTTGCAGTAATTCTATTGTAATCCTGGCTGTATGCGATGTGGCACCGTTTTGTTGATACCACTAGAGTATTCAAAAACCGAAACCGAAAACCGGTCAACCGGTTTTTTTATTTTTAAAAACCGATCGGTTTCGAATATTTTGTAAATTCGAAGAAAACCGAAAACCGGTCTTTTTTGTTCGGTTAACCGGTTTTTTTTAATTACATCACCAACTGGTTTATTTGGTCTCTTTTATTTTTTCCGCACACATAATCGTTTGTTTGGTTATGAAGATTTAGATGTAAGTCTGATAGATTCCGATGAAGACTTAACTTTGGATATTCCAAATTCAAATAGTTTAATTTCTGATCTAATAACACAATAAACAATATTCAAAATCCTAAAAAAGAGACTACAAAATCATTCATCATTATATGATGACTTCATGCTATACCTTGATAAATTCGACAAAAGAACTGAAAAGTTGGAAAATTTATATAATTATTTTATGACTATTTGTCCAACATCTACTATTAGTGAAAGAATATTTTTCACTTCTAGCTTTATCAAAAGCAAACAAAAAAATCGTCTTAAAACGAAACATTTAAATTGCATATTATTTCTAAAATATTATTTTAGAAGTGAAAAATAGATTTTCTTTTTACATATTTAAAATGTAATATTATTAAAAAAACTTATTTAATGCCAAACGTTGTAAACGTTTTAATTACTAACGTACCTAATTTTACCAATTTACAAACTTAATGATCTCTATTCATTTGATATGAATATAGTTTAATAATATTAATTTTTAAGAAATATTAAAACCAATAAATAAAATGTTGAAATGAAATACAATACAAAAATATTATAAAATATTTTTTTTTTCAAAGAATGTATTTTTTTATTTTTATTTCTTAATATATTAAATTTCTTTTTTATTTTTGTTTGTATTAAAACAATTAACAAATTATATAAGCTTTTTATTCAAATTAAAAAAAACCGAAAAAAACCGGTTGACCGGTTTTTTCTGCAAAAACCGAAACCGAAACCGGTTTTTTTAAAATTCGATTTTTCGAAGAAAACCGAAACCGGTTTTTTCAAAAGGCCGGTTTTTTGAATACTCTAGATACCACATGTTCATCAAGCCCAAAGCATGCAGTTGTGGCGTTAAAAAGTTTTCAATCATATCACGATATCGCTCCCCATTCACAGTTATCGTTACGCCGTTTTCATTTTCAAAGAAGTAAGGTCCAATGATTCCTCCTGACCAAATTGCACACCAGACTGTCACTTTTAATGGATGCAAAGGTAGCTGATGAATAATTTGAGGGTTTTCCATTTCCCAGAACCGACTATTCTGTTTATTCACACATCCATTCAAATGAAAATGTGCCTCGTCACTCATTATGATTTTTTCATGAAAATCGGGGTTGTCATGGGCGAGCTGTAACATCCTATTGGCATGTTGGTTTATCATTTTTCCATAATAAATGTGCCACGTGCCTACTTTACGACTGCCAAATATGAACTGTCAAGACTTATGTTTACCAAAATGGCGGCAAAACAAAGTAGTATACCTTTCTGACAGACACCCTGTATTTAGCACAGTTTGAGTCCCTAATATATTTAGGTAAATTTTTGTATATACCTTAAGAAAAATTTAACATAATGTGACTCTCCTTATCCTAAATACGGTAGAGATGCTTTATTCGATGTGACAACTTTAGTTACGGAATAACCCGATAAGAATAAAATTTGACAGTACTGCTACTGAAAGGTAAAGCTGTTTTCTTTAGCTCTCCTCTAAAAATTAGTGTTTTTTCACATAAATGATTTTGTTAAAATTCCACAGATATAAATTATAAATGATTCAGAAAAGCTGTTTGCCCTTTTATGGTTGTATCATTAAAATTTCATTGATAAAATTTAAAATTGTAATGCATTTTATTTTGGGTAATGATTTTTTTTTAAACATTGTTTTTAATTACCTAAATGCGGATGAAAACAAATAGTTTTTTTTTTTTTTTTGTTGGTGATGACATAAATTTAAAAATTGCGAATGAGATTCCCAATTAAAAAAATTTCAAAGCTAAACGTTATTTATTTTTAACCCTATTGTGCTCGAACTTTGTTAAAACAATAGTAAATCGATGCAAACTTCTTGTAGTTTGTAACATTCCTGACATTCAGGAAACTGAGCATCACTTTTAAAATCAGTTAAGAATAAAGAAAAAAAAAAAAAAGTTTATTACAAAAAATAAAACAAAAATGTTTGTTTCTTTTTACAGGTTTTATGGGTCCTCGCACACCAACACCCTTCAAAAATGCACTGGCTGCCTTGGGTAAAAAACGACGCGGTGAACGTTACATTCCACCCAGTCCTTCTAGTTTAGTCGAGGATTTGGCCGAAATCATACACGAAGAACAATTAAACGATACCAATCAATCAAACAAAGTGGTGGGTAAAAAGGAAAATATCCCAGTATCATCAACAAGCGCCACGGGTGGTACAACTTCAACCAACTCACAACTGCCGCCGCCCACAAAGAAAGCACGTAAATCTCTCATAACTTCTTGGGGAGAAAATGTGATGCCAACACAACATTCGAATAGTGATATGAAAATGGATAAAAAAGCTCAACCTTATGAAACGGAAACGCCAAGTAAATTTCTAGCTTCTAGTGATTCTATAGCATTTTCACCCACAAGCATAATGAAGGATACTCTGTGCAGTGAAACTGATTTATTAGCCGATGATGATGTTGATGATGAGGGCCGCCATCATGAGGCCAAAAAAGAAAATAAACCACAGCAGGACAATATGTTGGCACGCAACCGCAATTTTCAACAATACTTGGATCCTAAATGGGAAAAATTGGCATGTGGCCAGACCAAAGATCAGCAATATATGGTACAGCAGGCACATGCTTGTCTTAAGAATCTCGCTTTAATGCCGCGTTCATTAAATTTTGAAAAACAAAAGTAGCCTCAAGCTGCCCTAACGGAAACTTTTTAAAAGTACCTTATACATATGGGAGATTAAAACTGTTTGATTTCCTTAATTTTTCCAGTCTTTAAAAACATGCGTTGAAACAAATGCGTGAGTTTTTTTATTTTATTATATGAAATTTTAATTTTTGTTTTTTTTTCAAAATTGTACAATTTGATATTAAGGGTGTGTGCGAACAAGCTAAATTAAAAGTAAACTAATATATCAGTTATATACAAGTTGGCAACGCAAATTAGAGTACATGTCTTTTGAACTAAATTATTTGAAAAACTAAACTAAATTTTTTGGAAAATCAAAAAGGTTTTGTTTGGAAAATTAAAAAAATTTAAAAGTATTAATTTCTATAAATATTTTTGTATCTCAAATTATTTTAAAAATTCGCATAACTTTTTGTGAAATAAGTCGCAAATTGATGAAAATCTAATGTCAAGATGGAATTAATTCTGCACACTTCAGACTAAATTTTTGAAAGCAAAATAAATGACAAAAGAATTAATTTAGTTTCAATTTAGCCAGTCCGCACTCAACCTAAAAATTGTAGAAAACCCTGAATTCAATATAAAAAAAAATTAAAAAAAATTCTGAAAACAAAATTGAAAATGTTGTAGATGAAAAGTATCAAACAAAAAATATGTAGATTTTGTTTAAAATCATAGTTCTATTAAGTTTATCATTTCATTGATATAATTGTTTTGTTTTTTTTTTTATTCTATTTAGATTTTAAGTTTAAAGAATTTTGTATGTCTTTAAAAAAAAAAACACATATTTTATACATATATTCAGCTTTTTATTGTACGTAGTTTAAGTATAAATTCCTTATTTTTATACATTTGTGAAATAAAAAAGAAATAAATTAGTTCCATCATATTATTTTAAACTATACAATAGATTTTTTTAAGGCAAAACAAACAAACAAACAAATCATTATTATGAACCAAAATTTGGTTTGAATAAAATTACATTTACTCTTAAATATGTCTCTACCCATAAAATTTATATATGCTGCTTGCACTTGATATATGAAATTCAAAGCGAAAATATTTGTACATTTTCTTTCTTCATTTTTTTTACCTAATATTATTATAAATAATCATGTTTGTATTATAAAATAATAATTATAATAAACATTTTAATATATAAATGCATTTTTATTGTGATTTCTTTTATATTTGGTTTAATTTACATTTTACATACATATAAAAAGTTATTTTAAATTAGTAACTTAATTAAGCTTTTAATTTTTATATTGTTTCTAATCAAGTTTCTTGTTATTTTTAATGGCTTGTTCATTTGTTGATGTTTTATTTAATACCAAAGTCCAGAAACAACACCATAGTGGCAATAATATTAAAGTAACAATAGTACATAACCAATTGTTATAAATCTGAAAGGATAAAACAAAATGATTAGGTATGATCAACAAGAAAATTATATTTGTTTATGTTTAGTACTCGGAAGTTTATAATTTGCGTTGAATATGAATTTAAGATACATCTAAATACAATCTGTGGTATTCTGGCAATACCACAGATTGTATTTAAGTGTACAGTGTATTTTAAGTTTCTAATTATTCATTTATTATAAATTCAAGTCCAGGGTAATAGAATTTTCTGAACTGAATGTGTAGGAGGCTTTGTAAAAGCGTTGAAACTTTATGAATTTGTGTTATTTAATTTCATCCATTTTTTTTTTAATCTTTTAATTACTGCATACCTTTTTTTATTAAAAATATAATCTCATATATTTAAATATTAGCGGGCACAGCCCACTACGTTGTTAGCGTAGAAAATGGTTGCCGCCCGGCGATATACGGAGTTTCCAGATAATACTCCAAGTAACACATATTTCAAATTTCTGATTTTTCCCTTTGAAACCCCATTTTTACCATGTACCTGGCTAAAATTCTAAAATTTAGCTGTTCAATGAGTTAGCACATACTCCAGTTCACATATTCAAAATTTCTAGCTAAAACGGTGCGGGCAGCCCGTTAAGGAGGAGACTGTTCACCTTTTTGCCACTCACGGTACACATTTCTAAAAATCTGACCTAGGTGAATGTCTACACCGGAGGAGAAACCTATGCACCAAATTTCAACTTCCCAGCTCCAGCGGTTTTGGCAGGATGTCAAGGGTGAGAATTTTTCCCTTTTCTGCCCCTCCCCATTGGATTTTCCAAAAATAACGTCGTCTTAAACGTTAAATACACTAAAGATGGAGCCTGCATACTTAATTTCATCTCCCTAGGTCCAACGGTTTGTGCAGGCTGTTAAGGGGGATACTTCAGCTGTAGGAGTTTGGACAGACCATGAAAGGGGGTTTTCCCCGTTTTGCTCTCCCACGAAGGAATTTCCAAGAACCTCGTTAAGCGAATGTCTACGCCGCAGGGGGAGCCAACATACCAAATTTCAGCGTCCTACCTCCTGCGGTTTGGGCTGGGCGATGTTGAATGAAATAAATAAATATTTACACATTTGCCCATTTACACCATCGATCCATAAAACCATCAGTCTATCAAACCATCAAATATTCACTTTTTCTCATTTACAAATTTGCACATTTGCACCTATGCTCTTTTGCAAATTTGTACATTTGCACGTTTGAGCTTTACAAATTTAAATATTTGCATACATGCACATTTGCAAATTTACGCATATGCACATTTTCTTATTTACACATTTGCACTTTTTCAAATTTTCACATATGCAAATTTATATTGGAGGAGGAATCTATGTACCAAATTTTAGCTTCTCAGCTCTAGCGGTTTTGGCAGGCTGCATACCAAATTTTAGCTTTCTAGTTTGAGCGGTTTGGGCAGGCCGTTCAGGGGGAGACCTTTCCCCTTTTTCCCCTCCGTAGGAATTTACAACAATTCCTCTTGAGTAGATGTCTACGCCGGAGGCCGAATCTATGTACGAAATTTCAATTTTCTAGCTGTATGATTGCACATTAGTAAGTTAATAAAAAAAAAAGTTGAACTCGAATCAATTAAAACTTTAGAGCACAGTGCATTAGTAATTTCAATATCACGGGGATTTAAATTCGCACGATAAATTTAATTTTTTTTAATAGTATTTCATACTTACCAAATTATCTGTTAAGGAAAATGTTATAGCATCCATGGTAGCAGTTACAGCTCTTAGGGCTACTTCTTTCAGATTTAGTTCGGGAAATTGGAACAATGTTAATACACACACTAGACCATAGATAAATACTAAAGGATTTAATAAAATACAATAAAGCGTTAGTAGTGTTTTACGAAAACCCTTTTGCATATTTGGTTTAACACCAATAGCTAATGGTACACAAATAAGTGCTATTAAAAAGGCCAAGGCAAAGTTTAATAGACCGACAACCACTAAGGCAGTACCCAGACCAACCAAAGAACCCAAATGTAACCAATGCATAGCTGTAACAGGTAGGCGATATATCAAAGGTAATACAAATGCTAGCACAACCCATACGATCATGGAAATGGTAACACTTTGAGCAGTAGTTAAGCCATAGCTGGAGAGAGTATTAACCACTAATTCCAAGCACAATAATTGTTGACACATATAACCTATAGCACAGGCATAAATTACAAATAATATAGCTGGCACTACATAAGCCTCGCTTTGCTCCTCGGTAACTTTTATTTCATCTTCTTCATCCTCCTTGGCGTCATCGTTAACATGGCCACCAGCTATTAACCACATCAGAAAAGATTTTATAAACAACGGTACCACCAATAATGCCAAGCAGGGCATATAGTCACCAATCGATACAAAACGATCATTTTGTGCCAATATATAAAAGAAATAACTTTGATGAAAACGTTCCAATAAATTATTAAGACTACGTGATATCCCTTCAATTGTCTTGAGTAAAGGTAAGCCACCATTATAGCGATTACTGCCGGTAGTTGGACGTTTGACAGCTTCCAATGTTAATGACTCAATGCGATGACGATGAAAGAGACCATGATTACCATTCGGAACTCCGGTGGTTTGACTTAGCAGCATGCTAAGTAAATTTTTAATATTACTCTCGACGGAAGTATGTTGCGAAGAGCGTCTTTTCTTTTGAGGTGTTTGTCTATAACCAGATATTATACCTTCCCGGGCGGTTATACGTTGTACTAAATTAAACATGTCTAAATTGGGCAATTGACCATTTAGACCTTCAATTTTAACATCTATATAATCTAGATGGGATAAGAATTAGAATGATGATTTTTCTATACTAATTTGTTATTTACCTATATCCAAATCTTGTATTTCTATATTTAATGCCGCCTGTAGAGAACCTGCTCGTGCCGGTAAGTGTCCATAATTTAAAAATGATTTCTTTGTCTCTTCCTCATCCATTTCGGTATTAAAATAGGCTTCTAGGAAAGCATGCATGCCCAATTGTTCTTGCTCAGTGACTAGAAAAATGATATCCTTGGCCCAGTAGTTTTTTTCTGAAATTATTAAGAAATTTAACATGCTATAAAAGAAATTCTTTTCATTGTTTTTAATTTTACTCCTTGCAAATTCAGCAAATGCCAATAATACGGGTACACTGGCAGTAATATCGGTGTGATAGGAGGTCGGTGCTCTGTAGGGTGCTGAAAATATCAAACCCTCTGTAGAACTTGTTCGCGGTGCTCTTAATATGCCATAAATATTTTTGCCATGAAATTCTTTGCCACCAGCAAAGGGATAACGTAAAGTATAATTATGAACATAAGTCTCTAAGCCAATTTGTTTCATTTTGGCCGAAATCCAAGCATGAGGAGTAGACATTTTATAATTTTCCCGTTCCGCCTTTAGTTCATCTACCAGTTGTTGAGCCCAACGACTGGAATCTTGTTTGATTTCTGGATAAACCAAACCTGGTATGACAAAGAATTTTTAAAATGTATTTGCTTAAAAATTAATATTTTTATTAATATATTTACCTGGTGACAAAGCATTTTCCGATAGATAAGTACCATGGTTAAAGTCCTTATGGCCCAGACACCCAAACCACACAATGCTGGCTACATATAAAAGCCAGCCTAATTTGGAATGATATTTAGTTAAAATTTTGCCAAATTTATGGCGTGGTGTTAAAGAAGGATCTGATAAGAGACCCATTCTTATGGAATGGTTTAAAATAAGTTTTTTATTATTATAATAAGCCCAAAGAAAGTATCAAATACGGTCTTTTATTTTTTTTAGAGAATAGATAACTTTGTTTACATCCCCACTACATATCGATAAATGCTGCCAACTTTTTTGCCTTAAAACCCGCTAAATTTGTCACGAAGAGATTTAGAAAGTGCAAATAAATAGGAAGGTTTTTAGATGGATATATTGTGGGTCGTGTGAATTTCTTTCATATATTACTCTATACCATTATACACGAACTAGATTTCGTTATCCTGTTTAAACTAGATTTCGAGCCTAATGTAAATGCAGTTTTAAGACTTTCTGAAAATGCTGAACGCATCTATTTTTCTAAAATAAAACTATTTGTAATTTTTTTTGAACATTTTTGTAAATACAAAAAAATAAAATAAAATTTGTAAATACAAAAAACTTTTTTTTTTTTGTAACTTCATTTTTTTTTCAATTAATTTAAAATAACAATATACAAACCATTCAATATACAAACCATTAGAAATCGAATTTGAATTTTAACAAGTATTTTTAATTACTAAAATTTTGTGAAACTTTTTTCTGTGTACCAACTGCTTAAATGAAAATTTTCCTGTTTGTCTTTTAATGACAAAACGAAATGTTATAAATCTTTTAAATTATACAAATATATTTTAAATTTGGCCAAAAATTTTTTAAAATTGGCTCAAAGTTGTCCAACAATGCATTAAACTTGTCTAAAAATCTTTTTAAAAAAGATGTTTCAGTAAACGGAAAAACATAATTTAGGCGTTTTTATTTTTTTGGACCAACGATTTTTTTAATGTTGATACATTCGTTTGAGTTTGACAGTTTATAAATTTGCGCCGTTAAGCTTGCGTGTGTTATAATTTTGGTGGAAAACTATTGTTTCAGTCTTTTTTTTTGTTTAAAAATATTAAGAAACTACTGCTTGAGATAAATTCATATACTGGCTTTACAATATGTTAACTGAAAGTGAATATCATTGTATAAAAGTGAAGTGTTTTGCAAATGCATAAAATTCATAATATTTTAGTGTTGCCTCCAAAAATGCAGTTAGTGTCGCCTGAAAAGCCTAACAAAAAATAAAAAAATGTGCCTTCTAATTTGATTTATTTTTAAACAAAAAAGTGAAAATTATACTTTAGCGGGCGTAGCTAAAACAAAAATAGAAAACCTATGGTTTTGCACAAAATTAATTTTAAAATAGTGTAGAACAAAATTTTTAATTGTTTTAGAGAATGCAAAAAGCGACGCTGTAAAGATTGCTCGATTTTTTGTTAAGAAATTTTATTTTTTTTTGGAAAATTCTTTCCTCTCAAAATATATTTATAGATAATTTTTTGGAAGAGGGTGACATATTTTTTAAGTACGCCCGCTAAAATGTACTTTAGCCCAACAAAATATTGCATGTTTAATGATTAAAATAATACTTTCTTGCTTAACTTTTATCCGGGATTTCTTTTCGGTGGACACCATCTTAAATCAGCCGGATCAACGGTAAGTTTAGTTGTGGCTATAGCAAATGTTATTGTTTTTGGTGTAACACATATCTTATATGCCACTTCCAAAATATAAACATATTCATAGATTGTAAAGTATAAATAAATGGTCTTAATGTAAAGTATATATGTTCTACTACAGATTTCACTTTATTCCTGAATATTTTGTTGTGGTTCAACAACCTTTCATTAGCTATAGCAAAATAACTTAGTCATTGTCATCTTCTTATATCATAACCGGCATGATGAATCATGATAGGGACAGGGTTTTTAAAATGCTTATATTACAAGCAATATTCGCAAACATACTAGGTTCCCACTTTTCCATACTCATCTGGATATGGGCTAAAGTACAAAGTATCTATTACAAATCAACCAATACATATTTTATTTGTATAGACATTTGTTATGGCATTAAGTTCGTTTTCCAAAGCAGCTGTGGTTGGATCCATTTCGGCATGTCTTTGCACATGATTTGTTTTTTGACGTCTTTGTTGATTTCTTGTCAATTTTCGATCACTATTCCCTACAACAGATTCGCTTTCCAATGAAGGTATCTGTTCTTTGCTCACTTGTTTAATAGTCTTAGATACTGTGTCAAAAACGTCCTGACATCCGGCTTCCGTTGCAGAGCTATCTTTAACCTCGTGTGTTATCTGCTATACGATCTCAGGAGACCCACTCATCTAAACGTCTATTAAGACCCACATAATGTACATAATATGACTGTAGTTGTATCGTTCCCAATGCACAAACTCAACATTAAATTTGTGTCACATGAGCAGGGCCCTGACACCCAAAAACCATACAATGCTGGCTGCATATTAAAACCAGTCTAATTTGGAATGTTTAGTTAAAATTTTGCCAAATTAATGGGGTGGTGTTAAAGAAGGATCTATCTAATAAGAACCCCATTGTTATGGAATGGTTTTTCTGCACTATTCCAATAAGCCGACAGAAAGTATCAAATACGGTATTTTATTAGTTTAGAGAAGAGAAGAATTGGATAACTTTGTTTATATCATATCTACATATCGATAAATGCTGCTAACTTGTTTGCCTTAAAAACCGCTAAATTGAGTTGAAGGGCTTTATGATTTTCTTAAAATAGCGAACGTTGCTATTTTTGTTGTTAAAACTATTTCTTGTTAAAACTATTTCTTGTTAAAACTATTTTTTGTTAAAACTATTTTCTTTGATTTTTATATTTTTATTTTGCTTTTTATTAATTGAATGGTAAAAATTAGATTTTAAATCACTGAACGGATTTTTTTTTAATCACAACGAAATTTTTTTAAGTCTTTGAAGATGTTTAAAATTATCCTAAAAATTTTTAAATTTATTCAAAAATTCTTTAAAATTGTCTCAGTTGTCCAAAAATGGCAGACTTTAAAAAAATCTTCAAAAATTTTAGTAAACGAATTTCTTATAATTTAGGCGTTTTTATTTTTTTTTTTTTTGACAAGCAATTATTTTTGAAGTTGACACATTTATTTGAGTTTGACAGTTTATAAATTTGCGCCGTTAAGCTTGCGTGGGCTTTAATTTTGGTGGAAAAGTATGGTTTCAGTCTTTTTGTTAAAAAATATTAAGTTATTGAAATTATTGTTATAAATTAGTTAAATAAAAGTGTATTGCATTGTATAAAAGTGAAGTGTTTTGCTAGTGTGTAGTGTTGCCCAAAAATGCAGCTCGTGTTGCCTGATAAGCCTAACACCACAGAATTAAAAAAATTGCAAAATTGTGCTTTCCAAGTTATTTTATTTAAACAAAAAAGTGAAAATTATACTTTAGCGGGAGTACATTAAACAAAAATATGAGCTGTTGTTTTACACAATATTAATGTTAAAATAGTGTAGAATAAAATATTTATTTTTTTTTTTACAAAATGCAAAAAGCGACGATATTTTTCTAAACAATTTTTCCCTCTTAATTACAACCATAGATCACCTTTTTTTAGGAAAGGGTGTTTTATTTTTTAAAGTACGCCTGCTGAAATTTACTTTAGCCCAACAAATTATTACAATAGCTTAACTTTTCCGAGATTTCTTTTTGCTGGACACCAACAGCTGGATCAACGGTAAGTTTTTGTCTTTTAAATTGTGGCAATTGCAAATGTTCCGTTATAGCTTTTGGCACTTCCAATATGTGACCATTTTCATAGATTGTAAAGTATATATGTTTTACCACAGAGTTCACTTATGTCCTTAACTCTTTGTTTTTGTTAGGGCTGAACGGTTTTAGCAAAGTATATGTAGTAGAATAATTAGCCATTGCAGTCAATTTCTAAAATATATTTCGGTTTCTGTTAATCTCATAAGCGGGTCGTTTGTCTTTATGTACATTCTAAAGCATGATAGGGAAAGGCTTTTAAAACGCTTATATTTGAAACAATGTTCCCACTTTTCCGTACTCATCTGGATATTTGCTAATGTACCAAGTATCTATCTATTTATGACCTCATGTTCTTTTTTAAAAGCAGCTAAAGTTGGATCCATTTCGGCATACGTCTTTTGCACATGATTTGTTTTGTCCTGACGCATTTTTTTATTTCTTGTCAATTGTCGTTCACTATTCTCTACAACAGACGATTTGCTGACTTGTTTAATAGTCTTAGCTCCTGTGTTAAATTCGTCTTGGCCTCCGGCTGCCTTTGCAGAGCCACCTTCATTGCTATACGATCCCGACAGACCTACTCTTCTAAACATCAATTAAGAACAACGTAGTGTAATTTAATATTCTGGTTTTATCGTTCCCAATTCACAAACCCTTTATTGTATTTGTGTCATATGAGCGTGGACTATGGCTGACACCAAACTACACAATGCTGGCTGCATAGAAGTCAGACTAATTTGGAATGATATATAGTAAAAATTTCAATTTTAACATCTATATAATCTAGATGGGATAAGAATTAGAATGATGATTTTTCTATACTAATTTGTTATTTACCTATATCCAAATCTTGTATTTCTATATTTAATGCCGCCTGTAGAGAACCTGCTCGTGCCGGTAAGTGTCCATAATTTAAAAATGATTTCTTTGTCTCTTCCTCATCCATTTCGGTATTAAAATAGGCTTCTAGGAAAGCATGCATGCCCAATTGTTCTTGCTCAGTGACTAGAAAAATGATATCCTTGGCCCAGTAGTTTTTTTCTAAAATTATTAAGAAATTTAACATGCTATAAAAGAAATTCTTTTCATTTTTTTTTTAATTTTACTCCTTGCAAATTCAGCAAATGCCAATAATACGGGTACACTGGCAGTAATATCGGTGTGATAGGATGTCGGTGCTCTGTAGGGTGCTGAAAATATCAAACCCTCTGTAGAACTTGTTCGCGGTGCTCTTAATATGCCATAAATATTTTTGCCATGAAATTCTTTGCCACCAGCAAAGGGATAACGTAAAGTATAATTATGAACATAAGTCTCTAAGCCAATTTGTTTCATTTTGGCCGAAATCCAAGCATGAGGAGTAGACATTTTATAATTTTCCCGTTCCGCCTTTAGTTCATCTACCAGTTGTTGAGCCCAACGACTGGAATCTTGTTTGATTTCTGGATAAACCAAACCTGGTATGACAAAGAATTTTTAAAATGTATTTGCTTAAAAATTAATATTTTTATTAATATATTTACCTGGTGACAAAGCATTTTCCGATAGATAAGTACCATGGTTAAAGTCCTTATGGCCCAGACACCCAAACCACACAATGCTGGCTACATATAAAAGCCAGCCTAATTTGGAATGATATTTAGTTAAAATTTTGCCAAATTTATGGCGTGGTGTTAAAGAAGGATCTGATAAGAGACCCATTCTTATGGAATGGTTTAAAATAAGTTTTTTATTATTATAATAAGCCCAAAGAAAGTATCAAATACGGTCTTTTATTTTTTTTAGAGAATAGATAACTTTGTTTACATCCCCACTACATATCGATAAATGCTGCCAACTTTTTTGCCTTAAAACCCGCTAAATTTGTCACGAAGGGAGTAAGAAAGTGCTAACAAATTATTCAAATAAATAGGAACGTTTTTAGATGGATATATTTTGGGTCGTGTGAATTTCGATCATATATTACTCTATACCAGTGATAGCCAAGCCCCGAACGCACGCACACAAAGATATTATATGCTTGTGTGCGGTCGTAAACATAAGCTGCGGTCACTGCCGAATTGTACACTGTGCAACAATGTATAACAATGCTTTGCCAACGCAAGTGCAACAACGTAAGAGGCTTTTAATATTTCGCTATCATCTTTTTCAATCTGATCGGGCTGTTTTAAAAATTTACTGGGGACTTTGACTTTCATTTCATCAAGCAATTTTTGTCTCTCATAATCTTTATATTTTTCATAATTAATATGGCATGACAAGTAATGCCGCCTTATATTAAATTTGTCGCATTTTGCTAATTGCCTTGAACAAATATAACACTGCGGCTTCCCTTCACGATTTTCAAAAAAAAAAAAACATCAATTCCCAAGAATTATTAAACATTGTTGCTCTGTGTTCTTTACGAATAAAAACAAAAACAAAGCCAAACAAGCGTGCGTGGTGTTTCTTTCATAAAGCTTCAGCAGAGACTGATGATAAACTGATGTTTTGAAACGAACAAAGTTGTTGTATACATGTGAATTGCCGACCGTGTCTGTGTGAAAAATACGATTATTGACTGCCTCGCGAGGCTATGGAGTGTCTATCACTGCTCTATACCATTATACACGAACTAGATTTCGTTATCCTGTTTAAACTAGATTTCGAGCCTAATGTAAATGCAGTTTTAAGACTTTCTGAAAATGCTGAACGCATCTATTTTACTAAAATAAAACTATTTGTAATTTTTTTTGAACATTTTTGTAAATACAAAAAAATAAAATAAAATTTGTAAATACAAAAAACTGTTTTTTTTTTGTAACTTCATTTTTTTTCAATTAATTTAAAATAACAATATTCAAACCATTCAATATACAAACCATTAGAAATCGAATTTGAATTTTAACAAGTATTTTGAATTACTAAAATTTTGTGAAACTTTTTTCTGTGTACCAACTGCTTAAATGAAAATTTTCCTGTTTGTCTTTTAATGACAAAACGAAATGTTATAAATCTTTTAAATTATACAAATATATTTTAAATTTGTCCAAAAATTTTTTAAAATTGGCTCAAAGTTGTCCAACAATGCATTAAACTTGTCTAAAAATCTTTTTAAAAAAGATGTTTCAGTAAACGGAAAAACATAATTTAGGCGTTTTTATTTTTTTGGACCAACGATTTTTTTAATGTTGATACATTCGTTTGAGTTTGACAGTTTATAAATTTGCGCCGTTAAGCTTGCGTGTGTTATAATTTTGGTGGAAAACTATTGTTTCAGTCTTTTTTTTTGTTTAAAAATATTAAGAAACTATTGCTTGAAATAAATTCATATACTGGCTTTACAATATGTTAACTGAAAGTGAATATCATTGTATAAAAGTGAAGTGTTTTGCTAATGCATAAAATTCATAATATTTTAGTGTTGCCTCCAAAAATGCAGTTAGTGTCGCCTGAAAAGCCTAACAAAAAATAAAAAAATGTGCCTTCTAATTTGATTTATTTTTAAACAAAAAAGTGAAAATTATACTTTAGCGGGCGTAGCTAAAACAAAAATAGAAAACCTATGGTTTTGCACAAAATTAATTTTAAAATAGTGTAGAACAAAATTTTTAATTGTTTTAGTGAATGCAAAAAGCGACGCTGTAAAGATTGCTCGATTTTTTGTTAAGAAATTTTATTTTTTTTTTGGAAAATTCTTTCCTCTCAAAATATATTTATAGATAATTTTTTGGAAGAGGGTGACATATTTTTTTAAGTACGCCCGCTAAAATGTACTTTAGCCCAACAAAATATTACATGTTTAATGATTAAAATAATACTTTCTTGCTTAACTTTTATCCGGGATTTCTTTTCGGTGGACACCATCTTAAATCAGCCGGATCAACGGTAAGTTTTGATCTGTTTAGTTGTGGCTATAGCAAATGTTATTGTTTTTGGTGTAACACATATCTTATATGCCACTTCCAAAATATAAACATATTCATAGATTGTAAAGTATAAATAAATGGTCTTAATGTAAAGTTTATATGTTCTACTACAGATTTCACTTTATTCCTGAATATTTTGTTGTGGTTCAACAACCTTTCATTAGCTATAGCAAAATAACTTAGTCATTGTCATCTTCTTATATCATAACCGGCATGATGAATCATGATAGGGACAGGGTTTTTAAAATGCTTATATTACAAGCAATATTCGCAAACATACTAGGTTCCCACTTTTCCATACTCATCTGGATATGGGCTAAAGTACAAAGTATCTATTACAAATCAACCAATACATATTTTATTTGTATAGACATTTGTTATGGCATTAAGTTCGTTTTCCAAAGCAGCTGTGGTTGGATCCATTTCGGCATGTCTTTCCACATGATTTGTTTTTTGACGTCTTTGTTGATTTCTTGTCAATTTTCGATCACTATTCCCTACAACAGATTCGCTTTCCAATGAAGGTATCTGTTCTTTGCTCACTTGTTTAATAGTCTTAGATACTGTGTCAAAAACGTCCTGACATCCGGCTTCCGTTGCAGAGCTATCTTTAACCTCGTGTGTTATCTGCTATACGATCTCTGGAGACCCACTCATCTAAACGTCTATTAAGACCCACATAATGTACATAATATGACTGTAGTTGTATCGTTCCCAATGCACAAACTCAACATTAAATTTGTGTCACATGAGCAGGGCCCTGACACCCAAAAACCATACAATGCTGGCTGCATATTAAAGCCAGTCTAATTTGGAATGATTTAGTTAAAATTTTGCCAAATTAATGGGGTGGTGTTAAAGAAGGATCTATCTAATAAGAACCCCATTGTTATGGAATGGTTTTTCTGCACTATTCCAAAAAGTATATAATTTTCTATAGAGTATTTTTCCCGCTCTACCAGATATTCAACATGGTACAGAGTTCAGCGGCAACATTTTTAAAAGAGAGGGCAACATTTTCAAAGTTGCTAAAGTGTTGAAAAACATTAAATTTGGTGTATGCAGTGCTGCCACATAAACAGTGTAATTTTTTATCCCAGTTTTTGGGATTCTTAACTGTTTACCAGTTTTTTCATGAAGACAATATTTTTTTCAAATTATTGCATTTTTTATAGGTTTTTAGTTATATGTTGCAACAATTAATAGCATATTTATTCTCTTTATTATATATTTTTACCATAGAAATGGGAAATAATGAATATGAATAGACATAGTTGGTCAATGTGTGTGTACACACTTAAATACTTTTCATGTCACAATGTTATGTTTGAATTCGTAACTATTTTTTAACACAATTGCAAATTTTTGTTGTATTTTTTTTACTTTATTAGACATGTCTAATTTTAGTAAAAATAAATAGTATAATGAACAAATATTATATTTTTATATGAAAAATCTGAAAAAATACATGAATAAAATAAAAAAACATTTTTTTATGAAATAATCTGAAAAATCTCTAGCATCCCAAAAACCGGCAAAAAATAGTTAAAATTGGCTATATGGCAGCACCGCTAAACACTACTAAAAGTTGCCGACCAAAACTCACCTTTGTTGCCGCCAAACTATGTTCGTGTTCTAAGAGAGTACTAAAAAGTTCGTGAGAGAGAAACATACTCTATAGAAAATTATATACTTTTTGACTATTCCAATAAGCCGACAGAAAGTATCAAATACGGTATTTTATTATTTTAGAGAAGAATTGGATAACTTTGTTTATATCATATCTACATATCGATAAATGCTGCTAACTTGTTTGCCTTAAAAACCGCTAAATTGAGTTGAAAGGCTTTATGATTTTCTTAAAATAGCGAACGATGCTATTTTTGTTGTTAAAACTATTTCTTGTTAAAACTATTTTTTGTTAAAACTATTTTCTTTGATTTTTATATTTTTATTTTGCTTTTTATTAACTGAATGGTAAAAATTAGATTTTAAATCACTGAACGGATTTTTTTTTAATCACAACGAAATTTTTTTAAGTCTTTGAAGATGTTTAAAATTATCCTAAAAATTTTTAAATTTATTCAAAAATTCTTTAAAATTGTCTCAGTTGTCCAAAAATGGCAGACTTTAAAAAAATCTTCAAAAATTTTAGTAAACGAATTTCTTATAATTTATGGGTTTTTTTTTTTTTTTGACAAGCGATTATTTTTGAATTTGACACATTCATTTGAGTTTGACAGTTTATAAATTTGCGCCGTTAAGCTTGCGTGGGCTTTAATTTTGGTGGAAAAGTATGGTTTCAGTCTTTTTGTTAAAAAATATTAAGTTATTGAAATTATTGCTTCTAATAAAATCATATAATGACTTTACAATTAGTTAAATGAAAGTGTATTGCATTGTATAAAAGTGAAGTGTTTTGCTAGTGTGTAGTGTTGCCCAAAAATGCAGCTCGTGTTGCCTGATAAGCCTAACACCACAGAATTAAAAAAATTGCAAAATTGTGCTTTCCAAGTTATTTTATTTAAACAAAAAAGTGAAAATTATACTTTAGCGGGAGTACATTAAACAAAAATATGAGCTGTTGTTTTACACAATATTAATGTTAAAATAGTGTAGAATAAAATATTTATTTTTTTTTTTACAAAATGCAAAAAGCGACGATATTTTTCTAAACAATTTTTCCCTCTTAATTACAACCATAGATCACCTTTTTTTAGGAAAGGGTGTTTTATTTTTTAAAGTACGCCTGCTGAAATTTACTTTAGCCCAACAAATTATTACAATAGCTTAACTTTTCCGAGATTTCTTTTTGCTGGACACCAACAGCTGGATCAACGGTAAGTTTTTGTCTTTTAAATTGTGGCAATTGCAAATGTTCCGTTATAGCTTTTGGCACTTCCAATATGTGACCATTTTCATAGATTGTAAAGTATATATGTTTTACCACAGAGTTCACTTATGTCCTTAACTCTTTGTTTTTGTTAGGGCTGAACGGTTTTAGCAAAGTATATGTAGTAGAATAATTAGCCATTGCAGTCAATTTCTAAAATATATTTCGGTTTCTGTTAATCTCATAAGCGGGTCGTTTGTCTTTATGTACATTCTAAAGCATGATAGGGAAAGGCTTTTAAAACGCTTATATTTGAAACAATGTTCCCACTTTTCCGTACTCATCTGGATATTTGCTAATGTACCAAGTATCTATCTATTTATGACCTCATGTTCTTTTTTAAAAGCAGCTAAAGTTGGATCCATTTCGGCATACGTCTTTTGCACATGATTTGTTTTGTCCTGACGCATTTTTTTATTTCTTGTCAATTGTCGTTCACTATTCTCTACAACAGACGATTTGCTGACTTGTTTAATAGTCTTAGCTCCTGTGTTAAATTCGTCTTGGCCTCCGGCTGCCTTTGCAGAGCCACCTTCATTGCTATACGATCCCGACAGACCTACTCTTCTAAACATCAATTAAGAACAACGTAGTGTAATTTAATATTCTGGTTTTATCGTTCCCAATTCACAAACCCTTTATTGTATTTGTGTCATATGAGCGTGGACTATGGCTGACACCATAGAGGAAGAATAGTATAGAGGATGCAACGCCGTCAGCAGCCAAATAAAATTTTATACAGAATACAAAGGTTCGGAAACTTTGAGAAAACAGGGGAAAATTGAGCAAATTTCCCTGATTTCTGCAAAAATTTGAGTAAATTCCCCTGTTTTTAAACCTTTTTTCCAAATCCAATCGGGAAAGCTGCTAAAAACTAATTGGATTTGCAAACAAATTCAATTGGAATCGCAAAAAATCCAATTTAAAAAGATGCTGAACCTTTGAAATCTGCACATACAAAACTAAGAGAACGTTTTTTACGACGTGAGAGACATCGTCATGGTGTGATAAGACTTTATACTTAAACTGGAATTTTTTTAAACACAGAGTTTTATTCATTGTGTCCACAAGAACCCTACAAAAAAATTATTTTTTATTGAATAACAACTAATTAACCAATCAGAATTTTTATAAAATAAACCCAGTTAAATTTACGAATTTAACGTGTTTTTCAAAATAACCACATAAAGCAATACATACATTAGCAACTGTGGAAAGGATTTTTGTTCTTTTTATTAACTGAACGGTAATAGGATTTTTAATCACTGAACGGAATTTCGTTTTATAGCTGAACTAAATTTTCTAAATTTTTTAAAATGTTTAAAATTATCCAAAAAAAAAAAAAAAATTTAATTTGTCCAACGTCTAAAAATCTCTTTAGTAAACGAAAAAACTTATAATTTAGGCGTTTTTATTTTTTTGGACCAAAGATTTTTTTTAAATGTTGACACATTCGTTTGAGTTTGACAGTTTATAAATTTGCGCCGTTAAGCTTGCGTGTGTTTTAATTTTGGTGGAAAAGTATGCTTTCAGTCTTTTTTTTATTTAAAAATTTTAAGAAACTATTGCTTGTAATAAAATCATATAATGGTTTTGTGTTAAGTTCAAAAAAATTGAATTTCAATGTAGAAAATTGCAGTGTTTTGCTAGTGCCTAACTTTCATATTATGCTAGAGTTGTCCAAAAAATGCAGTTCGTGTTGCCTGAAGAGCCTAACACCACAGAATTAAAAATTGCAAATTTGTGCTTTTCAAGTTAATTTTATTTATATTTAAAAAAAAAGTGAAAATTATACTTTAGCGGGCGTATAATTAACAAAAATATACCTCCTTTGGTTTTACACAATATTAATGTTAAAACAGTGTATAATAAAATTTATATATTTTTTTTAGAAAATGCAAAAGCGACACTGTAAAAATTGCGCGATTTTTTCTAAGCAATTTTTTATTTAATGGAAAATCATTCCCTTTCAAATACATTTATAGATAATATTTTATTTAGAAAAGGGTGTCATATTTTTTGATGCACGCCCGCTAAAATGTGCTGTAGCCCAACAAAATATTACATGGATCATGACTAAAATTACGCTTTCTTGCTAAACTTTCCACCGGAATTTTTTTTCGGTGGACACCATCTTAAGTCAGCCGGATCAACGGTAAGTTTTGGTCTTTTAAATTGTGGCAATTGCAAATGTTCCATTATTGTTTTTGGCGTTACACATATAACATGTTGCCCCTTCCAATATTTGACCATTTTCATAGATTGTAAAGTATAAATAATATCATCATGTGTTATACCACTGAGTTCACTTAATTCCTTAATACTTTGTGTTGTGGTACGGCAATCTTTCATTAGCTCCAGCAAAGTGTAGGCCCAATAGCTACGATAGCTGAGACGACCCAAATCAGACAAAGGTTTCTCCGGACTGCCAACTACGCCCTCGCGTCGTGATAATTCATAACTGAAGGCTATTAAAAGTTTGCCATAACCTTTACGTTGATATGGTGGTAAAATCAAAATGCAGGCAACATTATTGTTTTCGGGAGATTCTTTTTCTTTAGAAAAATAACCCACTATATGAGCACCCTTTTTATCAATTTCACATAAAACGTAAAAGTAAAATGGTTCTACATCATAGTACAATGTCTTGTGGTCCAAAAATAATTTTGCCATTAAACAAAGCATTTGACAATACAATTTATGATCTTTGCCATCAATTTCAAAAATAGATATAGTTCCTTTTCTGTAAATCTCATTACCTGGTGGTTGTCTTTGTGTACATTCTGAAGCATGATAGCGATATGTTTTTTGAAAACGCATATATTTCAAACAATATTCACAGACATACAAGGTACCCACTTTGCCATACTCATCTGGATATGGGCTAAAGTACCAAGTATCTATTTCAAATCTACCAATACGTAGTTTATCTATATACTTGACTTTTGTTATAGCCTCATGTTCTTTTTCCAAAGCAGCTGTGGTTGGATCCATTTCGGCATATGTCTTTTGCACATGATTAATTTCGTCGTGACGTCTTTTTTGATTTCTTGTCAATTTTCGATCACTATTCTCTACAGCAGATGGATTTTCCAATGATGCTATCTGTTCTTTGCTCAATTGTTTAATAGTCTTAGCTCCTACTGTATCAGATACGTCTTGGCCTCCGGCTGCCGTTGCAGAGCCGCCTTCAGCGTCTGTGGCATCTGTTATACGATCTCGCGAGACCCACTCATCTAAACGTCTATTAAGACCCACATAATGTACATAATATTCTTGTTGTGTCGTTCCCAATTCACATTCCCGTGATTGTATTATTTGTGCCGCATGAGCATTACCATCGGTTCTTTTAATCATATAAACATCACCAATGTTTATTTCCATATCTTGATTTGTGTTGATTTTTGTTGTTGCCGCATCTGTCGTAGCCGCCGCATTGTTGGAAATTATGGTACCTTTATTAAATGTGCTTTCTGGTTTTTCTTCATTTTTGTCGTCTAAATCTTTAATTGTCGCTTCCTCGTGTGCTTTTTCTTCACTGGTGTTTTTTGAAATTCTACTTTCCACGACCATTTTTAAATATATATATTTTTAACATAAATTTCACAATTTTTATCAATGTAAACAAAAAAAAAAATATACCGACGCAAATTATTTTTTTAGCAACTGTCAAAATGACAGTGGTGCCAGATTGTCAAGACTTTATTTTATCGGTGTTGCCGGATTAGGGAAAACCCGAGTAAAAACAGTTATACATTATTTAATACAGCTGTTATTTAAATCTCTATAAATTGCTTTGCATGATATTATAATTTTTGGTTTTAAAAATAATTTTATTATTTTTAACTTTTATTTAGAAAATGTTGAATACAATTATTTAAACTTAGATCATATTAGCTAAAATTACTTTAAATTATATACAATTTAATCAGAATTTTGACTAGACATTTTTGTACTTATATTATTTTCTATTTATATAAAAACAATAAGTCCAAAAAAACTTTATAACACAGTAATACTAATAACACCTAAGTTATGTAATTCAAAGAGTAAATTAATAATACAGACTAATAAAGTTCATTCCCAATACAAATTTTATTCAAATATTCAATAACCAAGCCCTCAGAGCCAAATATGGTTTGTATACTACTTAAAACCAATTTATACTAAAAAAGATTAAAAAAATAAATTTAATGCAATTAGGTATTTGAAATTGCAAATAATTTTTTACATTTTCAAATGTATTTTTCATTATTAAGAAGAAAAAGTTCTTTATAGTAAAGTTTTTATTTAACTTTTATTTTTTCACAAATGCAAAACAGCTGATTTATTAGCAGCATGTGATGATTTCACAGTTTTACTATTTTACCAAAACAAAAAGTACGGGTAAGTTCTGGTAAAAAGAGAAACACAATTTACTCTATCATGCACGCTCTCATTAACCCAATTTTTGTTACAGGAAATGCTTTCTGCTAAGATTGGGTAAACAAGGGCACCCGCGGTAACGAACGTCGAACACACCTGCTATTAGGTCTATTCATTTACTTTTCTCAGTCAAGTCCAGTAAGAATTACTCAGTAAGAAACTCACAGAGAGTAAGACAAATTTACTCTCAAATTTTCTAAAAAAGTACGCAAACGGACCATTTGCAATAATTTACAAGTTTGTTAAACAGCTGATTGTAAAACCAAATGCAAAAATAAATTATAACTGAGGGATATGTAAAAAGAGGATTCTTGTTGTAAAATAATGTGCAGAAAATTTTTAAAAAGTTTTCTTATACTTTCTAGAATTCATTTTACAATAGCAACAAAGCTTATCATTTGGATATAACAACGTATTTGTAAAAGATTTTTATTTGTATTTACAAAAATTTATCATATGTTTTTTTTTATTAATAATAGGTGTGTTCGACGTACGTTACCGCGGGTGCCCGCGGAAACCCAATCTTACCATAAAGCGTTTCTTGTAACAAAAATTAGGTAAATGAGAGCGTTCATGAGAGAGTAATTGTGTTTCTCATTTTACCAGAAATTACCCGTACTTTTTGTTTGGGTAAAATGGTAAAATTGTCAAATCATCAGATGTTGCTAATAAATTAGCTGTTTTGCATTTTTGAAAAAAATTAAAGTTAAAGAAAAATTTACTAAAAAGAACTTTTCCTTTTTAATAATAAAAAATACATTTGAAAATTTCAAATATATTTATTATTTAAGCTGTTTTTTAATATAAATAAATTTGACGTTTATTTTTGGGTATGAAATGTATTTTGGGCATTTTTATGGTTTTGTGAGAGAATTTTTTGCTTACTATCATTTTACCAGACTTTACCCAAAATTACCTCGAACAGATCTAATTTGTCCAGTAAAAATTTGCAAACTCTCAACATGGAACTTTCATTTTATTCTCTCTGTTTATTCCTTTTTACTGAGTATTATTATTATTTATTAGTATTCATATGGTTTCATCTGGAGTTTGCAGTCAGTTTATGCACATGAACTGCCGTCTAAAATGACAGACAAGTGAAAACGTCAAATTTCAGTTTGTCAGCAGATATGGCAAAATCTTTTATCTAAAATAAAATTGACAACCAGTTGTCATTGTTTTTTGTTTTTTTTTTTTTTTGCTGGAAAAATATATTTCAATGGTAATTTTTTAAATAAAGTGGACGAGTGAGCAAAGGGAGAGGTTCATTTAAGAGGTAGAAGCGAGGGAATTTCCTGTCCAGCGAATATTGTTACACAAGTCGACGAGAGGCTCTCTGCCAAGAAGTGGCAGATATAATAAAAATGCCGCAATCCGAAGTGGCAACGAAATGGCCTAATCCAAAATAGTTTTTTTTTCTTAGCTGCTTCCTTTTATTTTTCCAAGCCCTTAGTGTTGTAATAACACAAAGCGCCGCATTAGCTATATCGATTTGATTCTTTTTTATAATTTTTAAATTTTTTTCCATTTTTTAAATTTTTATTTAATACAAATTAATATTTTATAATGAGCTGTTCGCTCGCCAAAAGTCTACGCATCACATTTGACCTTTGTAATGAAAACGGCGTGTCAGTCAACTCACACCAAAATTTGACGTAAGTCTCTGACAAGCTCTGCTTTATCGATTTATTGTCAGTTTTTAAGATGTAAATGCAAACGCATTTGACACAAAATGACGAGAATTCATTTCAGTCAGTTTTTGTTGAGAGTTCATATGACATAATGAAAACCAGGCATAAGTAAAAGAACGGAACTATTATAGTGAAAAATCTTTTTTTTTTATATGAAGTTTAAACGGTTTTGGTGTTCCAATGGAACACCATAGCGGCACATTTAGTTATTCGCAAATGAGCTCATTACCGTTTTGGCTTCCTGGTTCGGTATGGCATATTTCATGATTAGTCACGGCAAAATGTTAAAATACCGCTTTATATTGGGCATGAATAGTTAGAAGTATATGATTCTTGTTAAAATAACATCTTTCGTATTTAAATTAATATTACAACATTTTAGATTCTGTTCTCGCATATTAAAAATAAGTAAAAACATTATTAAATTAAAAACAAAACTCACTTCGTTTGATAACAAATTATTATTTGAAAAATTTATTATTTTTTCTGATTTAAAATTTTTCAAAATTCACGATTCAAAAATATATTGTCAGCTGCGCTGAAAAACCTAAAGCAATACTCATTGTTTAAACAATTGCAAATAAAACAAACTCCCTAAAAGCACTATTTTTTATGTTGTAAAATTGAAATAAAACAGGGTATGTATTTATTTTTCAATTATTAAATTTTGGCACTTTATTGCATTTGACAACCACAATAAATGGTATTCTAAACTTATGTTAATATGTATATATTTTTTTGTTTGTTTTTAATATCAGCAGATTATAGTTAAGTTATTTTTTTAGACAAATGTTTTTTTTTTTTTCAACTACTTAACTAATATTAATACGTACGATATTTGAATGGTTTTAATTTCACTACAAAATAAAAGATTAATATTTATTTTAAATGATATTGTGTTAAATACTTTCAATTAAAACTTATATCAAATTAAGAATGGAAGCCATAAATGTTTTTTGTTTTCTATTTTGTTTTAAATATTAGTTATAGGATACGGATATCAAGAATCCGAATATAAATGAATGTATGTATTTCGTAAAATTCGTTAAAAAATGGCTTTGGATTTTTATTTGCTTACATGTCAAATGAAACTAAAGCCAAAGCAAAGTTTTTTATGTATATATATATTTTGTTTTTCTCAAAGCCCCACGATTTTATCGTTGCGGTGTAATCTAAATAATATTGAATCGTCTAAAAGTCTGTCGCATTTAAATAGGAAAATTACTCAATAGCATATACGGATTGAAATGAGTTTTGAATTTGTATATGATAATTCAATATAAAATCTATATGCATATATACATAAGTATGTACTATAAAGTGAGCCAAAGTTTTCAATCCTCATGTTGTAACATTAGGAAAAAATTTAGGAAAAATATTGAAAATCGCTTAATGTATTCCTTCTCCCACAAGCGATCGCCCAATTTCACTGAAGACAAATTTCAAAATTTTTCCAAAATTACGGGGTTCCGAAGATTGATTCTTGTTAAGGAGGCCAAAAAAAAATACCGTGTGTCGGCGTTTTGATAAATCACATCGAAATTTCATTTTAGAGGCGGTTAAAGTTTCCCAGCTCTGACCTGTTCTTGCAGCATATCGGTATATAAAACTATGTTTTCTTTACATCTCAAGTTTAGGGTATGTTCAGCAACTTTGTAGATAATGCTATGGCAAGTATTTTTGTGAAACATATTAACCCTCTAACTCCCCCTCATAACGCCATTTTTTGGCTTTATTCTAACAAATTGTAAAAAACATCCCGAAAAAGGGGAAGGGCAGGACTGAAATGTTCTACAAAAATGTTGGCCATAAAATTTTACTATATATATCAGAACACACCAAAACCCAAAACTTAACACAAACACCAAAAACAAATGAAATTCAGGATTGTCCATTAAAGGTTAATTTAGGTTATGTTCACATATGTAGGTCATTCTATCTCTGACAAGAAGGTTTGACAAAATTGTGTTTTCAATCTTTACTTTAGAATTTTTTTTAAATCTTTTCTTTCATTTGCATATTATATTCCACGTGACGTGACAAAAGGGATCTTACCTTGCCAGAGGTCAAATTTGTGTTGGATAAAGAATACAAATGTGAAGGAAACA
Organism: Eustalomyia histrio; assembly: GCA_949748255.1. Classification (NCBI taxonomy): domain Eukaryota; kingdom Metazoa; phylum Arthropoda; class Insecta; order Diptera; family Anthomyiidae; genus Eustalomyia; species Eustalomyia histrio. The sequence continues at coordinate 88,973,051 of OX456525.1, read as the reverse complement.
CATATTTTTTGATACTTCATTTCTAACTAATATTAATCAACCGAATATTAATATGCCAAAAAATATAAAATAAATTGAAAGGTTTTAAAAATATGGCAACTAGACTTTTCGAACTATGTGGTTTTATTAAAAAATTTTACTGATAATAATTGTGTTATGTTGATCCGCTCTATTCAGACTTTATAACATTTTAATCAAAGCCTATCTTCTGCAGATTCTGTCAGTTCCAAGTAAAACACTTTAGGATTTTTTTTAACACAATTTCTAGAGTTACGATCATAAACACCATTTTCACGATTTAAAAAAATGTATTATTACATGATTTAAAGTAATTTGTAGAAATATAGGTGATTTGTCGAAATTCAGAAACTTTGTTTGTCGAAGACGGAAGACATCAACAGACTTTTAAAATTTATTATTTTTTTTTCGTTTGAAATATTTTTGCACAAGTTTGACACAACATTAGAATCAAAAACTTTCCAACTTTGGGTTACTGCATTCTACAAGGTTTTAAGCGTTTTAATAAAGTTACATATTTAATATTGCGAAGGATAATACTGAATTTGATTACGCCCGATTTTCAGGTTTTTTTTTTGATATCGTTTCTAAAGAATTTTTCTATCGCATTAGTAATGTTTTAATAGTACAATTTAACAGGTTCAAATTTTGAACTGAGAAATATATACTAAAAATTTAGATTTGGAGCAATTGTATTGGTCGAAAAACCCTTGAACTTCGAACCATCATTAATATGTTTCTAATCCCCATCTAATTGTCCTTCATCGACTATATTTGTTTGAAAATATTCGATTACAATGTAGTTCATGTAACTACATTTAAGTCGAGGTTTTATCATGTATTTATCGAAATCGTGTAAAAAAAATCGACAAATGTCTCACAAATGACTAAATAGAAAATGCCATCTATATGGACATTTATCCCCAATATACAATTCAATCTTCATCAAAATCCGTATAACACCCTATAGCAGTTTTTCCACTTTTTTATTATACATGTCTAACGATCTCATTTACGGTAATCCATATTACGTACTTTAATAATTGTGGAACCCAAAGGTGGATTTCTTTTTTGCCTAAGATACTCCTCGTGTCGTATAATACCAGCAGTATCTTTATTTATTTCTACCGAACCGCGAGCATCTAAAGAATGTTTTTGCTGCAATTGATAATGTGGAGCTGATCGATATTTATAATCATCTTCTATATAGGATCCTGAGCGATAAGCTGGTACTGCTTGAATTTGCCTCTCATCATATTGATGTTTACCCGACGAACCGGAACCTTGATGACGACTATTTGAGGAGGAATATACTTGCCGTTCGACATAATGATCAGTTTCATCTTCGTTGGTACCTATTTTTGTTAGATCCCTTTGACTACGACTTATAAGATTTACAATCGAAGGACTTTTGAGGGCACTTTGTTGTAGGGTATTTTCCTTGGTACTAGAATATAGATGAGGATTTGACTTGTATGCCTGGCTAGAGTGTAGACTGTTGTTGTTGTTGTTGTTGATGTAATTGTTACTCGTTAATTTTTCCATATAAATGGGACTAGGATCATTGCTACCATTCACCGCATGCACACTGAAACTTTTGCTACGATTGAGAGATTTCGCATAAGTTCTAGCTGGCTTAAGAGGTCCTGTATTTTGACTAATAGGTTGATAGGCAATACGTTGTTCTGTGGGCTGTTGTTGTTGTTGTCTCAATTTACTTTGGACTTTACTAGTAGCGTTTGATCGAGCTATATTAACGGTTTGAGTTTCATAATGATGTACCGCTGGATGATCATTAAGCTTTCGAGGCAATGTTTGGGTTGTTCTGTATCCCTGATTTAAATTGGGCGTTGATCCCGATATACGTTGACCACTCTTTTGATAACGTCCTAAAGTGTGAGATGTGGCACTATCTCGATTACTGTATGAAGTTACCGGTGGTGGTGGTGGCGGTGCTCCATTCCGCATTTCCCGATTTTGCATTTTAAGAGTATCATGAACATTTTCTTTGCCATAAAGAGTACTGGAATAGGGATCTTCTCCTAAATAATAACGATGTTTTGGACTCATTACACGATAACCATTGTCACGATTATTTCCTACTGGATGTGAAGGTGTTGAATGTAACATGGCTCTTCGATCAACACTAGCATTGCTATATACACTTTGTTCTCCCGTCTTACTGGGCGTTGCAACTTTCCCAGAAGTATAATGACTTCTCTGATGATTATTAAATTCTTCTTCAGACTCATCATGGGAGGTTGTATGATGATTACCTCCAATATGGCTATCGATTACATTATATTGTTGGTAAGTGCGTAGGTTTTGTTGTTCCTGATGTGGATTCGGTGCTGGAGATTGTTCTCGTGATTTTGATTTCGATTTCATACGCAATTTACGCTCAACACTAGCAGACCTAAGTTTTCCCACTAATTTACGCAAGGAATTACCTATTGCTGTGCCCATTTTACTGGAGCGATGCGATGCTAGAGTGGAAGTAGAAATTGTTGACGGTGTAGTTTGAGTAGTCTGTGTCAACATACTAGGTCTTAAAGTTTGATGTTGTTGTTGTTGTTGCTGGGTATGTGCCATAGGTGGAGATGGTGTATTGCGTGCAAAGCGTGTACGTTGATGCTGCTTCCTATTCAAAGTCTGTGCTTCCCTTGGTTGTTGCTCCGGTATGGATGGGGGAGAATACATTTGCTGTTGAGAATGAGCATAGGGTTTGGTACGTAAACCATGATGATTGTAAGTTTCTCTGGGTGATGAAGATCTACTTCTTGGTGGTGGTGAATAATCTGGTGGCGGTTCTGTTACATCAATTGGTACTTGCTGCAAGGGAATTTTTATCTCTTGCAATACTTCCGTCTGTTGACGTATTTTCTTTTCACCATTACGCCTACGCTGTGGCACTGAAGGTCTTTCTAATGTACTAACTTCTCGTTGAGGCGACGGTGTTTCACGTTGCTGTGACTCGCGTCGTAGTGAACTAAAACGACCATTTTCTATATAACTACGCTCGTATGATTTAGCTCGTTCGTCAACATAGGAATTCTTACGTGGTGGCACTGGAGAGTCTACATCATCAATAATTTCAGCTCTAGTATAATTACGTTTTTCCTTCTCTTTAACATGCATGCCATAATGAAGATCTGTACGAGAACCACTTATATAGCGGCTGTCTTCAAACGATGCCGGTCCGGTTTTATCCAAATCATCTAAATGATCTCGAGAATTTTGTCTAGATCTTGCTAAAAATTGTGATGATATACTTTGTCGTTTTTGTTGTAAAATATCTTCACGACTAACATAACTATCGCTAGGAATAGGTTTTACATATGGTTTAGTATCACCTAGAAAAGTTTCCTTAACAGGATAGGGCACAGCACTGGTTTTACGCAATTGATTACGTTCGATTGAAGCATGGAGATCATCGCGAAATGCCTTTGAAGCAAAATGATTTGACGGTGTAGTAGCCGATGGCTCTTTACGATTATTCCAATTGGAAATACCTTGATAATATTTGGCTCCATTGTTGGCAGCCGTGGTTGTTGGATCAATAACACTGCGTTTGACAAAGGCCTTCTTTTCGTTAGTATCGTAGTGGGCATTCGTAGTTGTTGTCTGATTTTGATTAGATTTTATCGTAACATTGAAATAAGTTTTTTTAGTTGGTTCTATGACATCGGTTTCATCTTCACGAGAATCATTAGATGCTGTTGATTCACTGCCAAAATGAGACTCCAACCATTTTATGGTTTCTCCTTTGCGGGTTTCTTCTTCTCTATCAAAATCTAATGGCCTTTTGGTGAGGGCATCCTTGCGGTCCAATAAAATGCCACCTAAGGGAACAAATTAAACAAATCATTACTATTATTAGAACAAAAAAGTAAAAAATATAAAAATTAAAGCAGATAAAATTTATAAATTTTTACAACATTGTTTTTCCTCAGTGCGACATTTTGTCGATTAAGAAGGCTATTTATTTTATTTGTCACAGTCAAGGAGATAAAAAGTTTAAACAAAATTCATTACGAAATTTTCAAAAATATTAAATAGTTTTTGTGAAAGTAAAAAAAAAATTTGATGGAGAGGTTACCGTTCACTGGCACTTTCAATATTGGTATACATGTTAGATTCCCTATTTGTTCCTAGACATGGAAACATTGAAGTTGAACTGGGGTAATCAAATCACTAGCAGTGGGGATTAGTAATTTCGTAGCCTGTTCAAACCTGGTTCAGATGAGGCTGACTATAACCTGGTCGCTCAGATCGAAAGTATGGTACTCCCTCTATGGCTGGTCGTCAAAAATTTTTCCATATTCTTATATTTATTGAATATTACTGTTTTCGTATTTGTTAGTAACATTTAACCATGATCTCGAACTTGATAAATTCTAAATAAAAGCAATTTTTTATTCATTTAGTGAAAAAAAACTTCATTTAGTTTACTGAAAAGTTTTATTCAACTAAATTCTCTCTTGTGTAAAAAACACAATATTGCCAACTGAAATTAAAAACTGATAACCGCACAAAAAGTTAGTAATACGAATTTTATTAACAATACTACATGGATTGAAAATCCCTGATCTAACAATTAAAAACCAGTTTTTTTGAAATTTTAAATTAATTTTATTCCTCAACGTAATCTCCGTTAAGTGAAATGCACTTCTTTCAACGATCCTCTAACATCTTGATACCCTTGAAAAAATACGATTTGTCAAACTCTTCAAAATATTTCTCCATTTTTAGAAAATTCCTGTCACTTGAGCCATTTTTTCAAGTTTGGGAACAAATAATAATCACTGGGGCCATTTCTGCAGAATACGGGTGGGGAAACAATTCGTATTGTAAAGACTTAAATTTTTCTGAAGCCAAAGCAGATGAATGCGCCGGGGCATTGATGGTATAAGATTTTATCTTATGTATTTAAGTGGGGTGGTTTTTTTCTAAATTTCCTCATAAAATCTGACCAACAACTCAACATTGTATTTGGCAGTTATTGTTTTTCCTTTCTCCAAGTAATTAATACATATTATACCACGTGCATCCTAAAAACCACTAGCCATTACATTTCCAACCGATTGTAACCACTCCCCAGACCGTCTATTGGTCTCTGGTGTATAATAATAAATCCACGTTTCATACATTGTTATAAATCTACTTAAATTCTGTTGAATTTACTTCAAACATCTCCAAAACCTACTGTGAATCATGAACACGTTTCAATTTTTGTTCAGCTGTTAAAAATGCGGTAGCCATCGAGCAGAAAGGTTTTTCATATTTAAATGATCATGTAATACGGGGTTTTTCAACAGGGACGCTACAAAAGTTGAGCGACAGGGAGAGCAAACGACGCCATATTTCTTGCCGATCTTTTGATATTTCTCTTCAGTAAGTTTTGCCATTTCATGATGGAAAGATATACGAGCCAACAACGAGACGAAATTATTAAAATTTACTACCGAAATTCGGAGTCAGTGGCCTCAACGTTAAGAGCGCTACGTCCAATTTATGGTCGTCATAATCGTATTAGCAGATCAACAATTGAGCGTCTAGTGGAAAAATTTGAATCCACAGACACAGTACAAAATGTTCCCGTGCCAGTGAGACAAAGAAGTGCTCGTAGTGTCGAGAATATTGCTGCCGCTGAGGCTTCAGTTGAAAAAAGCCCAAATGTGTCTCTCACACGTCGTGAATTGGGCTGAGCAACAACTTGAAAATGATTCGGATTTTCATCGAAAAATCATCTTCAGCGATGAGGCTCATTTCTGGCTGAATGGCTTCGTCAATAAACAAAATATGCGTTATTGTTCAGACAACAATCCACGCGTACTCCATGAGTCATCATTGCATCCAGAAAAATTAAGGTTTGGTGCGGTTTATGGGCCAGCGGCGTCATTGGGCCGTACTTCTTCCGTGATGATAAAGACCGGCACGTTACTGTGAATGGGAATCGCTACCGTTCAATGATAACCGAATATTTTTGGCCCCAATTGGATGATATGGACTTGGAGGACATGTGGTTCCAACAAGACGGCGCCACACAGCGAATGTCACAATCAATTTATTGGAAACCAAGAAATGGTCCATTCGATTGGCCGCCTCGGTCGTGCGATTTGACGCCGTCAGAGTATTTCCTGTGGGGCTACGTCAAGTCTATGGTCTATGCCAACAAGCCAGCGACGATTGATGAACTTCGTACGAATATCGAACGTGAAATTGCAGCAGTATCGGCCGATTTATGCTTGAAAACCGTCGAAAATTGGGTTCAGCGTCTGGACTTCTGCAAGCGTGCCCGTGATGGCCGTGAAAAAGAAATCGAGTTCCATACATAATGGCATCGAACGTACTTTTACAGGAATAAAGAATTTCAGATATCCAAAACCGTTTTTGTTATATTTAAAAAACTTTTGTAGCGCTCTTATTGAAAAATCCTTTATATGTTGAACTCGCTCTGTTGATATCTTTATGATGCCGAAAATCTCACTCACTTTAGTCTTTCGATCATCCAATACAATCTGATGCACTTTTCTTACGTTTTCTTCGGTAACTGCTTCAAACTTTAAAAGCAGCATCATTTTTATAATTAATGAAATGTCATGAAATTTTTACACAATTTTTCTAACAGTTGGCCCTACTGAATAAACAAAAAATATTGTCACTTATCACGCCATCTCTATGTGAGGCACGTACTTTTCAATTCATGTAGTAATCGATAAAATTTAATTTATTAAGAATTTTGAAAAAAAAAATTACATTTTTTGCTGAAAATGTGAAAACTCTGATTTTGCTAAAAACCGATTTAAAACTGGTACGAAACCGGTATTAAGGAAAAAGGTTTTGGAATACAGGTATTTGGTGAAATCAAGAGTTTCGGTGTTTGTATCGAATATCAATTTGAAAGGGATTTAAAAAGTAGCGATTGTCAACCTTGCTTTAAATAGACGGATGGAACATACAAATGTACATACTTCACCAACTTCCATCAGGTAATGCTGGCCTAACTTTGATTTATATTTTGAAATCAAATCAATCAAAAAAAAGTTGAAGCTAGATATTTTATTTGATTAAATAATCAATTTGAAATTAAAATTGAAATATTATCCATGATAGGTCCGTCCCAGGAGTCCACACTTGCAAGTGTTTGTCTAACAAGAAATAAAAAAACAATATATAATTTCTTACAATTCGAATATTACCTTTGGGATTCTGCATTATTGACTTATTTTGCGGTTTGCGCATTTTTCGCATACGATCTGATAAACTATCCCAATCTCCAGGACGTTCCAACATATCATCATTTTCCATTTGCATGGTTTCGGCCGCGTATTTCATTTCAGTGCCTACCACTTTGCCATCTTTAATAAGATCCACATGTTGTTCATCGCGTTGTTTAAAATATCTCTGATTAGTTTCCTGTTAACACAGAATGTATTTCAAATTATAACTCTTGCTCTAGTACTTACAAATACTTACAATAGTTTTTGATTTTTCTAAACTTCCTACAGATTTATCGTCTGGTAATTCGTCATCCACAATAACCTCGTGTTCGGTTGTCTTTTTCGATTCTGTTATTATCTTACCATCTTCCTGGGCCAAAGATCTCTTTTGGAGATTCTCTGAGTCGATAGTCTTGAATGACTTGGTTTTATCCGCTACTACACGGGGTCCTTTCGGTACTAATTGTTGTTGATATTTTGGCGACAACAAGGCTTCTTCAACGTTTTCTACCCCACTTGTTACAGCTTTTACAAATGCCTGCAAAAGTAAATGTAAAATCTTTTAGTGATTTCGTTGAAACCAAAAAAAAATAAAAATATAGTTTTCAATGATAATTGAAAGGTGTTGAAAAAGAATAACAATAAAGAAAAAAAAAATAACATAACATTACGTAAACAAAATAGTTGAATATTTTTTTTTTTTTTGTTTTTTGATAAACAATTCACTATTATTTTAACCACCGCCGCCACAATCGACACCACCAACAACTACCACCTTCATTGCTGTTATTTGGAACTAGTGCTGGTTATTTGTGATTTTGTTTCTTCTTGCTGCTACCAGCTCCAATCACTTTGCAATGCAAGGGCGTTATCTAGAGCAAAACAACGAAAAACCACAATGCGTTACAATTTGAAAAAGAAGAAAAAACATAAACATAAAAATAGGTCCATTCGTTTACTTTTATCAGTCAAGTCCAGTAAGAAATATCCAGTAACAAACTTACAGAGAGAGATAGAGAGAGAGAGAGAGAGAGAGAGAGTGAGAGTGAGAGAGACCAAGCCACAGAAAACAGAAAATTTTCTAAAAAAAAGTTCGCGAACAATTCACAAGTTTTTTAAGCAGCTGGAGAATGTGTGAAGCTGTGAATTTATAAAAATTTTCACTACTTCGCAAAGAATCCGGTTCTTGTTTTAACTTTTGCAAAAACTATCTGTCCAAATTTCATCATATGAGTTTTTTTTTCTCACCAAATAAAAGTTCATGAAAAAATGTGAGTGTTGCACTATTTTACAAACATTGTTAGTGACTTTTTTTAAATTGATTACTTTTTGATATTATATATTTTTTGTAATAATAATGGTCCAACCATAATGCACGTTGTTAATTGTAAATAAAACAAAAAGTTTTCAGAGAATTATCTTAATATTTTTTATTATGCTTTCCACGGCTTTGGTGGCATACCTCTATCCGATGATCCACATTTTTAATGACTCTGAGACATAATTGAGGTTCAATGTCGTTAATGTGCCGAATTATCTCATCCTTTAGCTCTTGAATTGTTTTTGGCTTATTGACGTACACTTTTTCTTTTAAATTTCCCCAAAGAAAGAAGTCCAACGGTGTTAAATTACATGACAAGAAGTCTGTTATCATCTCGCGATAGCGAAGACCGACGACAGCAACAACAGCAATATTTTCCGTAGAACGAACTGGGCGAGCGTGCACATGTGTTTTCACATATCCTACAGACCCGGTTTCAACAATCTTAACGCGCTATTCAATTGTAAACCTCTCCATGGTTGAATTTTTTCAAACACTGAAGCAAAGAAATGTCAAATTAAGTTGGCCGAAAAACTTGACGTTAAGGTGTGACTCATAATTAAAATCGTGCATTATGGTTAGAGCACCCTTTAGTATTTTTAATTTAATAACGAAACAAAATAAAACATATAAAACAAAAAAAAAATAATTTGTCTCCGGTTTCTCTTCCAGAAGCATAAACGCATATAGACACATTTCTATATTTTAAATGTTTATTTTTTAATAAAAAAAATAATTAATTGCAGCTTTTTAACAAAATTTTGCTTTAAAACTCACGGAACGAGTGGAATGAAATAAAATTGACAGATAGTCATCATAACATTATTTTTTTTTTCATAACGAGAATGGGAATCGCTCAAAATGAAAACATGAAGTGAAAAATAACTAAATAAATGTAAAGTGAAAATAAAATGATAAATTATTTATCACCTCACAAAGCAACTTCATTCGGAATTGGCCTCCGGATGGTGTTAGAAATTATATATAATGTTTGTCACTTGTTTATATTTGTCAGTTATTTTTATGACATTTTCTGTTATTTTTGGTGCATAAATAAGTTGGTTTTTAAACATATACAGGTTGGTTGAAAAGTTCCTGCGCTCGAAATGAAAGAATACTGTTTTTGTTACGAAATATAGTTTTTTATTCAATATAATCTCCTAGAAGCTCAATACACTTGTTGCAATGATCTTCCAATAATTTTATCCCATCCTTATAATGGTTTTCCGGAAGTTCTGCAAAATAACCGTCTACAGCTGCTATGGCCTCTTCATTCGACGAAAAATGCTTTCCACGAAGGAATTGTTTGAGATTTCTGAAGAGATAGTAGTCACTGGGAGCCAAATCTGGTGAATACGGTGGATGTTCAAGCAATTCGTACTTTAATTCTTTGAATTTAGCCATCGTCAAAACACTTTTGTGAGCAGGTGCATTGTCTTGATGAAAAATGATTTTTTTCTTCTTTAAATCAGGTCTTTTCTAACGAATTTTTTCATCCAGCTAATCCAAAAGGCTGCAATAATATTCAGAGTTGATTGTTTTGCCTTTCTGAAGATAATCAATCAACAAAATTCTTTTTACATCCCAAAAAACTGATGCCATAACCTTCTTTGCTGATCGTTGTGACTTCACCTGCTTTGGAGCTGAACAACCAGCTTTAGTCCACTGTAAACGTTCTTGTTTCAATTTAGGATCATGGTGGTAGATCCAAGTCTCATCCATAGTTATAAAACGACGCAAAAAGTCGGTTTTATTCGGTTTAAAACGCTCCAAATTACGCTGAGAAATTTGTTTTCCATCCAGTTTTTGTTGAATTGTTAATGTGTGCGGCACTAACTTTCCAAACAGTTTTTTCATACGTAATTCTTTATGTAAAATATGGAGTACTCGTTCGTCTGAGATGCCTATGGCATTAGCAATTTCACGCTTAGTCAAACTTGGATCTTCACTAACCATATTATGTACCTGCTCAATGATTTCTGCTGTGGTTGCAGTTTTTGGTCGTCCTTCGCGTGGATCGTCTTTAATGCTGGTACGACTACGTTTAAATTCACCAGCCCAAAATTCAACGGTGCGTTTTGAAGGTGAGGAGTCCTTATACACTTTTAACAATTGTTCATAAATTTCCTTTGCTTTTAAACCCTTCAAACCAAAGAATCTAATGACTGCACGATATTCAATTTTTTCCATATTAAAAAAAATCAATGACACGTCAACTTCAAATGGCTTGTAAACAAAGAAAGAATTGACAGAATGACTTGCAATTTTGCATGTGTTCTCAGGACAGTTATACCAACTTGAGAAAAAAAATTGGAGCTAGCAGTGCCATCTCTTGGTGAGCGCAGGAACTTTTCAACCAACCTGTAATTACAAAGTATATCTTAATTCCCTAACCGAGCACTAGCAACGAAGGCTTTCGACTCGTTGTAGCGAAAACAGACCAGAGCCTCTAGTGGGAATCGAACCCACGACCCTCGCACTGATAAGCTAGCACGCTACCAACTAGCCTACCGGGGTGAATCCTCTTTTTCGATATGGAAACAGAGAATTCTTGATGTAAAATTTAAACAGAAACATTTTAAAATGTTTTCTATTTTTATTTGTGTTTAGAAAAATTAATCGTATGTTTTTTCTGCTTGAAAATTCTTGCTTACAAAATATTTTTCCAGTAAAATCTCAACTGTCACATTATTCTGCCTTTTTTATTTCTTTTTACAAATTATCCAGTTAACGAACGGAACTAATGCAACTTAACTAACTACATACTAAATATGATTACATTAGCAAACTACTATATGGTAGCTGCTACTAGTATTTAAATATCGAAAGAATATCTTTTATCTTAATTTTTTTGTTCGACTTCATCATGTTATTCTTCTTCTTCTTCTTTGCAAAAGCCGCGTTCCATACACCAATAGTTTGTAATTCTAATACTCATATTTCATACTTTTTATTCAAGTCATTTGACACAGTCAATATTTCACGATTTCATATTATTTTATACACTCACTATAAATGTTGTATCTGAAGTCTGATAAATTCATATTTTAAGTTTCTTTGATTTTTCCATACATTAATTAAAAAAATAAAAGTGATTCATCATATGAAATCTTAATAATCTAATAAGCTGTAAATCTGTAAATCTTTGTTAACTCAACAATAATATTAAAACCACAATATTCCCAGCAAAACTATTACACAAAAAAATAATTTGTTATTGTTGGTATCATTTCAAGTAAAATTTAGAATATTAACAAAAAAAAAAACAAATAATTAATTGGATTTTGTTAAATGAAAATATTCCAACAATAAAAAATATTTTTTTCTATGTAAAGGTTGGTTAAATTTTAAGGGCCGATGTTGAATGTGAACCACACCTAAATGTCAAGTTTTTTTCTGCATTTCATTTGACATTTCTAAATTTCAGACTAACTCAATTTGAACCATAGAAAGATACACAATCGAGCAACGTGTTAAAGTTATTCAGGCTTATTATGAAAATGGGCGTTCAGATCAAAATGCATTTCGCGCACTTCGTAATTTTTTTTTGGTCAGCATTATCGACTAAATGTGTCCACAATCGGGAGAATTGTGGCCAAATTTCAGCAAACCGGGTCTGTGAAAACACCTGTGCGAGCTCGCCCAGTTCGTTCTGCGGAAAACATTGCTGTTGTTCGCAATAGTGTGCCATGAGGTCGGCCAAGCATTTACCGTGAATGGTGTTCGCTATCGCGAGATGATAACGAACTTATTGTGATCAGGAATTGAGGATATGACCCTGGACAATATGTGGTTTCAACAGGACGGTGCCACTTGCCACACAGCTAACGAAACAATGGCTCTTTTGCGCGACAAATTCAATGGCCGTGTTATCTCACGTGGTGGCGATGACAATTGGCCGCCAAGATCATGTGATTTGACACCGTTAGACTTCTTTTTTTGGGGTTATTTAAAATAAAAGGTGTACGTCGATAAGCCAGCAACAATTCAAGAGCTAAAGGATGAGATAATTCGTCATATTAACGGCATAGAATCTCAATTATGCCTCAGCGTCATCAAAAAATTTGAACCATAGGATGGAGGTGTGCCGCCGAGGATGCGGCGGCCATTTGGCCGATATTTTGTTCCATACATAATTAAACCATACCATATTATCATAATAAAAAGAAATGACAATAATTTCCTAAATAATTTGTGTTTTATTCACAATCAAGATAGGCCCTTAAAATTTAACCACCTTTTACACAACAAAATATTATTATTTTTTTTTTTAAATTCCTCCTTTTAAAAATTTTGTTCAAAAACATCGTATTTATAAAACAGTTGAATTAGACGAAAATCTATAAAGAATATTCACATTTTTATAAATTTTTTTTATAACTTCTTCATCATTTCATAGAAAAATGTTAACAATACGTTTTTTTTTTTTTTGGGAAATAGCCATATTTCAAGAACTTATAGCGATAGGGCAAAATGGACACATTTTTTGGCTATTGGACTAGTGTACTAACAAAATTGAGCTAGGTGCGAGTGAAGTTCCGAACCATATTTTATGTAACAGCTTCATCATATTTATGACGTTCTACATAGGTCGAAAATCTTTGAATTTTTTCATAAATATGATGAAGTTTTTTTTTTCTAAGTGCCGTCAATTACTTGTAATTTTAATTCAATAAAATAATTATCAATATTAAAACTTTCACACTAAAAAGTCATTATTTGTAATATTGTTAATTTTTTCATTAAATCAATTACAGAAGTAATTGACTTTGTTATTCAATTGTCATTATATTAAAATGCCATTAATATGGGTGACAATATGATGCCATTACTGGTGTTGGCAAATTATTGCTGAGATTATGGGGAGGATTATTATGTAATATATTAAATAGGCCTAACCTATCATCAAAGATTTTGCTGGGTTGTATTTTTTTATTTTATTTGTTATACTGAAAATCATAAAATAGACACGAGCTATAATATTCATAACACAATATCGCAGATTACTTAAACGTTACGTTTTCAATACTCCATACATCATCACATATGTTACATATATTTATGTATAGTCGCGACATACATAAATTGCAGCGATTTAATTTGAAATTTTTGTGCAAAAAAAATATTTCATATGCAAAGGCATTTCTTAAAAATTTGAAATTTTAATCAAATTATTGCTTTGATTTAGTTTATACCAGGGTTGGCAAGCGTTTCATACGGTTAGTATTAGTGGATAATCTTATTTCAAAATCATGTATTTTGCTAGTATATTTTAATTCATGGTATTTTAAATTATTTCATTTAAATACTTTTCTTTCTAAGTTGCCCATAAAATAATATTTTGTTGTTAATCCATTACCCTTCTCTGTAAAATAGCTCAATTCATCCATGGTGCAAATGCACGGTGAGCCTGCAAAAAAACAATTTTTGTGTCAGAGCATGAAATCGATGTTTAATAAGTAGCGACTGTTTTTAAAAGACTGGTGGAATCTTCTTTTTTTGATAAGAAATTCACATTTGATTATTCCTTTGTCTGAAATATATTTTTTATCGTTTTTTCGTTGGCATTATATTTCTTCGCCAACGGACGATAAGATTTTTCCGCACAATTTCTGTCCTCAATTTTGTCAGAATTTGTTTGCATTACAAAACACATTTTTACTAAGGCCACATTTTCTATTCTTGAAACCCTTTATGGTATTATAAAAGAAGGTTTTTTTGATTTACATTTATTTTTTTAGTTGGATTATTTTTACAAAATTTACAAATTATTTTTTGACGTTTTCCTCTCCTTTTATATCTTCTTTTGATATTGTGAATTGTTGTTGGCGGATTCAGTATGTCGGGTATGAGTTTTGTTAATGCATCTTATTAAAATTTTTATAACAGCTGAGGATGCATAAATATTTAACAATAAATTTTTTATCATTCACCAACTGGTAACAAAATTTCATTAAAAAATATTTGCAAAAATCTTCCGTTCAAAATATTTTTATTATGACTTCATTTTTGTAATCCGGACCTATAAAATCGTAAAATTGGAATGATACGATTAAGGGTTAAAAATATAAATATTCCTTGTTGATGAAAATGTATTTTTAGTTTGACTCGAGATCATAGGAAAAGTTTTTTTCAAATGAAAATTTTTTTTTTTCCTTATTTTTTAATTTTAGTAAACATGGAGAATACACAGAAAAAGTTATTAGACACCAGCCGAATGGAATGCATTTTCTGGTCAGCTACGACTTTCATCAACATTCTTTGTGCCGAAAATACCAATTGTAAATATCTCTATTTAACTCACAAATCAACGGAAAAAGCTATTTTATGCTAACATACAGTTGATTTTTATTATTGAGTACAGATGAAATTTACTAACTATTTTTGTGTTATTTATATTCTCCTTTGTTTACCGTATGTCCAAATTAGCTATTAGCTAATACTAAAGACATGTGTTTTTTAAAATTGTTTTTACATATGTTTAAACAATTCTTTTAACCGTGCCAAGTTATATTTTAATATTGAAGTTTATATTTTATAGTTGATCTTTTTAATACTTATATGTATGAAAATGTATTTTTAGTTTAACTCGAGATCATAGGAAAAGTTTTTTTCAAATGAAATTTTTTTTTTCCCTTGTTATATATTAGATGTCAGCGACCCAAAATAAACACTGTGAGAAAAATCTTTATCATATTTATGAAAACCTTCAAAAATGTAATGACAAACTTCATAGAATACCGTCCAATGTAACCTTTAAAAAATATATTTCATAAAACTATTACTAACTTGATCTGGTTCCAAATTTCACTCGCACCTGGCCCAATTCACTAGACTAAAAAATGTTTGCGTTTTCCTTACAAACAAATTTTTTAATACTTTTTCTTTGAAATGATGAAGAAGTTATGAAGTTAGGAAAACCTTTATTATATGATGATACTTTTTTCCTAAGTGTGCAACCTCAGTTTATAAAAAAAACTTCAATTAGATGGTTTGAAAAATATATGTCCGAGATATTGGATCCGTCCCCATACAATGACCTCGAATTTGTGCCATAGTTTAATAGTTATTCCATGAACAGTTGTCTCCTAGATCCACGTTTCGCTTGTCAAAAGTAATGTCTCATTAACGTTTTTTAAGAAATTTGTAATGCGCTTTTTTTTGTTATGATGGAAATTTACATCATCATGCAAAGAAGCGTTAATCATTCTAAATGGCATTTGATACCTAGAAAAACTTGCTATTACCCGGCTATGCGTTTTGTAAGAAGAAATAAATGCCGGTAACCTCTTACTTTTCTATAACAAAAACTATTCTTAAACAAAGGCATGTCAATCGATGTAACTCTTAACCTAGTAACATGCTATTCTTAACTTACAATTTAAAATTTTTAATTTGCTATCTCTAGTAATAAAAGTGTAAGATTTTTGATGTATCACCAGTTTTTGATGGGTTATTTCAAGTTGTAAAAAAATCTTTTTAGTTTTAAAGTATCATCTTATGACCAATGAAGTTCTGAAATATTTTTCGGATATTAACGCTTGGATTTTTGTGTAAAACACCTTTAGATGTTTATACTTTTTTTTATAGAAATGATTCCAAAAATTTCAGTGGGGGTGTTCTATAACTATCCCAACAAACAATGCGTTCCGTTCACGTACCGTTTTCCAACTCCATTTACCAACCGTTTTCTGGATCCATATACGGACCAGAAAACGTATTTTAAGAAACATCGAAACTGATTCGAATCCGTTTAAAAACCGTCAATGACGGACCGTTTACGGACCGGATATATCGGATGAAAGACGGAGTTGTCCGTTAAAAGTCAGTTAATGACGGACCGTTTACGGAGCGGATATATCGGATGAAAAACGGAGTTGTCCGTTAAAAGCCCGTCAATGGCGGACCGTTTACGGATCCGTATTCCTACCGTTTTTTTCAACAAAAAACGTATTTATGCAAATGCCTAAATTTTTTAATTTGGTATAAGAAATTACAGTTTTTTTCTTTAAATTGATTTATTTAGATATGTTATAAAATAACAAAATCAAACTTTTAAAAATTGAATTAAATGAAAAATTCATCTCCAGCATAACTAGCATCTCTATCTATCACTGCGGGTTTGGCCCATTGAATATCATGAAAAAATAAAACAAAATTTTAATTTTGGTTTAATTAGTGGCGTTTACGAAATGATGTAGCATACAACGCAAATTTGCACGTTTTTTAACAAAATCTATTATGAATTGGCAGATAATATTTTTATTTGCAAAATTGCATAAATTTGCGCGCGTCACCGTAAAACTTGTTTTAAATTTCATATATATTTACCTCAAATTAAGTTTATTTTCCGTGTATCTGTTTTTCTAAACTTTAGCGCGCGACCCGTGTAATGATCACAGACTTGTTTCATTTATTCGTTCTTGAGACCAAAACGAATTCAAAAGCAACGGAAGAAAAACTACTGAAATTTGAGAAAGTCCGTATTTGACGATAGAGAAACGGATGCACCAAAACGGAGTCAAAACGTACTGTTTTCGAAAATTCAATTATACGGACCGTTAATGTTCCGTTTGCGTACACGCTTTGACGGATACGTATTTACGGTCCTTAAACGTGCAGTAGAACCGGACTCATGAATCCATACGTGTCGCAGAGTCCGTAAAAATGTTTCTTGGGATGTGAAAAATTTTCACATCAGAAATAGCAACTCTACCATGTTTAGAACAGGGTGAGTCACATGATGTCAAAAACTATTTTAAGAGCAACAAACTTAATATTTTGTGTAAATAAATTTTGAAGAAAGTAAAAAGAAAACTTAGTCATGGAACAACATTACGTGGTAACACTTGTTGGCCTCCAATTATAGCAAAAGTAAAAAATAGCAAATTCTTCAGTAGGGCTAGGAAGTTCATCCGTTTATAATCGAGTTTTATGTAAAAAAATTTAAATATATACACTTATTATTGACTTTTTTGTAGCATTTTAAATATAAAAAACTAAATTTTAGTATCTTTTGTCTTAAAAGGTAGTTTAAAAATTTAAAATTAGTTAATCTTGGTCAGAAAGTTGGTAATTGTATTTTTTTTTTGATATATTCTGTCTTCGCGATAAAAAAATCTGAAAAATATTTGTAGTTTTGAAAAGTTATTCTTTTTTACAGTTTATCTAAACGCAAAGTTTAAAAAAATATATATCAAAAAATATGCTTACAAATATGAATTTTTAACAAAATAATTATTAATAAAACCAAAAAAAAACAAGTAAAAATAGGCTTAAATTGTGGCGAATCTTTGAGTACCCTCCCCCAATATCCTACAAAAATGTTCTCTACTTGATACAAATAATGTAAAAAACTTTAGAAGTAAAATTATGGAGGAGAAAAAAAATTGTTTTGAGGTGAAAAACATTTTTGGAAGTGGAAACAAAATTTTGTGGTGGAAAAAACAATTTCGAGGTGAAAAAATGTTTGTGGTGATATACAATTTTTAGGGTCTTAGACCTTTATTTCGACATGTTACAAACGAAATGACAAACTAATATGGCGTGATCCATTTCGAGGTTCCCTATTTTTTTAAAGAAAAAAACACAGAAAATTTTAATTTAATGGGGAATGTTTATTATCATTTGAAAGAACATTCTTTGGAATTTATTTTTTGAAGATTATGTCTATCAAATGTTGGCCGTTGCTACGTTACAGATGGTCCATCCGTTGAGTCGATAACTCGTTCGAGCATTTCGATTGGTAACTGGCGAATGACACGCGTGATGCTTTCCTCAAAGGCCTGAATCGAAGCAGGTTTGTTCGCATAAACTTTAGACTTTACATATCCCCACAGGAAAAAGTCTAACGGTGTGATATCACACAATCTTGGTGGCCAATCGACAGGCCCAAAACGTGAAATTATGTTTTCACCGAAGTGGTTTCTCAATAAATCCATTGATTGATGCTATGTTTGGGAAGTGGTGCCGTCTTGTTGAAACCAAATGTCGTCGAGATCACGAGCTTCAATTTCAGGCATCAAATAGTCGGTTATCATGGCACGATAACGGTCGCCATTGACGGTTACGTTCGCAACGGCATCATTTTTAAAGAAATATGGACCGATGATTCCACCGGCCCACAAACCACACCAAACCGTTGTTTTTTCTGTTTGAAGTGGCAGTTCTTGAATCTCTTCAGGTTGCTCTTTGTCCCAAATGCAGCAATTTTGTTTGTTTACATACCCATTGAGCCACAAATGGGCCTCATCGCTGAACAAAATTTGCCTGGAAAACGTCGGATCTTCTTGGAACTTTTCAAGAGCCCATAGAGCGAAGCTATGTCGCTTGGGAAGGTCGAGCTTCTTCAGTTGTTGCACAACCTGTATTTTGTACGCTTTTAATTTAAGATCTCGACGTTAAATGCGCCAAGTCGTTCCATACGTCAGTCCCAGTTGCTGCGAACGGCGCCGAATCGACTCTCCACGGTCGTCGTGTACACTCTCAGCTACGGCCGCTATATTTTCTTCACAGCGTGCTGGACGTGGTCTATTCGGTCAAATATTATCCATTAATGAATGCTGGGTCTCAAAATGGGTGATGGTGTTGCGAATAGTACGATCATTAGGCCGATTATGTTGACCATAAGTTTAGCGAAGTGCCAAAACACATTCCTCACAGAACGTGAATTTTCGTAATAAAGTTGAACGATTTGTAAACGTTGTTCAGGCGTAAGTCTTTCCATTATGAAATGCCAAACAATACTAAACAAAAATTACACGACAGCATGACACGACTCACTCGTGATCTGTCAAAAAAAGGTTATTAAAAAAAGTATCTCTACTTGAATCACCCTTTATATACCCTCACCATATATGGTGGAGGGTATAAAAAAATGTCAAAATATGAATTTATATTAAAATAATTTTTAAAGCAAAATTACAAAAAAATATGCATTAACATTTTGTTGCAAATTTGTTAGCGAAAACAAATCAGTTATAAAGAAGAAAAAAAAAGTTAATATTCATAAAAACGAAACCTAAAAAAGCAACAACAAATTGACAGTTATAGACATAAGCAATGGTTTTTAAAAATAAATCAGAGACATTATAATATTTTATTATTATATAATAATTTGTGGAAAAAAAGAATAAAATAAATTTAACGAAAAACCCAAAAAACACATTTTAAAACCCATACTACAATTTATATTTAAAACATTTTTCTTTTCAATAAAAGAAAAAAAAAAAACGAAGTTAATTTACATTATTTAATTTTTATTTTATTTATTTTTGAATTTTATAATTTGTTTTAACTTATGAAAAAGAAAATATCCATAAAATTTATTTTGTACATATTTTCGGGTTAATGAACGTTTTTTCATTTTTCCCAAGACTCGTTTGCCTTGGAACATGTTTAACATAAATGTCTGCTTTATAATCGTCATCAGATTTCTTGTGCTGTTTTAGCAACAACTGTTGCTGCTGATGTTGTTGTTGTTGTTGGTTTTATAGATCTTTTATACAATATTTTGTTTGTGCATATTATATACTTCTTGTACGTACTGCGCCAGACAGACATACGAATTTTTAGGCTGGAGTTTCAATGAATCTTGTAAATATTTTGCATGCAAAGCACAACCAAAACCACCTCATGTTTTCCCTGAGTAATAAGTATTATGGTTTTGTCTGTTTGTTTATAACTCTTTTTCTTTTTTGTTTGGTTTTGTGTTTGGTCAAATACTAAAAAGAATTGAAGAAAATTGTATTTTTTCTCTATTTTCTTATATTTATGTGCAAATGTATTTTGGTATCGATAATCGGCTAGCTGGACATTTGGTTTGTTAAATTGAAAATGCCGATCTTTTTTTTTTTTTTTTTTGTTACTAATATTAGTTTTTTGTAATGCAAAGTACACTGACAAAATATTTATTTTGTGACAAAATATAATTAAATGTTAGGCGCACAGGGAGCCAAGCCGTACCTAGAACTCTAAATAAATAAAAATTCATTGAAATTTTGAACTAAATTTCCATGTTCTTATACACAGTAAAACATATTTTAAAATCAAGTAATTCAACATTAAATTAAGTGGAATGGTTTCAAATAAAACAGTCCACCAACCAAAATTTTTTAAAATCAATCTAACTTAATTTTTTTAATGGAACATTAGACTAGATATCTAATATTGTAAATACAGGGTGTCCGTCGGGAAAGTATACTACTTTGTTTGGGAAGGTATACTACTTTGTTTGGCCGCAATTTTGGTAAACATAAGTCTTGACAGTTCATATTTGGCAGTCGTGAAGTAGACACGTGGCAAATTTATTATGGAAAAATGTTCGATAAACCAACGTGCTTTAATCGTTAAAACATTTTATTAAAATCAATCATCGATTACTGTGACGATGAGAAAGTTACGCAAAATTTTTGGGAGAAACAACGTGCCAACAAAACGCACTATTTATCGTGTAGTGAATGATTTCGAAGAAAGAGGGTCGGTCTGTAGGTGATAGCCCCAAGCATGGACCACAACGTACTGCAAGGTCGGCTGAAAACATTACTGCTGCTCAAGAAAGTGTTCAAAACAATCAATCAACCTCAATTCGACGCCGTGCTTAGGGAGCTTGGTCTTCAAAGAACAACTTTGGAAACAATTTTGCACAAGAATTTGCATTTGTTTCCATTTAAGATTCAGTTGACACAAGAGCTTCTTCCACAAGACCATTTACGCCGCCGTACATATGCCAATAGGATGTTACATACAGCTCGCCCATGACAACCCCGATATTCATGAAAAAATCATAATGAGTGGCGAGGCACATTTTCATTTGAATGGATATGTGAATAAACAGAATAGTCGGTTCTGAGCAATGGAAAACCCTCAAATTATTCATCAGTCACCTTTGCATCCATTAAAAGTGACAGTCTGGTGTGCAATTTGGTCAGGAGGAATCATTGGACCTTACTTCTTTGAAAATGAAAACGGCGTAACGATAACTGTGAATGGGGAGCGATATCGTGATATGATTGAAAACTGCATGCTTTGGGCTTGATGAACATGTGGTATCAACAAAACGGTGCCACATCGCATACAGCCAGGATTACAATGGAATTACTGCAAGACCTCTTTCTACAACAAGTTATTTCAAGAAATGGTGATGTTGATTGGCCTCCACGGTCGCCTGATTTGACTGCTCCGGACTACTACTTTGTGGGGATATCTGAAAATTCGTGATGAAATTAATGAAATACCGCGTGAAATGTGTGGGAATGTAATGAAAAATGTGCTCAAAAGTGCTCGCATTTGTGAGGCTAACAGAGGCGGACATTTATCTGATATTGTATTCCGTACCTAATTGCTGACATAAAATAAAACATTTATCAATATAAGATCCATTCTCTTTCATTTAATCAAAAATTATAAACAAACAAAGTAGTATAC
Source organism: Eustalomyia histrio (assembly GCA_949748255.1). NCBI lineage: Eukaryota > Metazoa > Arthropoda > Insecta > Diptera > Anthomyiidae > Eustalomyia > Eustalomyia histrio. The sequence goes on along the minus strand of OX456525.1, from coordinate 88,951,064 downwards.
CTTCCCGGCGGACACCCTGTATAATTAATACAAAAATTCTTACCAAATCCTACCCTACCTCAGATCTCGTAATGTTATACAAAAAATTAATATTTTTTAGGTGTTCATATCATTCCTTTAGTGTTAACATAGATGGTCCGATCGAAGCCTATATTTTTATTTATTCAATTCTCTTCAAATTAACAAAAAAAATTATTTTTTTACTATTTCGGAAAGATTGAAATTAGGTATGAAATGTTAGGTCCATGCGTTGTAGCGTGCGTCACGGAAAATAATAGGCTTTTTACAATGAACAACATGTTTGTGAAACGCGTGGAAGATGTTGAAAATGTGAAATAAGTGTTAACATTGGCAACATCTTTCATTTGCCAAAAAATAAAAGAAAAGGACGCGTATTTTTTGTTAAAAATAAAAAAATGGATTAAGAGAAAGCATTAATCATTGGAGTAGTTGTTGCTTTGCAAGAACAAACCCGAATTTTAATGCAGTACATTGAAATATTTAAGTCATTCTGGAAGAAGATGATGATGAAGAAAAATTTTTGGTAGACATAGGAATGAAATTCTTACATGTGTCGCTCATTTTCCTTTGTTGAATATTGTTTTTTTTTGTTATTTTCTGCAATATTAGTTCGCTAGTGATGGCACAAAGAAAATCGATTTTTTTTTGTCATTTTTTTAGTGAAAGATGTAAGATGGAACAAAATGAGAAAGGATCATCTTTTCCAGATGTAGAAAGATGTAGAATTTTTGGCCTGTATAATTCTAATGGGAAGATGTTAACATCTTTGCAAATTGATGAAAGATGAAAGATGTAGCTCAGTGGAAAAAGGCTATAAGGATTTTTTTATGTTGAAAGTAGAATGAAATTTTTTATTGTAAGTTCTCTATAATTTTAAATCAATTTTATATACTGCTTTATAAATACAAACATTTAAATTCTACACTTAAAAAAGTTTGTAAGTTAAAATAACTGAAAATATCATATAAAAGAAATGATATTTCATTTAAAAACCGGTCTACTTAATTTTCATTTAAATTAAATGCCATTTGTTATTTATTTTTAAATGTTGATTTATCAACTAACACATCCGTAAGAAACAAATTATATAATCAGTTAAAATAAATGTCAAAATTTTACCTACCAATTCTTAAAAAATAAATGTTTTTTTCATTTATTTGAAATTATTTCGTTTTTGTATTTTTTGTTTTTTTTAATATACTCGTACAATACAAAATGTATGTATGCATATGAAGCTATAAACACTTTTTGTGTGAATGGATGTGTGTTTATGAAGTTCTTGTAATTTGTATTGAAAAATTTTGTATATATACAACCAATTTAAATAAAAAAACAAATTGAAATTCTTTAAATATTTTTTTTTTTTGAAACAGACAACAAACAAAATTTAAATTTGTAATAACTGTTACGGACACAAATAAACCACAAGTTTCCGTTTTGTGGGTAATTTTTTTATTAAATTTCAAACAAATGAAAAAAATAAATGAAACTGAAAAAAATCGGTAAATGATAGTAAATTATTTCTAATAAATGTATAAAAAAAGTTAATATAGATGTTTCTTTGAAAAATAAATGTATGTTCCTTTATTTTTAAATGGAACGGAAAACTTTTTTATTAAACTACAAACAGTTAACTACATAATATTCTGAGTGTACAATTAAAAAAAATGGCATATACATTTTTAAAGCGTGCGTCACGATTTGAGTTTTCTCATAAATTACATTAAAAAGTGTTTCCAATTATTCGACCCCGTTAGGGCATTATTTGAAAAATAACGAAAATTGTTGTATAAGTTATTCGGGTCGATTAATCGGGAAAATTTGCGATTACTCGATTAATCGTTGAATGCAAAATAAAAGTATATATTTCCCCAGTTAGGATATAAAACAGAAAAATGCAGTGTATACAGTGTTTTTAAGCAGATAAATTATTTTAGAAAATTTTCTAAATAAACCAGAGCTGCCTTAAAACACTATTCAATAAGTAATTCTTAAAAATATTGTATCGTTTTTTTTTTTTTGTTGCAAAATTTACAAAGTTTGACAGATTTGTCGCTACCACTTTAATTTTCTGGTTTGGGCTTTAAAGTTTTCTATTTAAAAAGCTCAGCATATTCCTGTTAGGTCGTTACCTAGTAACGATTTCTTTTTTGGGTTCTACTAAAGCTTTTCTACTCTTTTAAAATTTTATGACAAATCAACTTTTTTCAGTTCTTAAAAATTTTGTTATTTCCAATTGAAAACAGTTTTAATGTGTTGTTTTGGTGCTGAGGCCAAAATAATATTTAATTATACCTGTACATGAAATGTAAATATAAATTAATAAAAAACAGTAACGTCATAGTGCTTTTTGGAAAAATACTTAGCCATGTGTTTGATTTATTGGAACAAAATATGCATTTTAAAATGTTTTGTTTAACATCTGCCTATTCTGGAGTCTTTAGCTCCAGAATAGGCAGTGCCCAGGTTTTGTAAGACGATTATCTTATATCGTTCACTTTCGTAATTAAATATCTACCATATTACATGAAAATTGTAAACTGTTGTTACAAATTTGGTAAACGACAGTAATTTTTAATCTTATAAAGGGTGGTTAAATTTTAAGGGCCGATGTTGATTTTGAATAAAACACAAATAATTTAGGAAATTATTGTCATTTCTTTTTATTAAGACAATATGGTATGGTTCAATTATGTATGGAACAAAATATCGGCCAAATGGCCACCGCGACCTCGGCACACCTCCATCCGATGGTCCAAATGTTCGATGACGCTGAGGCATAATTGAGGTTCTATGCCGTTAATGTGCCGAATTATCTCATCCTTAAGCTCTTGAATTGTTGCTGGCTTATCGACGTACAACTTTTCTTTCAAATAACCCCAAAGAAAGAAGTCCAACCAACGGTGTCAAATCACATGATCTTGGCGGCCAATTGACATCGCCACCACGTGAGATAACACGGCCATTAAATTTGTCGTGCAAAAAAGCCATTGTTTCGTTAGCTGTGTGGCAAGTGGCACCGTCCTGTTGAAACCACATATCGTGCACATTCATATCTTCCAATTCGGGCCATAAAAAGTTCGTTATCATCTCACGATAGCGAACACCATTCACAGTAACTGCCTCACCGGCCTCATTTTGGAAAAAATAAGACCCGAAGATGCCGCCAGCCCATAAACCAGACAGTCACTCTTTGTGGGTGCATTGCTTTTACAAAAATCACTCTTGGATTATTGACGAATCCACTGAGGTGAAAATGTGCCTCATCACTGAAGATGATTTTCTTCGAAAATTGATCATCCACTGTTTATTGCCACCATTCTGACCATTGACGACGTTTGGGTTGGTCAAGAGGCTTTAGTTCTTGAGTCAATTGCACCTTGTAAGCGTGTAAATGCAAGTCTTTATGCATAATATTCATCAACGACGAGCGTGAGAGGTGCAATTGATGGACACGACGACGAGTTGAGGTGGACGGCTCTTCAGCTATACTATCGCGAACAGCAGCAATATTTTCTGCAGAACGAGCTGTACGAGCATGCACTGGTGTTTTCACATCTCCTACAGACCCGGTTTGCTCAAATTTTTGCACGATTTTTCCGATTGTACGCACATTTGGACGATTAAATTGACCGAATAAATCACGAAGTGCACGATATGCATTTTGATTTGAACGCCCATTTGCATAATAAGCCTGAATAACTTTAACACGTTGCTCGATTGTGTATCTTTCCATGGTTCAAATTGAGTTAGTCTGAAATTGGGAAATGTCAAATGAAGTACAGAAAAAAACTTAACGTTTAGGTGTGGTTCACACTCAAAATCGCCCCTAAAATTTAACCACCCTATAGTTCAACAGTTTGGTAAGTAGTGGACAATAATCGTCGCTCATCTTATAGAATCTGGGTACTACATCAAACTAATTTTCTGTTTCTAAGAACGACTTGTTAAACATCGATAATTTTTGTTTAAAATTATTCCATAAGAAACCAGATATTCCTAGAACAACTTCTGGAGCTAGTTCTAGTTAGTTATATTGTATCTTATCATTAAAGTTTAGGTAAACGGATTCTGGTTCTGGTTGTAGAATAAATTTGGTTGGAAACAAATTTCAAAAGAATTTTATTGGCAGAATTCCTAGAGTTTAAATATTAATTTTCTGTTATGACATCGAAAACCAAGGCAACCTTGTCTTCAAATACATGAAAATATAATTAACATGATTTAGAATTTTTTAAGGAACTAGAACTAGAACAAAAATTAAAAATTGTCTATTGTATTTCCTAAAAGCTACAGATCACTTGCTTTGAGCTGGTTTGTTCGAAATGTTCAACAATTTTATTAAGAAATGTTATTAAAAAATTAAATTAATTTTTTGGTTTAAATAAATTCAATTGTGACCTGCTCCACGAAAATTACTTTTTGAGTGATTCTTATAGGAAAAAAAAACGCTCTTTCAAATGCCGCAAACCGTAAGTTTCTATGTCTTTTAGTTTTTTTACAAATCACCTGTAAAGATGAACATAATTAATGAAAAAATTGAAAAATGTGATATAAACAGATAATATATATAATATTTGAAATTTAAAAAAAGTTCAAAGTTTGCTCTTCCTCAATATCTTTAAGAGATAATTGCAGCGCTTCTGAAACTTCTGGCGATGAAAATGCATCCGACTCATCACTGACTATAGGTTAACATTCTTCCAAACAATCGCTGAAGTATTGTTCTTCAACACTCTTAAATTCGTCTTCCAGACACATTTTCTTACGTTAATTAAAATTTATTTTAACCTGAAATTAAACGCGTTTTTCTCAATAACTTCTTTTCGGCGCAGAGGTCCCTTTTCGTGGAGCAAGTCACAATTGTGTTTATTTATATACTACTAGCAAAAATGTAACGTGCGTCACGTAGCGTGCGTCACAAATAGTTCACGGCTTTTGCTTAAAAACTATAAAATTTTTTGGCTGTAAATAAGTTTTTTAGGAATTCTCTTATATTCATCTTTCTTTTATGTATTAGATTTGGTGTGCTTTATTATACAAGATTCGCTAAAAATTAGTAGAACATACTTCAACTTTCAAAGCGTGCGTCACAAAACTTTGTGATAATTTTATTTCGCAACAAATACCTGTTAAAAAATTATGTTTTATGCCATTCGAAACACTATGTTTAAGTTGAAGGTATCTCATTTGAAAGGCCAAGAAATTTCTATATTTTAATCCAAAAACGCGTACGGAATGCAGCGTTCGTAATGCAGGATTTGCCCATATGGCATATGGGTAGACGACCATTGAGGCTTAATGACAATTTTATAACCATTAATAATGCACAGATGAGTTTTCGAAAAACGTAAAAATAGAAAAAATCTCTAAAATAGAATATCGATAAATATCACTAAAATCCTGGCTTGTTCCATTCCCTTTCGTTTTCTGTGTTTAGTGTTTCAATTAAACTCGTTTCCCCGTTTCATTCCATTTCAACAGTCCATGTTAAACGTTTTAATTCCATTCGTTCGCCTTTTCACTTCATTTCGTTTCCCTTGTTTATTTGTTACAATTGCGTTCGCCCTCACTCACTCCATTATATTTCGTTCCACTTGTATACACCGAAAAATTCTCAGGAATTTTAGTTAAAATCAACCAACAAAAAGTAAAGAAAAAAAAACACCAATAGCAATTATAAAAATTGATTTATCATTTTAAACTCGTTTATTATCAATTTTGGCATAATTTAAGTGAAATTTAAATGTTTTTTAAGCATTTAAGTTGTTTTGCATTTTAAAATTCTTGAACAACAACCTGAACATTTTATTAGGGTTTTCATATCATCTATAAAGAAACAAAATTTATTTAAACTAGAGCATAAATATTAATTTACCCTTTTTACGAAAAAAAAGTCTGTTTGAATTTAATATCTACAAAATTTCAATTAATTAATTTTGTAAACTTTAACTTATTTGGTTATTTTTTATTTGATACTTTTTTTTTTTTAAATTTGAAATATTGTTGTTTCGATATCAACTGAGTAAAATCTGTGTCTTTAACTGAATTTAAGTTGTTGATTTATAATTTCAAAACCATTGAGCAAGTGAGGAATTTTTGCGGTGTAGTAATTTTACTCGTTTTTTCAAATTTGAAGTTGCTAGCCAAAGCGGTTTGAGCAGATCATTAGGAATGGCACATTTTACATTTTAAGGGACATTTTACATTTTAAGGCCATATTTTAAAATGATGCTGCTGAAAAATTTAAAAAATATGGGTACGTTCTGCGCATCACTGCAGAACAATAAAAGTAAAACGTTCAAAAAGCATCACTTGGCAGCACTGATTAAAGTCAAACGTTTTTTTGTGCAAACAATTAATTGACAGTGCTGCCGCAAATTTTTGCAACTATGGCATGATTTAAGTTTCTGATGCAATAGTGCGAAATAAGTTTTCTTTTTTGTTTTAATTGATTTTTAATAATAAAAAGTCGTTTCATCTTTCCTTAAATTCTTTTTTTATTATAATTTAACAAAAAGTTTTCATTTTATCATTAAGATTTTCAATAATATTTGTTAATGTTATTGTGGCGGACATATTGTTATCTTTTGCAACACATTCTAAAAAGCAAACTGTGCAGATGTTGAGCAGTAGCAAAGTATCTGCAACTGATGATCACGCATCAGCAACAAGAATTGGCATAACTACCGCAGTGATGCACAAGTTTTCTGCATTTACGAACGTACCCTATATTCTCAGTGAATTAGTCCATACACCAGGATAGTCATACTTCAAATATAGGGTTTCCACCCAAAGTGGTTTGGTGATTTTTCCATATTTGAACCAATATTTTTAACATAATTCTGGCCAAAACTCCAAAAAGTTCTCATATATTATTTTGACACTAATGGTTTTTTTTGTTTCATACCTTTGCGGATCAAAATGAATCGCTTTACGCTTAAATAACGTTGGGAAATATTACAAACTTATTTCCAAAGTAAGTGCTGTGTTGCCGCGCGATGGGTACTTCATTTTGGCCAAGACTTCTTTTCAACAAAAATGTACGAAAAATATTTGTTGAGCTTTTCACGAACTTCGTGGTCTAACTTTCTGCATTAACTGAATACAATTAACTTAACTTTATGTAAAATTTTTTGAGTTACACACACATTACCCCATGCTCCCCTATGTATTCACGCTTTTAGCCTTGTTATATACTTTTAATTTCAATTCATAATTTTATGGCTACTATTAGAAGAATTTGTCGAGATTAGAAAATGCAGTCAATTTTTAAATAATTCTATTTACTTGGCAACTCTGTGTAGTAGACCAGAATTTTACTAAGGTTAAGACATCAGGTTTGAACATAATTAAATGATTCGAATTTATAACAAAATGAATACAAAAATTATACCAAGGATTGTTTTAGTCATAATAATTTAGCAGTGCGTTGTCGTCATCGACATCATCATCATCATGCTCTACCTACCGGTCCTTAGTAATTATGATAAAGAGAAAAAAAAAGTTTGGCTGTGCCGAATCTGAATACCCTCCACCAATATTCTAAAATAATGCTCTCTACTGTTTTTGATACAAATAATGTAAAAAGCTTTTGAAGTAAAATTATGAAGGTAAAAAGAATTTTTTGAGGTGAAAAATTTTTTTTGAATGTCAAAACAAATTTTTTGGTAAAAAAAAATTTAAGGTGAAAAATTCTATTTTTGGAGGAAAAAAATTTTTTATGGTTAAAAAAGTTTTAGAGGTAAAAAATTTTTTGAGGTGAATACAAAAATATGAGGAAATATATTATGTACCAGACGCTATGTTTTTTAGATGCGAAAACAAATTTCGTGGTTGAAAAAAATTTTGAGGTGAAAAAAATTATTTGTGATGAAAAAAGTTTTAGTAGTAAAGAAATTTTTTGAGGTGAAAAATATTTCAGGTGAATATAAATTATTATTTAACTCTTAGCGACTGGTGAAAAAATAATTGAAAGTATTTTACTTGCCACTCGCTTCAATGAATTTGTAGTAAAATATACCAAATTGTATGGAAAATTTAGAGGTACACTTAAAAAAGTTTGTAAGTTAAAATAACTGAAAATATCATTTAAAAGAAATGATATTTCATTTAAAAACCGGTGTACTTAATTTTCATTTAAATTAAATGCCATTTGTTATTTATTTTTAAATGTTGATTAATCAACTGACACATCCGTAAGAAACAAATTATATAATCAGTTAAAATAAGTGTCAAAATTTTACCTACCAATCCTTAAAAAATAAATTTTTTTTTATTTATTTGAAATTATTTCCGTTTTTGTATTTTTTTTTTTTAATATACTCGTACAATACAAAATGTATGTATGCATATGAAGCTATAAACCATTTTTTGTGTGAATGTGTTTGTGTGTGTCTGTGTGTTTATGAAGTTCTTGTAAATTGTATTGAAAAATTTTGTATATATACAACCAATTTAAATAAAAAAACAAATTGAAATTTTTTGAATATTTTTTTTTGAAACAGACAACAAACAAAATTTAAATTTGTTATAACTGTTACGGACACAAATAAACCACAAGTTTCCGTTTTGTGGGTAAATTTTTATTAAATTTCAAACAAATGAAAAAATAAATGAAACTGAAAAAAATCGGTAAATGATAGTAAATTATTTCGAATAAATGTATAAAAAAGTTAATATAGATATTTCTTTGAAAAATAAATTTATCTTCATTTATTTTTAAATGGAGCGGAAAACTTTTTTATTAAACTACAAACAGTTACCTACATAATATTCTGAGTGTACCTTCACATTTTTACTCATAACTTTTCAACCGCTGGACCGATTTTACTCATTTTCAATAACAAACTGCTCAAGAGGATGTCCATTAATCTAGGTAAAAATAGGCACCCCCGCTTGCGTGTTCGCCTCGTGATCGCCATTTTAACAGACAGACGGACATCGCTAAATCGACTTAAAATTGCATAAGGATCATGAATATATATATACTTTATGGCGTTTAATATTTCGAAATGTTACAAACGCACTGACAAACTGATATACCCTCACCATATATGGTGAAGGGTACATATAATAATAATAAAGTATCAAACTTATTCTCCTACATAGGTAATGTTAGTAGTAATACTCTGGTAGTTAAAGGTGGTGGCTTGTGAGTGCTATTAAAATTACACATACTAGTGTTATAGTGTGGTTGTGGATAAGTAGTAGAATGAAGTGGATAGAGTGTACTTTTTATAAGAAAGAAACCTGTTTAATGGGTTTAGATGTAAAATATATTGAAAAAATTCAAAAAAAGCCTAACTGCATATTGTTGTTGCTGCTGTGATAGCTAAAGCTATTGCTGCCGTGGTTGCTGCTAAAAAAAAGCCTACTAGAACTTATTTGTTTTGGCTCAAGCTTAGTGCTTATAAACGATTTACACTTGGTAAAACTAATTTTAACCTCACTGTTTTCCACGAAAAACATTTTTGAATTTTCCTAGACCTAAAATGGATCGTTGCGATTTAAAACTGGTAGTAGTAAGTGTGGGATAGGGCGGGTAATATGGACAACCCCCTCATTTCGGAAATTAGTGACAGTTTGGTTATTACAAGGTGGGGCAATAAGTATCACCCTTTTGGAAAGTGTTGCCATTTTTGCAAATAACGTCATATGCTAGTGTGGTATTGAAATTAGACATTTGCGTAATTTTATAGTGTATAACAATAAATCGATATAAGCCTCAATAACGCGGGATTTAAGAACTCAACCAGCGGCCAGGGTAATTTTTTATGTCAGCGGCCACGCCAAAAAGCAAAAATCTCCACCCATAATTCATGAAGCACCATTAGCTGGCGGTAACGCTTTTACGGTGAACGGCCACCGCTATAGAGCCTTGCTGACTGAATTTTTCTTACCGTCTGAATTTCACATGTCTCCATTTGGAGGACATGTGATTCCAACAGGACGGGGCCACTTGTCTACTGCGATACAATGCTTATTTTGATGAATGTCTTTCAAGCACGTGTAATCTTGCGTTTGACTTGGCCAGGCAGATCTAACTGTTCTGGACTTTTTCCTCTGGGGATATTTGAAGTCGTTGGTGTACGCGAACGAGTACCACGCTTTGGAGGAATTAAAGAATAACATTCGCGCCTTGATAACGTGGCACCACATATGCTGCGCACAGTTATCCAGAGCAAAAAATGTGCATCAACGCCGAACTCGGCCATTTATCGGACATAATTTCCACAACTAATTGAATTTTTAAGTGCGAATAAATATAATCATTTACTAACGAAATGAGTTTTGACTTTTAATAAGTAGATATAGCGGAAGAAAATCAGATGATGGTTTTTGTCCCACCCTGTATGTTTATTTGAGCTCCAATTTTGTTTAAAAAAAATTATTTAATTGATATAAAACACATTTGCATTGAAAAGACGGATTTTAATTATTTTGTTGAATAAATAACGATAAATAAGAATACAAAATAAATAAAATATTTAAAATATTTATGAATGTCTTTTTGTTGCATATGTTCTCAAATGGGGACAATGGGCAGAATTGAATAATAGATTTCTAACATTGGAAATATGCTGTAAAAATTTTGTTAATATAATAACGATTATACCTTTTCAAATCATTGATTTATTTCCTTTTAAAAAAGCTAGTTCTTTTTATATTGCAAATAATAAACACCGTTGAAATTTTCTACAGTAACTCTTTGTTTACGCAAGCTTAAAACAATTACACAAGAGACTTTATTAAAACTCTATTAAGTTTACACTTCCACAGAATACACAATTCAATTATTCGCCAATGTTTCTTCTTTAGCGTTTTATTATCAACTCAACTGCCGTGCCACATTACGGACGTAAAATTACTAGAATGTGGCAGCACCGTCCGGAAGCTGCATATTGGCAACTTTGAAAATGTTCTTTGAAATTTAACAGCAGAACTCCAATGACAGTAGTCGTGGTGAAGGGTTCCCAATGACTGCAACTGTTTTACATTTCAGGGCTGGCATATGGGAATTTATGTTTCGAGGAGTTAATGGAAATTGTTAAATTTTCCGTAACAATATTTTAAGAAAACATCGAACTTTATCGCGTATGTATCGTGTGCATACATTAACGTTTACATAGTTTTCACTTTAATTTTATCGACAGTTTTTTGATTCTAAAGGGTGGTTAAACTTTAAGGGCCGATGTTGAATGTGAACCACACCATTCATTTGACATTTCTCAATTTCAGACTAACTCAATTTGAACCATGGAAAGATACACAATCGAGCAACGCGTTAAAGTTATTCAGGCTTATTATAAAAATGGGCGTTCAAATGAAAATACATATCGTGCACTTCGTGTTTTTGGGTCAATTTAATTGTCCAAATGTGCGTTCAATCGGATATGAAAACACCAGTGCATGCTCGTATAGCTCGTTCTGCAGAAAATATTACTGCTGTTTGCGATAGTGTGGCTGAAGGGCCGTCCACCTCAACTCGTCGTCGTGCCCAACAATTGCACCTCTCACGCTCGTCGTTGATGAACATTATGCATAAAGACTTACATTTACAAGCTTACAAGGTGCAATTGACTCAAGAACTAAAGCCTCTTGACCATTCCAAACGTCGTCAATGGTCAGAATGGTGGCAAGAAATGGCAACAGTGGATGATCAATTTTCGAAGAAAATCATCTTCAGTTATGAGGCACATTTTCACCTCAGTGGATTCGCCAATAAGCAGAATTGCCACATTTGGGCGATTGATAATCCAAGAGTGATTGTCGAAAAAGCAATGCACCCACAAGGAGTGACTGTTTGGTGCGGTTTATGGGCTAGCGGCATCATCGGGCCGTATTTTTTCCAAATTGAGGCCGGTCAGGCAGTTACTGTGAATGGTGTTCGCTATCGCCGTGTTATCTCACGTGGTGGCGATGTCAATTGGCCCCCAAGATCATGTGATTTGACACCGTTGAACTTCTTTCTTTAGGGTTATATGAAAGAAAAGTTGTACGTCGATAAGAAAGCAACAATTCAAAAGCTAAAGGATGAGATAATTCGGCACATTAACGGCATAGAACCTCAATTATGCCTCAGCGTCATCGAAAATTTGGACCATCGGATGGAGGTGTGCCGCCGAGGTCGCGGTGGCCATTTGGCCGATATGTTACTCCATACATAATTGAACCATACCATATTATCATAATAAAAACAAATGACAATAATATCCTAAATAATTTTGTAAATTTGTTTTATTTTAAATCAACATCGGCTCTTAAAATTTAACCACCCTTTATATTAGTTTTCTTATTACATTTTAAGAGTATAAAATAAAAGGCAACTCTGTTGCATTATTACACATTACATCTTTTGTAAATGTTGTAAATGATTAATCACCGTAAAATTAATGATAAAGATGAAAATTTAATTTGTAATTAAAGAGAAACTATTTATAAAATAGTTTGTTTTAACCACACACAGATATGATAAAAAAACAAATGTATTTGGGAATAAAATTTTACATATCGAAAAGTCATAAATTGATAGCTCTTAAGAGTATTTTTTTTTGTTAAATTTAAGCAAAGTATGCCAAATTACAAAATTGGTTCAGGGTCTTTTTTACGTTCCAGGTCGATGTTTTCTTGACCGCCATTTCTGTTTTGGTTGACATATGTCAGTTTGTATTTGACAGAAAGGATGCTAAAGAACAATATTATTGAAGAAGTAACACCGGTAATATGCCAAAATGTTATGCAAAATATGGTTTCAAATCGAATAAATCAAAGAAAATATTATATAGGCTTTTGGAAATACGATAGACAATTTTTATTTTTGTTTCAATTTTTTTAACAAATAAATTTTAAATAATATAAAATTATAAGGAGCGCCCCGGTAGGCTAGTTGGTAGCGTGCTAGGTTATCAGTGCGGGGGTCGTGGGTTCGATTCCCACCAGAGGCTCTGGTCTGTTTTCGCTACAACGAGCCGATGGCCTTTGTTGCTAGTGCTCGGTTAGGGTATTAGGATATAATTTGTAATTATATGATTAATATAAAATAAATAAATAAAATTATAATTTCATGTCCAAAAAATGAAATCAATCTTCGTATACTTGTATTTCGAGCTGACAAAAAATCTCATCAGAACGTGAAGTTTTAGAAAAGCTAGAGTCTCTAAGCAGAACTTTAACAAAAAAATCGATTTAAAATATATATGTTTCTCCTTAGCAATGAAACACGTGACTAGGTATATTCCTAACAAGCACTATGACGTTACTTCTATGTTATAAAATAATAATATAAAATTCAAACTAAATTCAAAAACTGTTTTTTTTCTAAAAAACAGTTTCATTTAAAATTCTATAAAAAAAAAATTATGAAAACTTTAAAATAACATGGAATTTTGTTTCTTATTTGATTTATCAACAAATTTTGATGACGTAGGAACTTCAGTAGAATTAAGTTGTTTAGTCAAAAATATTATTCTTATCGGTGAGGACTTGTCAGGAATATGCGTGATTTTTATATCTTTTCTAATAGATAACCTTTTTAACTCTAAAGCAACAACAAAAAAATGATTGCCAAAAGAATTCCAATATATTTTTTTTTTTTGATTTTTGTTAATTTTAAATTAAAAGTTCAATCAATTAAATTTTGCATTGATATTGAACTTAGTGTAAAAAATATTCTAGTTTACAATAAACACTATTGACAACTTATAAATGTCATATTATTTATATTTATTTATATCTTAACTTTTTTTTACAGTTATTTAAACTGCAGAACTTGATAATTCATTTTATTTCATATTATTAATTTTATGAATCTATGAATAAATTATAATCACATCATATCAATGATTCAATTTTGACTTGATTGAATAATTTGTTTTGTCATTATGTTCGCGAACGATTTTTATTTGATTTCTTGAAATTTAATCCATTTGATGTTTTTTATGAAAAAAAAATTAAACAAAAAAATCAAATTGATTCTCTGAATTTGATATTAATTGAATAAAGTAGAAAACAGAATTTTACAAATCGATTCGTTTAAAATTGAATAAAATTAAATCAAGGAATCATGTTTTTAAAGGTCTATTTTAAAATTTTAAAATATTGTTAAAATTTAAATTTGTTAAAATTTTAATTCTTTTACGAGGCACCCCTTTTTCTAGAATATTGTTTTTTAATTTTTAGCAAACAAAATCTGCGAAAAATCATTTTAGAAAAAAGGAAAATTTGAATTATTAGCAAATTGTTAAGGAATTTTGGATATTTCAACTTTGAAAATGGGAACATGCTAACAAACTTTTTTGACAACACCGCGGATAAGCATGCATCAGTTATGATATGGTTGGTACCATTGTATTTTTTGTCGTGCTATTGGAACCTCAAATGTACTATGGTACTCCTATGAACTATTTGGTACAAAGTATTTAGACATTTTTATGCGTTGATGAATAACACAAACTTATGTATATTTGATAAAAAAAATATTGAAAATCTGATTAAAATTTTAATTGATTTGTATCAAAAATTTTATTAAAATTTTAATTAATTTGATGCTGAAATTTCAATTAAAAATTTGTTTAAAATTTTAAATGATTTTTGTTTAGAACTTTAACTAAAGTTATAATTGATATAATTAAAACTTTAATTGAAAATGTTGAAGATTTTTGATTAAAAACTTTATTGATATGATTAAAAAATAATTGAAAATTTGAACAAAAAATTAATTGATTGATTGATATAATGAATTCTTTTGCTGGTCCAAATTCAATTAAATTTTTAATTGTATCTACAGATATTTTAATTGAAACTAGATTTTAGCTTTTTTCTGTGTACATAATGAATATATGTTGTATGAGTTAAAAATAAAATATAGAATCATATGTAGAGGGTTTCAGGAGAAACATAAACGCGTTATTTTTTTTAACAATTTTTTTTTGAAATTAAAAAAAAAAAATAAAAAATTATTAAAAAATGTAACAAGTTAGTTATAAAACATTTTTTTTTGTGTCTCCTCAAAAGTACTAGTTTTTGAAATACGGGGATGCTACAGTAAACCCTCGATATATTAATAAATAATCATATATGGCACTAGCGGATCCCGGCATGTTTCTCGCTACGCAAGAATACGTATTTGTTGTTGTTTTTTTATATGGAAAAAATCACATGTTGACATGAAAAGTCATAACTCACGAACGCGTCGACGAGATCCTAAAATTTGGCTAGAAATCTGATGAGCAATCTTGAATTTGATTGGTTTTTGGTGTTTGTGTTAAGTTTTGGGTTTTGGTGTGTTTTGACTTATATAGTAGAATTTTATGGCCAACATTTTTGTAGAAAATTTCATCCCCTCCCTTCCTCTTTTTCGGGGTGTTTTTTACAATTTGTTAAAATAAAGCCAAAAAATGCCATTATGAGGGGGAGTTAGAGGGTTAATATGTTCTACAAAAATATTTGTTATACCATTATCTACAAAGTTGCTGAACATACCCTACACCTCAGATGTAAAGAAAACATATACCGATATGCTGCAAGAACAGGCCAGACCTGGGAAACTTTGACCGCCTCTAAAATGCAATTCCGATGTAAACTATCAAAATGCTCTCCTTAACAAGAATCAATCATCGGAACCCCGTAATTTTTTTTTTTTGTGTTGAACTGTGTAATTGGAGAATTCCTTTATTTCAAATTTGTTAATACAATATCTTTACAAAAAACTAATCTTTTCCGTGGGTGCATGTAAAAAAATTGTTTGCCAATAAATTATTTGAAATAGTTTTATTTACGGTTTTATTTTTGTTTTAATTATATAAGTTTCTAAATTTTTTTGCTTAAGAAATTTGTTAAAAGTTTTTAACCGAAAAATTTAAAACCTAATTAAAACAGATAATTCGGATACAGCTATTTTACCCAATTTATTGGCAAACATTTGATTGTTTTTTGCGTGTATAGATGTAATTTTGGCATTTTAAAAATAATTCAGCACACCTTTGACAACTACCCAGAGCGTCTTTGCCATGAATATATTTAAAATTAAAACAGAAATTTAGTGTATCCACAAAATGTTAACTAATTAATTTTCTAAAAATAGTTTTAATTTTAAACAAATTAAACGATGTTCGCTAACATTGAAAAATCAATAAATGCGAATTATATTAATTATTTTTAAATGGCCTTTAAGAGTTTTTAATGTTTTAGTTTATATGTTACTAAATTACTTATTTTAATTGTTAAAAGTATTTAAATGTTTTTGTTTTCATTAAATAACTGTGTTGTGTTAAATTATTATTTTTTTTGGTAATTCTTATGCAGAGCTTAACACTGCAACATTGTATTTTATTTTATATACATATATTTTTTTAATCCAGTTAAATCGAACTTTTTTTTCTAGCTTAAAATAATCTTTTGGAAGGCAAGTAGGTGGTGCCTTCGACAAAAAAAAAAACGAAAACGAAAATAATGATTATATGTCTAGGCTTAAGGTTTGTTTCTTAAGTCTTTTGTTTTAACAACAGCTACCACTGGCATTTTTTCATACACAAGTTTGCTTCTTAACTCTTGTATTTTTTTTTCTTAACTTCTTTTTCATTTACTAGCAATTGCCAGGTTTAAAATACCTCGCCACATTATTACTTTTTAACATCATTATCACCACCAACATTCAAACAAAATCTTTTTTCAAAAAGGTTAAAATTATAAATGTGTAAAATAAATAATTTACAAACCGCATAGTTTAACCTTTGTTTTTCTATCTTATCTTGGCCTTTTTTTTTTTTGTTTTCCTTAATTTAAATTATGCACGACTTTTCTTTATTCTCGCTTAAAAGTAAAATAAATACTTTTATTCATAATTTTGTTATGTTTTTTTTTTATTTTTTCCTGGTGTTTTTTTTTTGTTATAATTAAAACAAACACTGATTGTTTTCAGTTTATTTTGTTATTGTTGTTGTTGTTGAAAACAAATTGAAACGCGTACCGTAACATTAGAGTTTTTTTTATAGCAAACCTTGATGTCTTTACGGTTTGTATACCAATCACAGACTGAGCGTAAAACTAACAAAATAATGTTTCTGTCCACAACAAATAATAGTAATTCTTCTGTGTAGCTGCTTTAAAGTTTTGTGGGATTTTCTTGTTTAGAGTTTGCAAAGTTGTACTCAAAACTTCAAAGAGTTTTTAAAAGTCTATAGATGATCAAAGAAAGGTATACTATTTTGCTCTCTTCATTTTAACTAAACCATTTACAATTTTTATTTTAAATGTAGATTTTATTTTTTTAAATATTAAGTTATGCTTGTCAATTTTTTCATAGATAATAATTGCTGTATTACACTAAAAAATTTTTAACATTTTGAGAACTTTAATTTCATTTGATATTAAATTTTAAAATTTAGATATCACCTTTCTAGGGACTGACTCAGACCAATTTAAATATTTATTTAAAATTTTTTATTTTTTTTTTATTAATTGTAACCAATTGCTATTTTTGCAAATAATGATTAAATCTATTAAATTTTTTTTCGAATATTTGTACAGTTGTGAATTTATGTCCCAAGTATTAAAAAAAGTTTCACTAATTTGACAAAAATTATTTTTGATTTTTTTTATTATTATTATTATATTTATTATTTTATAAAAAAATATTCACCCTTATTCTAGTTGTCGTTATCAATGTCGTCGTCGTTTTTGAGTCAACATCACTTTGCTTTGACGTCGACAATCACTTCGACACCAAATTGGTATTCTAAGACAGTGTTGTAACGACGTCGACAGTTTATCGATTTAAACAAAAACACATCTCTAAAAATTAAGACGGCAGATTTATTTTGTTTTTTATTTTTCCGAAAAAATGTTTTTTATGTGTAATTTAAATTCTAATACCAGTGATGAAGAAAATAAAGAAAATCTAGTATTGGAAAGAAGACTTCTCGTACAGAAATCCAATATCTTTAATCTCCCGGATAACAAGTGAGTAGCAAAATCAAAGTCTTTTACTTTAAAGAATGTTAATCTTCTAATTTTTTTAAAAGTTTTGAAAGTTACTTTCGGCTGAATAAAACAGCCTTCAAAGATGTGCTGGAAACAGTAGCACCTAATTTGAAAACCGGAATCAAGTCCACATTTTATTTAGCCCAGGGGTCGTATCAGCTCAGTGTAGGAAACGACTTTAACTTAGGGTTCAGCTGTTTCTGAAACTGTAGAAGATTTGCCACAGCTTCCTCCAGCGAGCTCAATATAAATTGCTTGAATCTTCCGCCACCTGTAGCATTACACTCGGCTTTGTTGGCTACCATTTTCTTTTTAACTTTAAATTTTAAGTCTCGCCAAACCTATAAATAAATTTTGTTATATTTTTATAATGCACTTTATATGATCATGCTTTCTTTACCTTCTGCCATCCATCTCACATTATTCTCGGTGGGCCAAGTGCATTTAATAAATTTGATATTTCTTCCCATTTTTCCGTTTTTTTTTTCAGTCATTACTTTTCCTCAAGTCGTTACTAAAAATTGTGTCGACAAAATCAGAGTCGTTTCAAGACAATATCGTCGTCACATTTTCTTACAGAATACCAAATACTTGTCGACAGTTATCAATTATTTTCGATAACGACAACGGGAATACCAATTTCAAAAAAAATCCTAAGACGACATTGTCTTGTGTCGATGACGACAACTAGAATAAGGGTGATTGTTTAACGCTTTTTTGAAAATCATACAAATTTATACAAATTTCATACAAATTTCTAATTGTATTGGGTATACAAGTTAATAATGTCGATTTGGACAACAGATGGCATAACTATCACATATGGTTTGTGTCAATAATAACAAATATGATATTTTGGAGGTTAAATATCTGTCATTGTATATAATTCAGTATTTGATAGACGCCAAAGTGTAAACACCATTTTTTTTAATCGCTATAATAATGTCGAATTTTGTGCATACAAAAAGATGTTTTGCGGGGAAGTCTGATAACCTTATTTCGTTTGAAGAAAACGGCTGCAGAAAGTTATCGCTTGTTGGTAGAAGCTTACGGTCAACATGCACCAACTCAAAAAACTAGTGAATGATGGTGTCCGCGATTCAAAAGTGGTGATTTTAACACAAAAGAGGAATTGTAAGCATTACTCGACGAAAATTGTTGTCAAAAGCAAGAAGAACTTGCATTAGCATTGGAAGTGACACAACAAGCCATTTTCCCACTTTTAAAAGCATTGGGATTCATTCAAAAGCAAGGAAATTGGGTCCCATATGAATTGAAGCCGAGAGACGTTGTGAAGGCGATTTTGCATGTCAGAAATGCTGCTTGAACGCTACAAAAAGAAGTAATTTTTGTATGTAAAGCCCGGCCAACCAGTCAAATCAACGCCGAAGCCGAATATCCATGGCGCCAAGGTATTTAGTGGGATCAAAAAGGGTGTTTTGTATTATGAGCTGTTGAAATCGGATCAGACGATCACAGGGGACCTGTACAATTGATTCGTTTGAAGAGAAGAATCAACGAATAACGACCAGAATATTCGACCAGACACCAGGCCATAATCTTCCATCATGACAACGCACCGCCACATGTTACAAGACCGGTCAAAAACTATTGGGAAAACTGTGGATGGGCTCAACCGCCGTATAGCCCAGACCTTGTCCCTTCTGACTACCATTTGTTTCGATCGATGCAGAACGCCCTTACTGAAAGACGCTTCACTTCAGAAATCGGCTTGATTCATTCTTTACCTCAAAACCGTAGCAGTTATTTTAGCGCAGAATCCATATGCTACCAAAAAGATGGGAAAAAGTAGTGGCTAACGATGGAAAATACTTGGAATAATGTATTAATTCATTTTGTTATTATAATAAATGCAGTTTTTTAACAAAAAAATCGACATTATATTTTTATTTTTGTTTTGTTTACTTAAGTTTTAATAATTTGTGATTAACCGTTAACCTCGATTAACTACACCAATTTTAAACCTAAGCACGGTTAAGCAAAATTGCTCCTTAATGCAAACTCTAGTTTAAAAAAAGTCTTATGATAAAAAAAAAATGTTCGAAATTTATTTAACCAACCAGCTAAAAATCTAAATATGTGATTCCATACAGGTTAAATGTACATACGAGGGCGGATCAATAAGTCCGTGACTTTTTGAATGAAACACAGTTTTCTTTGGAAAAAAAAAATTTCAACATAATCTCCTTTTAACTCAATACACTTAGTCCAACGTTTCTCCAATCTTTGTATCCCTTCCAAAAAATTGAATTTTTCGAGGTCCATAAAATAGGCTAAATCTCTTTCCACCGAGCCATTTCTTTAGGTTTGGAAATAGGAAATAGTCACTAGGGGCTAAATCCGGATAATATGGCGGATGAGGTACCAATTTGTAGCCCAATTCGCGGATTTTCGCAATGGAAATGAGGTTGTCACACGATTGTGTTTGTGGTCGATTCTGAGCGAACGCGGCAGCCATCTTGCGGAAAGCTTTCTCATACCCAAGTGATCATTCAAAATTGAAACCACTGACCCATGTGAGATGCCTATGGCTTTCACACATTCAATCTCAGATCGGCCAACACCATATCGTGAATTTTTTCAATGGTTTTGGGTGTTGAGACCTCAACTGTGCGTCCAGAACGTTCGGCAACTTCCGTACTTGTAAGGCCACAACGAAAGTGAGTAAACCACTTTTTTACCATTGAAATCAATATTGCAGAGTCCCCATAGTATTTATCAAGCTTTTCCTTGGTTTGATTGACGGTTTTTTTTCGCAAAAAATAATGTTTAATTAGCACTCGAAATTCAATTTTTTTCATTTAAAAAAAAAAGCCACGAGGTTGTATGTTTTGAACAGCTGTTAAACGCAAAGTAAATGACGGAACTTGCTCAAAATTTGACAGTAGTCTATTAACAGAAGGTACTTGACGGCAACAGTATTGCATTTCATATAACTACGAGGGAAGTTCGAAAAGTCACGGACTTATTGATCCGCCCTCGTATAGCACATTTACTTAAAGACTGTCATAAGTCAAAAAAACGTGATTTTTGAGTTAATGATGCAGAAATATGGGTCGCACCATAATCTAAAACATATCAAACAAGTAAAAAAAGGCTTACATTCGACTGTGCCAAATCTTTGAATACCCTCCACCAATATCCTAAAAAATGTTCTCTACTATTTTTGATACAAATACTTAAAAAAAACTTTTCAAGTAAAATTATGGAGGTGAAAAAAATTGTTTGAATGCGAAAACAAATTTTATGGTGAACAAATTTTTTGAGGTGAAACAAATTTTAGTGGTGAAAAAAACACCAATTTGTATAAAAAATTTAGAGGTATCTTCACATCTTTACTCATAACTTTTTAGCCGCTGGACCGATTTTTCTCATTTTCAATACCAAACTGCTCGGGTGGATGTTCAATAATAGGCACCCCCGCTTGCGTCTTCGCGTCGTAATCGCCATTTCAACAGAAAGACAGACAAACAGACGGACATCGCTAAATCGACTTAAAATTGCATAAGGATCACAAATATATATACTTTATGGGGTCTAAGACCTATATTTAGACATGTTACAAACGGAATGACAAACTTATATATACCCCTACCATATATGGTGGATGGTATAATAATGGTGTTGATATCTCTTTCTCTCAATGAGTGGCGACCAAAAGTGATTTACACTTTTCTCAGTTGTTAGGCTTATATGTATGAAAGTGTAATTTTTTATCTGATTCGAGATCATAGAAAATTTTTGCAATTGAAAAATGTTCTTATTTTTATTTGGTAATCATCGAGAATACACAGAAAAAGTTATTAGAAACAATCTGAATGGAATGCATTTTCTGGTCCGCTACGACCTTCATCAACATTCTTCGTGCCCTTAAAAGTGTCTATATCTATATCTAACTTACAAATCAAAGGAAAAAGCTATTTATGCTAACATACAGTTGATTTTTTATTTTTAAGTTTAGATGAAATTTATTTCCTTTGTTTTTTTACAGTCTCCTTATATTAGGAAATTAAAGAACAAATTATAATTATTTTTTAATGCTGCGTTATTTAATTATCCATATACTTTCTCGTTGCAAGATAGCGTTATCAAAATCCTTGAGTAAAACTTAAAATGCTATTTTTTAAACCATATTCAACACCCTAATTTGATATTTTTAAAAATCTATTCTTCAACAAAATTAAAAAAAAATTTTTTTCGCACACTGGGGTGTTATGATATGATATTTATAAAAATCTATTCTTTAACAAAATTAAAAAATAAATCTGTTTCGCACACTGGGGTGTTATTTTAAGTACAAATTACATATATCCCGCCTTTAATTTAGTGAGGACTGTTATTTCATTTCGGCTGTTTTTTTTTATATCACAAAATTGATTAATAGAGCAAAAATTCATCTAGTTTTATTAAGTTCCAAATAATGCTATTTAGAGTTTTACAACATAAACTACAAGGACCATATTTTGAAAATTTGATCAATATCGTACCACGTCAAAGGTCAAATGACAAGGTCGAAAGTAAATTTTTTTGTTGAAATTTTTGAATATTTCAAGAAATTAATAAGGAAATATCGGTGTCTTCATATTTTGATGAAAGTTGACTTAACTATTTTTCACAATTGGTATTTAATATTTAAAAATGCCACACTTCACTACCACTACCCACAAAAACTCCTGGTTTAAACATGATGAATCCGAATAATTCTGAAATAAATGTTTTTCTAATTATACACAGAAAAAAACTGAAATCGAGTTTTAATTAAAATATTTGTAAATACAATTAAGAATTAAATTAAATTTGGACCAGCAAAAGAATTTGTTATATCAATTAATTTTTTTATTTTGTTTATGTTAATTAAAATTTTTCAATTATTTTTTTTAATCATATCAATTAAATTTTTAATAAAAAACATTTTCAATTAAAGTTTTAACTATATCAATTAGAACTTAATTTAAAGTTTTAACTAAAAATTACTTCAAATTTTAAACAAATTTTTAATTGAAACTGTAGCATCAAACAATTAAAATTTTTGATTCAAATTTATTAAAATTTTCAATATTTTTTTTTTATCAAATATACACATGTTTTGTGTAATTTATCAACGCATGAAAATATCTAAATACTTTGTACCAAATAGTTCATAGGAGTACCATAGTACTTCTGAGGTTTCAATAGCACCACAAAAAATACAATGGTACCAACTTTTTCATAACTGATGCATGCTTATCCGCAGTGTTGTCAAAAAAGTTTGTTCCCATTTTCAAAGTTGAAATACCCAAAATTCCTTAACATATTGCTTATAATTCAAATTTTCCTTTTTTTCTAAATGATTTTTCGCAGATTTTGTTTGCTAGAAATTAAAAATCAATATTCTAGAATAAAGGGTGGTTTCATAAAAGTATTCAAATTTTAACAAATTCAAATTTTAACAATATTTTAAAATTTTAAAATAGACCTTTAAAAACATGATTTCTTATTTAATTTGATTCAATTTTCAACAAATCGATTTTCAAAATGCTGTTTTTTCTTTATGCAATTAATATTAAATTCAGTGAATCAATTTAATTTTTTTGTTTAATTTTTTTTTCATAAAAACATCAAATTGATTAAATTTTAACAAATCAAATAAAAATCGTTCGTGAACAGAATCACAAAACAAATTATTCAATCGAGTCAAAATTGAATCATTGATAGGAAGTAATTATAATTTATTGATAGATTCATAAAATTAATAATATGAAATAAAATTAATTATCAAGCTCTGCATTAAAACCAATATGTCATTAATTTAGCAGAAATAGCTTTCGATTATCGATCTGAAAAATTAATCAAAGTTTAATTTTTTTATCAATAAATTTTCAAATCTACAGCTAAATCCTCTTATCTGGCAACACTGATGTGTATACACTCTGATGCACACAAACACTACATAAACTATGATGTTTTTGTAAGTTTAAACAATGAGTAGGGTTCTCTTTCTTAAAAAAATATGAGGCTTTTATTAATTTAATTTTTTTGTTTAGTGATTTGACTTGAGTATGACTTTTATATGTTGTCAATAGTGTTGTATTGTAAATTAGAATATTTTTTACACCAAATCATTATCAATTAAAAACTTAATTCTTTTGATTAAACTTTTAATTGAAAATGGACACGAAATAAAAATAAATTGAAATTTTTTTGACAATAATTGTTTCTGTGATAAATAGAAAGCAATTACAGATCTACTCTTGTGAACAACGGTTATTACACCCATTATTTTTGTGGGGATTAAGTCTGAAAAATTTTCGGCTATATCCACTTTGCGTAAAAGATAGAATTTTTACTTTACAAAAAGTCGTATAAAAACAGCTGCTAATCTAAATTTTGCATTGATGATCGGCACTTATAGCACTCAGGGGTCGAACACAATCGGCAATTTACACGTACACTACACGAATGTCAACAAATCTCACAGCTAAGAGCACAAAAAGTACAATTACTTCATTCAGTACAAAAAGTATATAATTTTCTATAGAGTATTTTTCCCGCTCTACCAGAAATTCAACATGGTACAGAGTTCAGCGGCAACATTTTTAAATGAGAGGGCAACATTTTCAAAGTTGCTAAGGTGTTGAAAAACATTAAATTTGGTGTATGCAGTGCTGCCACATAAACAGTGTAATTTTTTATCCCAGTTTTTGGGATTCTTAACTGTTAACCAGTTTTTTCATGAAAACAATTTTTTTTTTCAAATTATTGCATTTTTTATATGTTTTTAGTTATATGTTGCAACAATTAATAGCATATTTATTCTCTTTATTATATATTTTTAATATAGAAATGGGAAATAATGGATATGAATAGACATAGTTGGTCAATGTGTGTGTACACACTTTAATACTTTTCATGTTACAATGTTACGTTTGAATTCGTAACTATTTTTTAACATAATTGCAATTTTTTTTTTTTTTGTATTTATTTACTTTATTAGACATGTCAAATTTTAGTAAAAATAAAGAGTATATTGAACAAATATTATATTTTTATATGAAAAATCTGAAAAAATACATGAATAAAATAAAAAAAACATTTTTTTTATGAAATAATCTGAAAAATCTCTAGCATCCCAAAAAACGGCAAAAAAATAGTTAAAATTGGATATATGGCAGCACCGCTAAACACTACTAAAAGTTGCTGACCAAAACTCACCTTTGTTGCCACCAAACTATGTTCGTGTTCTAAGAGAGTACTAAAAAGTTCGTGAGAGAGAAACATATTCTATAGAAAATTATATACTTTTTGTTCAGTAGTACGCTAACTTTCAACAGGGCAAGTATATGCCGCTTTGTTGAAGAAATAAAGTACACTCTAAAAATTAGTTTTTTTTTTATTATAGGTATTTTTTTTGTTGTAGGTATTTATTTTGTTTTTTGTTAACATTTTAAATTAAAAATGTGGAATGTTAAGTGCGAAAAATTTTTTGTTTTATTTTCTTGAAATATATTAAATGAGACAGAGTAGAGTGCTTTGTATGCAATCAAAAAATTATTATTATCATTATTATGAATTATTTTTATTTTTGATAATAGAGAAAACATGAACTATTTTAATTCAATTTAATTTATCGATTAATTCATTTATTAATTTATTCATTCATTAATTTATCTAGAGAGATAAAATAATTTCTTACGGTGTAAAACACCAATACATTCATATTCTCTCTTTCTACCAACCACTGTTTCAAATTAACATTTGTATATGTTATGTACAAAAACAATGCAAATTAGCTAGGCCAGGGATGTGAAAGTTGGTACAATTGTACCATTTTTGGTACAATTTGGGTCTTTAAACTCAACTCATTTTTGCTGGCACATCTTTTTGAATATCTTTTATATTAGAGCCAATTTAGACGGCATATAATTATTGCGTGCAATTTTCGATTGTTGTCGAACGGGGTAGAGAAGCAAGAGGGGTAACAATAAAGACACATTTTTCGATTTTCGTGCATATTTCTGTTATCTCTCTTTCAAACTCATATGTATTCTTATCTTGTTGCTTCATTCACATTCAGTTTTCGTGCAATTAAAGTCACCGTATAAATAGACATAACTTTGGAAGCAACTTTGAAAAGGGAATTAAATTAAATTGCACGCAATCAATTACATCGTATAAACTAGTCTAGTTTTTGATCTACTGAAATATGATATTGATCTCATGGATTTTTGTACCTTATTTTGCATATATTTATTATATTCTTTTAATGTACAACTGAATTTTCTGTACAGATTTTTTGTTATTTTTATTAAAAATAAAAATATTAAAAAAAAATTTATAATTGGAATTTTTATATTTTTTAATACTAAAAAATGGTACAATTGAGGTCAAAAAAGTACAATTTGGAAATCACTTTTGTACGAAATTGAAATTCTCATTTCGCATCCCTGAGCTAGGCTGATGCATGTATTTCTATCCGATAAAAGATCTCTTAAGAGCCCCAAGTTTAAGACAAGCTAGAGGCTCCATTCGAAAAAATTCCTGGCTAATTTAGTATTCTAAATACTGTATTTATTTCAAAAATATTGACAAAAAAAAACTATTTATTTTAGTTAAATTGCGTCAATATTATTACGATAAAATAATAATAAAAATTAAAAAATTTCGTTACACAAAGCAAAAAAATTACCGTCTCCCCTTAAGGAGAGACACTATTTTGAATATTATTGGAAATGGTGTAAATTTCCATTGCATATAATTTATTTACCAACTTGTTTGTGTTGAATGTGGTAGTAGTAAATATGTATCATTTGAACAACTAGTAACTTTTGAAATATAAATTAATAACAAAGATCACTTACCTCATCGGAAAAGTCACCCATATGTTTAATATCTTCGGTTTCTAAATAATCTTTAGTTTCTTCATGTGATACCACGCGTTTTTCATTGATCTCTCTCACTAGACCATCGGCCGGTATAGGTACTATACTTTTAACTAATGTTCCCCCAGCATTTTCTAATTCAGCCAATGCTTCTCCTCCTCCTGCTGTTGCTGTTGCTACACCATCCCCTGCTCCTGATTCTTTGCCATATTGCAATGCACCTTTGTGTTTACTATCGTTTGGTTGTATTGCAACGGGTAAACCTAAATCGCGTTTCTGCAATATAACATACAAACAAAAAATGTATTGATTATGCAAATGTCGTTTGTTTGTTTTTTTTTCTGTCCATTTTCTCTATTATTTATTTGCTTTTTATTTTGTCATACCTCTGTTGTTTCAGTTTCTTGTTTATCCGTATCCTCTGTAGTATTTGTTGATACTATGGGGCCACTGTCTTCGATTACTTTGCCATCTTCGAAAACTACTTGACGTTTGACATGAGTTTCTATTTGACGTGTTGTTGTAAGTTCGGTTTTTCGTTTTGTTATCCATTCTTCTACAAAGAGTAAATAAAATGAGTATGAGTTAATTGTAGATTAGCATGGATTTTTTTTTATAAATAAAGCCTAAAAGTATACTAAACATATTCAATTAATTGAATAATAAAATTTTTAAGAAAAAATATTAAGTGTAAGACAGTTATTTGTATTGCCATATTCAACTTGACCAATATAATATTGATTTGTAATTTAAGCATTTTTTAAGTTTGTTTTAAGTTTTTTTTTTTTTAATTTTGAGATTAATTTAATAAAATGCTTATTTAAATGAAATTATTAAATGTATTTAAAATATTCATATATAACTATTAGTACTCATTGGAGGGCTTTAATTTTGTTAGTTTTTCTGCCCGATCGAAGTATTTTTTTTTTTTTACAAAAAAAGCCGATGTTGGTTATTTGACGAATAAATTTTTTTATTGAAAGAGAATTATAACTTATTGTTGCAAATATTTGTTTACATTAACATTCAAGTTTGTGTCTTAAGTCTTATGTTTTTACTGAGCAATTATTAATGTTTCCATATATTCGATCCTGCCGGTTAACCGGTTGGGGCATTATTCGAAAAATTAACGAAAATTGTTTAATCGGTTATTCTGGATGATTAAGCTTAAAAACTTGCGATTAAACGATTAATGGTTTTATACAAAATAAATGTATTTCTTTCATAAATAATAACACAGAGGGCTGTTTTTTTTTTGTAGTGTTTCCAATTATTCAACTCTGCCGGTTAGAGCATTATTCGAAAAATGATCAAAATTAATTAATCAATTATTCGTGTCGATTAAGCGGAAAAATTGCGATTAATCGATTAACTGTTAAATTCAAACTAAATATATTTCTTTTTTAAATAACAAAACAATGAGCTGTTTTTTTTTTTGTGAAATATTAAGTTAAATCTACTGCATTGGTTCATAAAGAGTTTGTTTATGATATTCGAAGCAGGGATGGAAAATGGAATTTTTTTTCGGTATCAAAAAAAAATTCTATAGTACTTATTTGACCCTTAGAGTACTATTTTTTTATTTTAAACAAAAAAATACATAAAATTAATATACATAAAAATAAAAATAAACACAAATATGAATTCGTTTTTACATGAAATTAACATACGTTAAAAACATTTTTTTTTATATTAAACAAAAAAGAGTAACACATTAAATTAGAGATCAAGTTAATATAAACTTTAGTTAATTTAAATTAAATTTAATCTAATCACATTTCGTTAAATCTACTTGCAAAAAAAAAAATGGTAGTCATTTTGTGGCTTATTGCTTTCTAATTTTTTTTATGATTTTTTGGTGTTATTTTAAGGATTTCTCAAAAGAATTCATATGATCATATTTCAAATCTAGTGATTTGAATATACAGCTGATGCATAGATTCTAAAGTTGTAGTATGGCGTATATTTTCTGAATCTAAAGCATTTATTGAAAATATTGTTTTCTGATTATTAAGTCAAAAATTTCAATGTTAAAATAGTTCTGAAGACCTTTTATAATTTTTTTATTAAATCATTTTTATATTTTTGTTGAATGCATTTTTTCAGCTTTTAGTAGTTATGGCGACACATTCTGTGCATTTTTGCACTTTGTATTTTATTTAACACTACACCATTTCCAGTTTTAATTCAGAATTTTCCAAAATAATTTTAAAATTGTGTAAAAATGTTTTAAAATTATCGAAAATAATTTTAAAATTGTTCAAAAATTATATAAAATTATTGAAAAATATTTTTAAATCGTCTAAAAATGCTTCAAAATTGTATAAACCAGTTTTTTGATTATCCAAAAAATTTATTAAAATTTTTGAAAAATATTTTAAAGTTTCCCAAAAAAAAGATTTTTCATTAATGTAGAATTATGTATTTGTTTTAATAAAGAGTATTTCTATATCAGTGCATAAAGTTTGATTCTTCAAACTTATTTTTTTGCATTCTTAAGATAATTGAATATCAGAGTTTTATTTGGGAAAAGTGTGTGAGAGTATCAAATGTGTCTCGGGCGTATCACGGTATTTTCTTAAATGAAATAGTATCATAAAAAGTATAATTGTATCAACTTTTCCATCACTGATTCGAAGCATCTTTTTAAGGAATCATGCCTTAGTGGTTTTTGGTAGAAATCTGAGGAATCTTTAAAAAGAAAATGTTATCGGACATGTTCAGTGGTAGTAAACCCTTAAGCCTTAAACAGATAAACGCAGTGTCGACAGTATTTTGCCGAAGTATAGCAGTATTTTGCCGAAGTATAACATTAGGTCGATAAAACCGATATTTTATTTTCTTTATTTGCCACTGTCGAGATATTAAATAGTTTTCACGAAACAACTTGTTTCTTCCAAGGTTCTTACATTTTTATTTTTTGCGAGAAATCAATAAAGTTACAAAATTCCATGTTATTGTATTTGTATTTTTTAACGAAACTTTTTAAGAAAATAAAATTTTCGAATTGCAAGCAATTTTCTATTATTATTTTAGAACATAAGTAACGTCATAGTGCTTGTTATAAAAATACCTAGCCACATGTGTGATTGGTTAAACCAATAAAAGCTAAAAATTAATTTTTGAAAAAGAAATATAAAATTTAAAAGCTATTTCGCTAATGTATTTTAATGTTAACTATTTTAAAAATATTTTGTTAAACAAAATTTTAATTTAAACGAATTATATGTTAAGACTAACCCCCTGTGCGAGATGACTAAATAAATTTTAAACTAAATACAAATTCACAAAATTTCTTTGAAAAACATTAGAAAATATTTCTAAATTTTATATAAATTTTGGAAACCCGAATTTAGTTTGGATTGTATTTAGCCAGTTTGCACCCCACCCTAAAATTCTAAATATTTCTGTTAAATTACAAAAGTATGTATTATTTTGGTTGCACCAACTGACATACATTTTGCTTCTTTTTCTATGCCTTAGGATTTTCATGTAAATATATTTAAACATAATACAGTTGTTTTTGTTATTACAGCACAAATGTTTTTTTTTTTTTTTGCATAGCATTAAACACATAGACCACAGCATGCTACCGACCACAATCTATCAAAAATAGAATGAAGATGATTATTAACGCCGACACAGCTACACGACCACCTTTGTCGCTGTTGAATGCATTTTTTCATTTTATTTCTATTTTTTAAGCGCAGATTTAGTGATGCCAAAATAAAATGAAATGTTAAAAAAACAAGAGATTAAAAATAGTTTATTTTATTCAGCATTATTAATTAATATTTTTATTAATAATAAAGAGGTTGTAAACACATGAGTTAATTTGTTTTAAATTTTTAAGTGATATAAGTATATTTTAAACAAGCGATTTTTATATGAATGTGACACCACTGAAATATATATTTCTACAACAAAAACAGCTGTTCATTATTTTCAATTGTTCTTCACAAGATTAAATTGTTTTGGTTTGAGTAGATTGTAGTTCAGTGATGGAAAAGTTGATACAATTGTACTTTTTCTGGTACTATTTGATTAAAGAAAATACCATGAAACTCCCGAGACACATTTTTCCAAAAAAAACTTAATACTCATAATATCAAAAAAATGCATAAAAATAAGTTTAAAGAATGAAACCATGCACTGATGTAGAAATACTCTTTAATCAAACAAATACATAATTCTGCATTAATGAAAAAGCTTTTTTAGGAAACCTTAAAATATGTTCCAAAAATGTTAATAAATTTTTGAATAACTAAATGAATGGTTATACAATTTTGAAGCATTTTTAGACAATTTTAAAATTATTTTCGATCATTTTAAAAAATTTTTACACAATTTAGAAAATTATTTTGGAAAATTCTGAATTAAACTGGAAATGATGTAGTGTTAAATAAAATACAAAGTGCAAAAATGCACAAGTTGTGTCGCCATAACTACTAAAAGCTGAAAAAATGCATTCAACAAAAATATAAAAATGATTTAATAAAAAAATTACAAAAGGACTTCAGAACTATTTTCACATTGAAATTTTTGACTTAATAATCAGAAAAAAATATTTTCAATAAATGCTTTAGATTCAGAAAATATACGACATACTATAACTTTAAAAGCTTTGAAAGTAATGAAGAGTGATTTTTTTAAGAGTGATTTTTTTAAGATATACCCAAATCACTAGATTTGAAATATGAACATATGAATTCTTTTGAGAGTTCCTTAAAATAACACCAAAAAATCATAAAAGAATGATAACTGAAGTTTAGAAAGCAATAAAAGAGGTTATAACCACAAAATGACTACCATTTTTTTCTGGGTATAATACAATTAGATTTAACGATATGTGATTAGTTTAAATTTTTTTTGCTTGGGTAACTAAAGTTTATATTAACTTGATCTCTAATTTAACGTATGTTAATTTTATGTAAAAACGAATTTATATTTGTGTTCAATTTTATTTTTATGTATATTAATTTTATGTATTTTTTTGTTAAAAATAAAAAAATTAGTACTCTAAAGGTCAAAAAAGTGCTATTGAATTATTTTTGATACCGAAAAAAATTCCATTTTCCGTCCCTGTTGTAGTTGGTATATCAGATATTAATTTGCTAGCTGTCGTTTTCAATATTAATATGTAGCAGCCAAATGCAGTTGTAGTCGTGTAGCTGTGTAGCGTGCTGTCGTCTATGTGTTTAATGCTTTATATTTTACGTTCCTTTGTTTTGTTACCCCTGGTGTTCAATGTCATGTTAATTTTGAGCCCGAAGTGTCAATAAGTTTATTTATGACAGGTGTTTTGCACCAGTTTATTAAAGTGACCATGGGTCACAACAATACATTTATTCATAGCAAAAGTTATTGAGTATTTGTAATTTTTGTAAAATAAATGAACTAATTGACAGATGGCGCTTATTGTTTTTATGCCATTCAATGAGAGGGTTAAATACCAAGCTGCATATGATAATGTTTTAATTAAAAATGTCTGCGTACTAACAAATAATTTCAATTATATATTTTCTTATATAATTTGGCCTGATATTTTCGAAAAATTCATTAATTTAAAATTGTCAAAATGTAAATACATACATGTTTTCCGTAAAAAATAAGTATTAACAGATGTTTAGATTCTGATGTCCTTTTTGATAAAGATAAAATATTTTATGCACAAAAATATTGTGCTTTGAGAACTTGTTCGTATATAAACACTTAGCACTCTGTAAATTTTTACAAAAAAAAAAAAAAAATTTGTTAGATTTGTGAACTTTTTCCCCAAGAAAACCCTCAACAGCCTACAACAGCTACAAATTCTAAAAAAGTTTTTTCACTAAAAATATTTTTTTTTATTTTGAATAGTACAAGAATAACGTTCAAAAAACATTTATTTTTTTGAGTGGTTGCCTTTTTAAAATCGTTATAAATCAAGGTTGGCAACCGATATTTTTTTAATACCATTATCCCTTTAAAACCCCATTCAACTGATACTAAAACTCTTGAGTTTATAAAATATCGGTATTCCAAAACCTTTTCCCCTCATTCCGTTATAGTACTGGTATTGAATCGGGTTTAAAAAAAAAACAAGTAAGAGCGGCTAAATTTATATACCCTTCACCATGTTCCCCGCCCACATTTGGTCAGATGTTGTGTATTGATAACAAAGATACTCGTACCATATTTTGGAACTTTTCCTCTTTCCGTTCTCCAAATATACAGAAAAACTGACCGAAATCGTTAAGTCAACTGTGCTGAACGTATTGGTTATGTTAAAAAAAAATAAAAAAAAAAATAAAAAGTCTTAATAAAATGTAAAAAAAATTGTACAAAAAAAGTTAAATAGACGGGGATAGATTGCGCGACTAAAAGAAAAAAACTATTTATGACAAAGCGCTTAGAACACTGAGCCATTGAAGCACATACGCAATCATCGTTAATAGAAGTAAATAAACAGTTTTCGTTCAAAACTAATTTGTTTGGTTCTTAGGTAAATCTTTGTATGTGTTTGTTGTTTGTGTAAAAAAGGTGAAGATGTGAAAGAAAAGAAATAAAATAAAAAAATAACAACAACAAACACAAACATAATGCCAATCAGTGTTATCATATTATTATTTTCAAAAATCTTTTTAGTTGTAAAAAAAACTATTTTCGACCAAAAAAAATTTTTTTTTTTTTTACAAATCGTTATTTCTACAAAAACGGTTGATTTAGCTGGAAAATTTGCATTTGGGATTTTATTTCGCTTTTTTATTAAAAAATATTTTTAATTTCTTTTGCTTAATTTTAAAAATTTGAAGGAAAATAGTTCATAATTTTTTTTATAAATTATTATAAGTTATGACCTAAAATAGTTGCACTCAAAGGGGAATTTTGTATACAATTTTCTTAATATATGAGAAATAAAATGGTTTAAAAATCTTTTAGTAAATTCGTTCAAATCGGAGCAAAAAATATAAATAAAACCGTTTGTATTTTGTTTGTATCAGAGGGGTTTTATAAAAATTTTGATGTTTTTAGCCTATTTATGGATTATTTAATTTAAATTTTATTTAAATTAATTATTTAATGATAAAAAACAAAAAATAAACAAAAAAAAAAAAAGTCTTAAGAAAATATAAAAAATTGTACAAAAAAAAAGTTGAATAGACGGGGGGGTGGTATCGATCCCGCGCCTAAGAGAAAAAAGTATTTGTGACATAGCGCTTAGAAAACTTAACCATTGAAGCTCATGCGCAATCATCGTTAATAGAAGTAAATAAACAGTTTTCGTTCAATAGAGATTTGTTTTAAATGACAAATCTTTGCATGTGTTTGTTGTTTGTGTATAAAAGGTGAAGAGGTGAAAGAAAAGAATTTCAACAAATAAATGTGTTTATTATGCGTAAAATTCAACATACATCTAAAAACAAAGGGATTTTACGGAAAAAATAAGAGGTAGTCGTGGTTTTTTGCTAATATCTCAGCCATTTATCAACCGATCTGGCTGATTTTCAATAGCAAACAGAAATGGATCACATGTAACAGAAATGAAAAACAATCAAGTCCTCATCATGTCTGGGTTCTTCGAAAAACCCATTTCAACACACAGACGGACAGACGGACATCGTTAAATCAACTTCGCTATTCATAAGGACCCAGAATATAAATACTTTATAGAGTCTAAGATCAATATTGTAAAAATTACAAACGGAATGACAAACTTGTATATACCCTTCCACCTGTGGTGAAGGGTATAAAAATTATTTTTCTTAGTAGAAATGTGTTGTCGTAGTACCCCGGGAGTACCCGGAGTCCCCCATTATTGCCGTGTTCGTGGCAAAAGTTCTAAAGTGTACCTTATCAATGAGTTCGCCCGTACTCCTGGTAATATATATTTAAAATTTCACGTTTCTAGCTAAATCGGTGTGGGCAGGCCATCAACGGGGAGAAGACTTTTCCTTTTTGTCCCTTCCCATAGGAATTTTTAGAAATGAAATTTGTAGAAAAATTAGCTATCGCTACTAAATTTTTGTAAACTTTTTGTAAAGCGGAATTTAAAATTTGTTTGCTAAAATCATATTATTATTATTATTAGTACAAAATTTAATTTTTTTTTTTGAACATCAAAATTTTTTTATTTTATTTTTTTCAAAAAATATATTAGACAAAATTAAAAAAAAAATCAAAGTCTTAAAAATTGTAAAAACAAACGAATTTATCATTTTATTTTAATTTTTTTATTGAAAAATATTTTAGTAAATTTTTTTATTTTTAAGGTCAAATTTGAATTGTTTTTTAGGCTGATTTTTAGAAAAAAAAAACTTTTTTAGTGCCTTTTTAATTTTTAGACATGAGCCGGTATATTCACTTCCAATCCTTTTATTTAATCTATGTAACATTTTAAGGCAATTTAATTTTGCAGGTGTAAGTTTTAATTAGAAATAACATTTCCTTTTGATCTCATAAAATGGATAAAATTGTGGTTGTACGTAGACTTTTGTCGGCCACTGTATATAGAAGCATACACAGAAAAAAGTATAACAACATTTTAAGTAATTTAAAACATTTGTTAAAATGGAAATTCAATTTCTAACAATTTTTTGTTTGAAATGTTTGTAAGTTGTTATTTTTCATATAAAAATTCTTCAAAAATAAAAATTTAAGTTACAAAAAAATAACAAACATTTTTTTGTATTTACAAATTCCATTGTTGGTGCCTTTTTAAAAAATATATTTTTTTTTGTATTTACAAAAATATTCTATGAGAGATGTTCAATATTACAAACAGAATTTTGTAATTTTATTATGTGTACACAGAAAAAAGTATCACAAAATTTAAAGTAATTAAAAATATTTGTTAAAATTTAAACTTGATTTCTAACAATTTTTTGTTTGAAATATTTGTAAATTGTCACTTTTCATATAAAAATTCTTTGAAAATAAAAATTTAAGTAACACAAAAATAACAAAAAGTTTTTTGTATTTACAAATTCCATTGTTGGAGCCTTCAATATTACAAACAGAATTTTGTAATTTTATTCTGTGTAGATTATAATCAAAACCAGTAAAAAAGGGTTTAAATTCGGCTGTGCCGAATCTTTTAGTGTACCATCCACCAATATCTTAAAAAATGTTCTCTACTGTTTTTGATACAAATAATCTTACAAACTTTAGAAGTAAAATTATGGAGGTGAAAAAATTTGTTTGTTGTGAAAAATTTGTTTATAAACAAAATCTTGTGGTGATAAAAAATTTTTGTGGTGAAAAAAACTTTTGTGGTGAAAAAACTTTTTGTGGTGAAATATATTTCAGATGAAAAAATTTGTATTGACAATTTTCACTCATAACTTTTTAACCGCTGAACCGATTTTGCTCATTTTCAATACCAAACTTTTTGGGAGGATGTTCAGAAACAGGGAGAGACAGACATACAGATACAGACAGACAGACGGAAACAGGCAGAGACAGGCAGAGACGGGCAGAAACAGACAGACAGATACAGACACGCAGACAGACAGGCAGACAGACAGACAGACAGACAGACAGACAGACAGAGAGACAGACAGACAGACAGACAGACAGACAGACAGACAGACAGACAGACAGACAGACAGACAGACAGACAGACAGACAGACAGACAGACAGACAGACAGACAGACAGACAGACAGACAGACAGACAGACAGACAGACAGACAGACAGACAGACAGACAGACAGACAGACAGACAGACAGACAGACAGACAGACAGACAGACAGACAGACAGACAGACAGACAGACAGACAGACAGACAGACAGACAGACAGACAGACAGACAGACAGACAGACAGACAGACAGACAGACAGACAGACAGACAGACAGACAGACAGACAGACAGACAGACAGACGGACAGACAGACAGACAGACAGACAGACAGACAGACAGACAGACAGACAGACAGACAGACAGACAGACAGACAGACAGACAGACAGACAGACAGACAGACAGACAGACAGACAGACAGACAGACAGACATACATACATACATACATACATACATACATACATACATACATACATACATACATACAGACAGACAGACAGACAGACAGACAGACAGACAGACAGATGGACAGACAGACAGACAGACAGACAGATAGACAGACAGACAGACAGACAGACAGACGGACAGACAGACAGACAGACAGACAGACAGACAGACAGACAGACAGACAGACAGACAGACAGACAGACAGACAGACAGACAGACAGACAGACAGACAGACAGGCAGAGACAGACATACAGACAAACAGGCAGAGACAGACAGGCAAACAGACACACAGAAAGAAAGTTTAATTGAATTTACTAGTTTACTTTATATAGGGTGATCCATTTCGAGGTTCCCTACTTTTTTAAAGAAAAAAAACACAGAAAATTCAAATTTAATGGGGAATGTTTATTATCATTTGAAAGAACATTCTTTGGCATTTATTTTTTGAAGATTATGTCTATCAAATGTTGGCCGTTGCTACGTCGCAGAAGGTCCATCCGTTGAGTCCAATTTTCGATGACTCGTTCGAGCATTTAGATTGGTAACTGGCGAATGACACGCGTGATGCTTTCCTCCAAGGCCTGAATCGAAGCGGGCTTGTCCGCATAAACTGTAGACTTTACATATCCCCACAGGAAAAAGTCTAACGGTGTGATATCACACGATCTTGGTGGTCAATCGACCTGCCCAAAACGTGAAATTATGTGCCCACCAAAATGTTCTCTCAATAAATCCATTGATTGATGCGATGTGTAGGAAGTGGCGCCGTCTTGTTGAAATCAAATGTTGCCGAGATCACGAGCTTCAATTTCAGGCATCAAATTGTCGGTTATCATGGCACGATAGCGCCGAATCGATTCTCCACGGTCTTCGTGTACACTCTCAGCTACGGCCGCTATATTTTCTTCACAGCGTGCTGGACATGGTCTATTCGGTCGAATTTTATCCAATAATGAATGCTGGGTCTCAAAATGGGTGATGGTGTTGCGAATAGTACGCTCAGTTGGCCGATTATGTTGACCATAAGTTTAGCGAAGTGCACGAAACACATTCCTCACAGAACGTGAATTTTCGTAATAAAGTTGAACGATTTGTAAACGTTGTTCAGGCGTAAGTCTTTCCATTATGAAATGCCAAACAATACTAAACAAAAATAACATGACAGCATGACACGACTCACACGTGATCTGTCAAAAAAAGGCTATTGAAAAAAAGTATCTCGAAATGGATCAGCCAATATTTATTGTATTATTATTAATATATTATTAATTGGAAAATTGAATTATATCTCCAATGCATACATAAATGGAGTTTTGAATTTAAATTTTAATTAAAGGAAAAAGTGTAGGTGCGAATATGTACTACTTGCAAAAAAAAGATAACTACAAGATAATTCTACTGCTTATTATTTAGATACTAGTAATGAGCACATACGTATAAGTGGGATTTTGCTGGGACATCAATACAAAATACCAGTAAATAAGTCCTGTTTCACACAGAGCAACTTTTGTCGCGACGATTCTTGTCAATTCACTTTTAAAGTTGCCTTTTGTTTCACACAGAGAAACTGTTTTAGGCAACTTTCGTCTACATTTGGTTTAAAATTAATGAAAAAAAAAACTAAGAATTAAAAAACAAAACGAAGAAAGAAAAAACAAAACGCATTGCGGAGAACAAGCAACTCCGTACCAACCCTAACTCTTCTTTCCCCTCTCTCCCACAAACTCAAGAGTTGCGTGACAAATGTTGCTCTGTGTGAAATGGGACTAACAAATATTTTTGTTTTTTTTTCTATTTAAATTTCACAAACTATAACATTTCGAACTGTAATTAAATGTTGTTGTATTGAAATTAAGGAAAATATTGAATAATCGATGTTTATGACACGGAATGTGATTTTCATTGAACAAAATTGATACGTCTTCTATAAATATAATACAAAATTTTGCGCGATCATGTATAAGTATTAAATTTGCTTATTTATAGTCAGCAACATTTTTCAAATATTTCTTTTTCTATGTATGTGTGCAATACCTTAACATGTTTACCGTCCAACACAACACAACACAATGTATTGGTTTGTTTGTTGGGTTGTTTGCGATATGCCTGAGCGATTTTTCAATTACATAATGGTCTACTCTACTAGCTGATAAACTTAAATGTAAAACTAAATAAAAATACTTTATTTTGCAAAATCTAGGAAATTTTAAATACATATAAAGAAAATTGAAGAAAATTAAAAAGAAAAATGTTTTTGCAATTTCTTCAAGTTTTACAAAACTATGAAAATTTTAAAGAAATTGCAGTTCTTTTATAATTCAATTTGTGGCATTAGTAACGGTTTAAAAATGGTTTAGTTTTATTGTTAAAAAAAAACTAAAGCTTTAGAAATTAAATATTGAAATCATGCTGATACATGTTCGTAAGTACGATATTTAAATAATTGCACATTTTGTGTCTAAAGTTGTGTAGTTAGTTTTTTTTTTTCAGTGTATTGCATTTTAATTGTCTAGTATTTCATAAAAAGTACCGTAATGTTCATTGTAATTGCTGGACCATTAAAGGTCGCTTGTTTTGTATCAACAAAATAGGAAACAACAAAATATTTGTTACTCTTGTTTTGTATGTCTGTCCGTCCGTCCATTTTTGTCTGTCTGTCTGTGCGATTTACACTGATAAGTTCTGTATATGTTCACAGTTCGTAAATGGCTAAAACATTTTTAAATGCATTTATTTGAAAATAAAGAAATACAAAAAAAAAAAAAAACAACCAACTTTAAAAAAGTAAAAAACGTAACATATTGTTTGTTACTTGGTTGGCGCCATCTATCAACAAGTTTTGTTTAGGGCAGCAGACATTTGAATCTCACAGATTTGTATTTTTAGTTTTCATACCCTTCACCATATATGTTGAGGGTATATATCAGTTTGTCATTCCGTTTGTAACATGTCGAAATATAGGTCTTAGACCCCATAAAGTATATATATTCGTGATCCTTATGCAATTTTAAGTCGATTTAGCGATGTCCGTCTGTTGAAATGGCGATTA
The DNA here is from genome assembly GCA_949748255.1 of Eustalomyia histrio. NCBI lineage: Eukaryota > Metazoa > Arthropoda > Insecta > Diptera > Anthomyiidae > Eustalomyia > Eustalomyia histrio. The sequence continues at coordinate 88,911,123 of OX456525.1, read as the reverse complement.
CGACACGAAGACGCAAGTGAGGGTGCCTATTTTTACCCAGATTATTGAACATCCTCCCGAGCAGTTTGGTATTGAAAATGAGCAAAATCGGTCCAGCGGTTAAAAAGTTATGAGTGAAAATGTAAAGATACCTCTAAATTTTCCATACAAATTGGTGTATTTTAGTACAATTTCATAGTAGCGAAATTAATAATATTTTGTAAACATCAAATATTTTTCGCCCCAAAAAATTATTTTCACCACTAAAATTTTTTTTCACCACAAAAAATTTTTTTCACCGAAAAAAATTTTTCACCTCAAAATTTTTTTCACGTAAAAAATTCGTTTCCGCATCCAAAAAAGTTTTTCACTTCAAACATTTTTTTCACCTCCATAATTTTATTTCAAAAGTTTTTTACATTGTTTGTGCCAAAAACAATAGAGAACATTCGTGGAGGGTATTCAAAGATTCAGCACAGCATATATAAGTTTGTCATTCCGTTTGTAATTTTTACAATATTGATCTTAGACCCTATAAAGTATATATATTCTGGGTCCTTATGAAGAGCGAAGTTGATTTAACGATGTCCGTCTGTCTGTCTGTGCGTCTGTGTGTTGAAATGGGTTTTCCGAAGACCCCAGACATGATGAGGACTTGATTGTTATATATTTCTGTTAAATGTGATCCATTTCTGCTTGCTATTAAAAATCAGCCAGATCGGTTGATAAATGGCTGAGATATTAGCAAAAAACCAGGACTACCTCTAATTTTTCCCGTAAAATTACTTTGTTTTATATGTATGTTGAATATTACGCATTACAAACACATAAATTTCTTTTCTTTCACCTCTTCACCTTTTATACACACAACAAACACATACAAAGATTTATCATTTAAATAAAAACCAAACAAATCCCTATTGAACGAAAACTGTTCATTTAACTCTATAAACGATGGTTCCATATAGCCTTCATAGCCGAGTCGTCTAAACGCTATGTCATAAATGCTTTTTTTTCTCTAAGAACGCGAGTTCGAATCTTGCTCAAGACACAATTCAACTTTTTTTTGTACATTTTTTTTTTTATTTTCTTAAGACTTTTTTTATTTCTTTTTTTGTTTTTTTAACATTAAATAATTAATTTAAATAAAATTTTATATTAATAATTAAATAATCCATAAATAGGCTAAAAACATCAAAATTTGTATAAAAACCCTCTGATACAAACAAAATACAAACGGTTTTATTTCTATTTTTTGCTCCGATTTAAAAGAATTTATAAACAGATTTTTAAACCATTTTCTCGTATATTAAGAAAATTTTATACATAATTTCTCTTTGAGTGCAACTATTTTATAATAATTTATATAAAAAAAAATTATAAACTATTTTCCTTCAAATTTTTAAAATTAAGCTAAATAAATTAAAAATATTTTGTAATAAAAAAGCGAAATAAAATCCCAAATACAAGATTGCCAGCTAAATCAAACTTTTTTGTAGAAATAAAACACATGCAGTTCTAGTGATTTCTTTTAACGATTTGTAAAAAAATATTTTTTTGGTCGAAAAAAGCTTTTTTTAGAACTAAAAAATATCCAAAGATCGAAAATCTTTAGTAGAACATATTTGCTGAAAGAAGTTATGCCCAAAACATAAATTTTTTTTAAATACCTATTTTCTGGAACCATTAATCTTCCCGAGTCCCAAGTTTTATCACCAAACTAAATGGTTAATTTCCTCTTAAAGGCGTCCGTATATAAATCTATCCATTCCATATATGTCCATATATAAACTTCAGTTTTTCCCAACCATGGTGAAGGGTATATAAGATTCGGCATAGCCGAATTTGAGCCTTTTTTACTTGTTTTTTTTTGTTTGTTTAACTTAAGTTACATAATTATAAATAACAATTGATATGTTAATATTTAACATAAAAATAAAATTAAATAAATAAAATAACTACAATTTGTTTAGGATTATAAATCTGTCATAAAATACTGATATGATAGATGTCATTTTAAAATGGACATGACATATTAAGACAAAATGCTACTTCACAACTTAATTACAAAAAACAAAAAATCCTCGATAATTTATTTTAATATGGACAAAATAAACGTCACTGTCTGTACATATTTATCTACAATGCCTCATTTGTAGGATACAATTATGACAATGATGTCATATTATTATTAAATATGTATTACATAAATGGTCGTCTTATTCATACTTTTTGAGCACACCCTTTTTATTTGCTATTTATCTATTTTATTCAATTGACACAGTTATGTACTAAATTCTCCATTTAGGAGGGCCACATTGTAGAATCTATTATGAATGCATAATACGAATTTTACTTAACAACTTCACTTCAAAAAAGTTTGCCAGTTACTAAATGAATGTTGTTTGCGTAGTAATCAGTAGTTGCTCTTTTTAACTGTGATTAAAGTTGTTTAAAGTAAATTTTTTTAATATTATATAACAATCAAGACGATATTTTTTTGCAGTAACCTGGTAATTTTTATTAGTTAAAACCCAGTTAAAAGGACCTCCGAGGGCCCAGAAAAATTAGTTCGCTTTAAGTGAAGTTCAATTTTAACAAGTAAAAAAGAGCACAGCCGAATTTCGAAAACCCTTCACCAATATTCCAAAAAAAATGTTTTCCACTGTTTTTGATACAAATAATGTAAAAAAAAAATTATGGAAGTGAAAAAAATTTTTTAAGGCGAAAAACGTTTTTTAGATGTGAAAACAAATTTTTTGGTGTAAAAAAAATTTTGGGTGAAAAAATTTTTGGAGGTGAAAAATATTTTACTTGCCACTCGCTACTATGAAATTGTACTCAAATACACCAATTTGTATGAAAGACCTTAACATTTCCACTCATAACTTTTTGACCGCCGATTTTGCTCATTTTCAATACCAAACTGTTCTAGGTAAAAATAAGCACTTCAGCTTGCGCCTTCGCGTCCTGATCAACAGACAGACGGACATCGCTAAATCAACTTAAAATTGCATAAGGATAACGAATATAACAGTTCAATTGAGAAGTCCCCGGCCTGACATATAGATGGCGCTACTAGACTTAAATCGATATGATTCTTAGTTAGCCCTAACCTTCAAAAGACACGTGTATAAATTTGACAGCTATCGGATCATTAGTTTGTGAATAATAGTATTTTGATTGAAGCAACTTTTGTTATTGTGAAAAAATGGATAAAAAGGAATTTCGCGTGTTGATAAAATATTGCTATTTGAAGGGAAAAAATACAGTTGAAGCAAAAACTTAGCTTGATGACGAGATTCCGGATACTGCCCCAGGAAATTCAACCATCAAGGATTGGTATGCTAAGTTTAGACGTGGTGCAATGAGCACCGAAGACGGTGAACGCAGTGGACGCCCAAAAGAGTTTGTTACGGACGAAAACATCAAAAAAATCCACAAAATGATATCGAATGACCGTAAATTGAAATTGAATGAAATAGCAGGTACTCTTAAGACATCAACTGAACCTGGACATCAATCATATCATTCACGAATATTTGGGTATGAGAAAGCTCTGTGGAAAGTGGGTGCCGCGCGAGCTCACTTTTGACCAACAACGACGAGTTGATGATTCGGTGCAGTATTTGGAGATGTTAAAGTGTAATAAACCTTAGTTTTTGCGTCGATGTGACAATGGATGAAACATGGCTCCATCATTTCACTCCGAAGTCCAATCGACAAGGCTGGCAAGGTTATGGCGTCTGTATTTTGGGATGCGCATGGAATAATTTTTATTGACAACCTTGAAAAAGAAAGGACCATCAATAGCGACTATTACATAGCGTTATTGGACCGTCTGAAGGACGAAATCGCCGGAGAACGGCCGCATTTGAAGAAAAAGAAAGTGCTGTTTTACCAAGACAATGCATCGTGTCACAAGTCAGTGAAAACGAAAGCCATGAATTGGGCTTCGAATTGCTTCCGCATCCACCGCATTCTCCAGACCTGGCCCCCAGCGACTATTTCCTGTTCTCAGATCTCAAAAGAATGCTCGCTGGGAAGAAATTTTCGTCGAATGAAGAGGTGATCGTCGAAACTGAGGCTTATTTTGAAGCAAAGGACAAATCTTACTACAGAAATGGTATCGAAAAGTTGGAGGGTCGCTGAAATCAGTGTATTAACCTTAAAGGGAACTATGTTGAATAAAAAAAAAACGAATTTTGCCAAAAAAATGTGTTTTAGTATGGTAGGCCGGGGACTTCTCAATTGACCTGTTATTCATATATACTTTATGGGGTCTTAGACCTATATTTCGACATGTTACAAACGGAATGACAATCTGATATATACCCCACCATATATGGTGGAGGGAATAAAAACTGTGAATATTTTTTCATAAGATTTCTGTATTAAAAGAAATCCGATTTTTCAGTTTCAAATTTGTCAAAATACAAAGAAAAAAAGTAAACACTAATTTTTTTATTAAATGGAAAAAATTGTAAGGATCAGCGCTAGAGGGAGTGCACACTTTCGACACGAGCGACCAGGTCATCTTCAGCCTCCTTCTGAACCACCCAACACAAATAACTCATGGTTATGAACAGGCATTTATATCACACGCTCTAAGGAAAATGACTATGTGAAATTACATTTTTCAGTTAGTGAATGATTACCCGTACAAATGAGCTTTTTCCATCTATTTATAGAATTACCCTTTAGCAACCATCTTCGATTCTCGAAGCACAAATTGACAGGGTTGCCATTCCAAATGTTAATGTTTCCATTTCTGAGAACCAATTGGGAATCTGAAATGAATACTTTTGCTGCCTTTTTAACTGTCTCGACTACAAGAAAAAAATTAAACAAACAAAAAACATATCTGGAATATCAAATAAAAATTATATTTTTATTGTATCTTATGACCAAGCTAACAAAAGATTTCTTCCTAGAACCCGAAGCTAGAGTCTGCAGAACTGGCAGAACTGGCAGAACGTTGGCAAAAGCTATTAGTCCATATTGTCTTCTAAGCAATGAAACACGGTGTCATTAAGCACCAAAACGTTACTAAACTCTGAAGTCAAATGATATACTAAAGCATGATTTCTCTTTGCTATTTGGTTTTTCAGTGTAAAAAAAAGATTTGAGGCATGTGGCAATGCCAAAAATGCTGAATAAGGTTTGCCAATCCACCATGAATTGACGAACAATGCTTGAAAATTATTAAATTTTATTATCAAAATTCGTGATGTGTGAGAAATGAGTTTCGTACACGACGTCCATTTTATGGTCGTTATTTCGCACCAGTTTCACTTTATTGGACATTAATCGACGAACCAGTATGTGAAGAGGGCTTACCGAGGAGAATATTGCTGCTGTATCGGCCAGTGTCAATGAAGATCGCCTAATAGTAATTAATTAATGGAGCAAGATTCCATGCGATGATTACCTACTATTTTTTTACCCAAAATCGAAGAATTGGACTTGGTTCACATGTGGTTTAAACAAGACGGTGCCACATGCCACACGGCACGCGATACTATGAACCTATTGAGAGTTGAGTTTGGTAAGCAATTAATCTCACGTTTTAGAGCAGTCCATTGACCGCCAAGATCATGCGATTTGGAATACGTGACGTCTCTCGTGTATGGGGACAAGTCAGCCACAATTCCAGTCCTAGATGGTTTATGGACGGACCAACTACGGCCTAGCCTTGGGCAACATTTACATGAAAAATCTTTAAGAAGTTAATGGCAGGCATTCATTTATCGACCCAATAAATATTTAATTTTGCAGATTTTCTGTATTTTTTTTTCAGTTTTCAAACCCTAAGGGGCTAAAAAATCACCTTTTATTTATTATTATAGTTAATTAATTTTTATTGACCCAGCCAATAACACTACTTATTATGGATATGTTTATTTATGGTCGTAACATACTAACCGTAAATAAATATTTTATTTCCTTTGTACTTTAGGTTTAGACTTGATTTACCGTGTACAGTGTAGTGCAAAATTAATGCATCAAACTTCAAAAAAAAAAAATTAAGTCATTTATTTCAGAATATAATTCACTTGCAACAAAAACTTTTTTTCATAATTTATTTAAATTTATAAATACTCTACATTAAATAAAAACTATTCAGGTCTCAATATAAATGTGTGAAAAACAAAAGCAAAGGCATGGATTCAATAAGATTTTTTATTACGGCTTCAGGAATACGTTTCCACTCAGATTCTAGAATTTCGAAAAGTTCGTTTTGATTTCGGAATTGTTTACGGGAAACACTCTTTAATCAACCTTGATTATGTTTCGTGTCATTTCCGTGTTGACACACCCATCGAAGTGGCATATGCCACTCAGTATGCGAAATCATTTTCGTGTCAAGAATGTTTTTGTACATGAAATGGTTAATTTTTCCATCAATTTTGTGGAATGGTCCAACTTTGCCCAAAAGCAAGCCCACTCCATCACGCTTACTTATGCTTAAAACACATTTTTCAATCGCGTGACTCGCCTCTTGCCAGGTAAGCGACGAACTATACACTCAGAATATTATGTAGTTTACTGTTTGTAGTTTAATAAAAAAGTTTTCCGTTTCATTTAAAAATAAAGGAACATACATTTATTTTTCAAAGAAATACCTATATTAACTTTACTTTACTGATTTTTTTCAGTTTTATTTATTTTTTCATTTGTTTGAAATTTAATAAAAATTTACCCACAAAACAGAAATTTGTGATTTATTTGGGTCCGTAACTGTTATTACAAATTTAAATTTTGTTTGATGTATGTTTCAAAAAAAAAAATATTCAAAAAATTTCAATTTGTTTTTTTATTTAAATTGGTTGTATATATACAAAATTTTTCAATTTAAATTACAAGAATTTCATAAACACACATACGTACACAAACACGTTCACATAAAAAGTGTCTATAGCTATGCATACATACATTTTCTATTGTACAAAAAAAAAAATACAAAAAGGGAAACAATTTAAAATAAATGATAAAAACATTTATTTTTTAAGGAATTGTTAGGTAAAATTTTGACATTTATTTTAACTGATTATATCATTTGTTTCTTACGGATGTGTCAGTTGTTTAATCAACATTTAAAAATAAATAACAAAAGGCATTTAATTTAAATTAAAATAAAGTAGACCGGTTTTTAAATGAAATATCATTTCTTGTAAATGACTTTTTCTGTTATTTTAAAGTGTACACAAGGGACCTTGAATAAATAATGAGCGTTTCACACAAGACGCTGCCACTGGTATATGAACCAATATTTCAGTTTGACTCGAACATGTCAAATTTCTACCAGATAAAGTTTTTTTGCGGGTAATTCTTCTTCTTCAAAGTGTTGGCGAGGGTCATCGAAATCTTAGTGGAAGCTTACGGCCAGCATGCTCTGTGGATCTGAATCAACCTAAAAAGTTTAAAGACAAAGAACTGGAATCATTGCTCTATGTGGACGAATACCAAACCCTTTAGGAGTTGTCAGAATCATTGGAAGTGAATGAGTCGACAATCAGCAAATGCCTAAAAGATGTGGGACTGATACGAAAGCAAGGAAACTGGGTGCCATACGAGTTATAGTTGCAGACGTCAAGTGATCAACTACAAGCTGCTCAAACCGAATTAAAGGATCACGGAGGTACGCTATCGGACTCAACTCATTCGTTTGAGCCGCACAATGAAGCACAAACTATCGGAATACGAAGAAAGCACGACAAAGTTATTTTGCGGCATGACAACGCTCGACCACATGTTGCAAGACCTTGACCTAACCTACTGAAATGGAAAATTCTATCCCACCCGCCGTATTCTCCAGACATCGCTACTTCCGACTACTACCTGTTCTGGTCGATGACACATACTGTCCGACCAGAAATTCACTTCATATGAAAATCACAGAAAGATGGAAAAAAGTTGTTGTTTGCGATAGAAAATACTTTGAATAACATATTTGTAACCATTTTTCCACAATTTTTCACAGTTGACTAATCAAACTTAATGCAGTTGACAAATCACTCTTGATGAAGATATCCGGTGAGTCAAGGTCCTAATACCATCCGAATTTATCATGTTGAACTTTGATTCGTCAATAAATTGTTAATGCAAAAACTTAATCGTAAAGAATAATAAAAAACTTTTTTTTTTTGGCTGACCTGTAACTTTTTAAATTGTTTCTTTTTTTTTTCTATCGTGCATATTAAAATTCAGAGATTTTTTAACTTCTCTGTACGTTCTTCAAAGTGCTTTTCGGATACTTCTTTTGTCGACTAAATAAATCATTGCGATTTAAAGTTAATTACGGGCATTGTTGCTTATGTTTTGCACAACACTGTATGTACTTATACACACAGGGAAAATTGCTAATTTCAAACTGAAGCTTTTTTTATGATTTCTAATAAAATATTATTTATTTATGTTTTAATTTTTATATGGTTTTAAACTTTTAAAGAACCTGACACTCACTGAATGCAAATATGTTGAATTGGCGTGTAATCAAAGTTAAACAATAAAGTATACTTTAGGAGTTCTAAAAGTATACTTTTCTTAAAACTATACTTCAGGCCTGCTATAGACAAGTAAAAGTATATTTTAATAGCTACAGTCTGCTTTAAATGCTAATTAATTAACTAAGTACATTGTAAGAAGTACAACTAAATTGTTATTTACAGGATTGCATGTGAATTGTTGAGGATTTTACATTTCCAAATAAATTTTTCGTCTCATTACATTGATAGAACATTTCAAGCCTTAGAAAATATCAAAAAATGGCAGATATAGAGTTCAAATAATGTGAATATTTAAAAACTGAATTTACCTCAGATGAACTTTTGGATGGGTTTTTAGTCATATTACAGAATTGCCCAAAAAATATTAAACTTTCCGTGTAAAAAAGATCTTATTTGATATGATTGAATCTAGTTAGATGTGATGCCAGATCTGATCATATATGATTATATAAGACATATGTGATATAGCTTATGGACAGATCTAATTAGATCTACTGCCATATCCTCTTATACCGAAAGAAATGTAGAAAATTTTTTATATTAGTTTTTGGCGCAAATTATGAGCGAACGAGGTAATCTCCGTAAATACTCATCTGATTTCTAAAAATGTTTGTTCCAATATTTGGAATGGTCCTTAACCATGACCATTAAAATAATGAATAAAAAAGTTATGAGCAAAAATATTAATAATCTTTACCGATTTAAACACCACAAGCATTCTGTTAGCCTTTTATTATTTATTTTCAACAAAGTAAACAATCGTAGTGGACACATGTAAAAAAACATTAATGGCCATATTCTGTATCTTTAACATAAGACGATAACAGAGATTTAACATAAACTTTTACCATTGTGGTATCCTAAAAACTTCTATTTAATAGAATTTTGTGCATAATAGAAATGTGTATGTAATTATCAAAAACGGAAATTAATATGTTATAAAGGGTGGTTAAATTTTAAAGGCCGATATTTTCTACATTTCATTTGACATTTCTCAATTTCAGACTAACTCAATTTGAACCATGGAAAGATAGACAATCGAGCAACGCGTTAAAGTATATTCAGGCATATTTTATGAAAATGGGCGTTCAAATCAAAATGCATTTCGTGCACTTCGTGTTTTTTTTTTTGGTTAGCATAATCGACCAAATGTGTCAACAATCGAGAGAATTGTGGGCAAATTTCAACAAACCGGGTCTGTGGCCGATATTTTGTTCCATACATAATTGAAGCATACCATATTATCATAATAAAAATAAATGACAATAATTTCCTAAATAATTTGTGTTTTATTCAAAATCAACAGCGGCCCCTAAAATTTAACCACCGTTTATATTGAATCACACGAAATAAACTGTCAATTTCGATGACAGCAAATTAAGTCTTGACAAGCTAAAATATTTCGAAAAAAATGAAATTTTTGAAATATTGGCTTATGAAAAAATTTGTTTTATTTTTCGCATATTTTATTAATGATTTTTTTTTTTTTGAAAAAAGTCACAAACAGACACAAAATAAACAGTTAAAAATGTAACATTATTTTTTACAATTTTCTGTTGTTAACATAAGCATATATTTTACGATTTAACTTGAAATCAATGAAAAAATTTGCATTAATTGTAAGCAATAGAATAACTAATATTTATTACAATCACAATGATAATTATCACAAAAATTTTCGTTTTGAAAAATAAAATTTGTTTAAAAAATAAAACTAAAAGTATTTTTGTCAATTTGAAATATTTTCAAAAGACCCAGTTTTTTTTTAATTTTTTAAACAGAAATGACATATTTAAAAAAACACAAATCTGGCATTGTTAAAATTTAATTAATTAGGCATACCGTAATGAACATATATTTACATTTTATAGAAATGTTAGCACTAAAAAAAATTACAGAATATTAAATTTTAATATTAACGATTCTCTAAAATAACAGAAATTTAAAAAATTGATATAGAATTAGGCTTAAAAACTTATGTGATTTTTAAATGAAAAATACTTAGTTTAGTTCTGAAAGCCAATATTCAGTTGTCTAATTTAATATTTATATTCCACATAAATATTAATACGTTCCACAAAATTTTATTTTAAGAAAAATTTTATTTTTAGATTTTTCCGGAATCGAAATAAGGCATTCAGATTCATAATTCTTTAATATATTTGCCATTTAAACATTTGAATATTTTATTTTAATTAAAAAAATATATATTTTTTAAATGTTTGCCTTTACCGATATTAAAACTCGGAAAATAGGAGTACTAGGCTAGCTCTCTACCCACTGGCCCACAAACAAATACAAATTTTATTTGACTAGTTTTGAATTTAAATAATTTTTGAGGGAAATAAATTTAGCTGAAAATTCGTTTATAACTACCAATCGTTAGTGGCTTCTATAATCAATACAATCCACAATTCGGTTGGTTCAACTGAAACCTTAATTTATTGATATATTTGGTCAGGACAACCGTATTTATAGTTACCACTTTCAAATGTTGGCAATTTTTTAATAAATTTGATATATTGTACTAATTTTCTTGTACATTCACTAAATAAATGATTGCTTCTACTGTACGAAATTTCTAAACGAATTTTATTTGTAGAGTTGATTGGAAATACCAATAAATGGACAATAGTATCCTTTTTCGTTTCCTTTTCCCTCTTTTTAATTCACAATGCAATATTTTTAGTATAATAATGGATTATTCCAAAAAAAATCCTTACAAATAAATATTTTTGGTTTTGATCGATTTCCAACCAATCTTTTCTCTGGGTGTTCCTAGCGTATATGTCCTCACAGACGGGATTTCTGAAAATTCCTACGGAAAGGGCCCAAAGCAGAAAATTCTCCCCGTTCATGGCCTGCCCACACCGATTTAGCTAGAAACCTGAAATTTGAAATATGTATAATCTAACCCATTTATAAGGTACACTTTAGAATATTGGCCAGGAACATGGTAATAATGGGGGACACCGGGCGTTATCCCAGGCAACATATTTCTATGCTAACAACGTGGAAGGCTTTGCCCGATAGAATGTATATACAAATAAAGATACTTTTTAATTTCTTATTAAGTCTGATGGACATAAAATAATATCCAAAGCAAATTGGACCTGATATATGCAGTGCGTCAAATCTGTCTAGATTTGATCAAATCTAATTACATCTCAATTCTGTCCCCAATTTTGAGATATAATTAGATCTGGTACAATTTGATCTAATGAGATCTCTTCAGATCTGATACTTTTTTAACACGACCCTAAAATTTTACTGTATCCACACAGCGCCAAACACTTTGGTAGTTTTACCATACTAACTCAATTCGTACGCCCGAAAGGAGTGTTGCACACACTTACTATTTATTTTTCGTTACTGACTGTAGTTTATTTAAAAACTAATACGTAGTGTTTGTTTTTAAATGAAAAATCATTTGAAATTGATAGAAATATATTTTTTAAATATTCAAAAAACAAACTATAAAAAAATACAGACTTTCAATAGGAATTGATATTTTCTGTTAAATATAAAAATTTTTTCTAACGTTTTGTCAGTTAAAAATTGATAATTTTAAACGACTTTCAATTATATATACTAGTATTGTCGATTATTGAACAATGATTGAAATTATATTTAATATGTATTTTACATCGTTTTTAACAAAATAATATTGCGAGTGCAGTGTTATAAAAAAAATACAGTAAACCCTTTTTAGAAAGACTTGAACTTTTTTTTTACAAATATACAAAAAAACATTGGTTTTAAAAATTTATAAATATTTTTGCCCTAAACTATTGAGATCAATTTTGTCCAAAAATTAGAAAAATTAAAATGAGAAAAATCGGACCTTTGGTAAAAAAAGTTATGAATGAATATAACTTTTTATCAAAGATCCGATTTTGGTATTTTAGTAACATTTCCTCTTAGCATCTGATGACGTCCAGAGCTGAGCATTATTTTATATTAATTTTAGAATTTTTTTTCACATAAAAATTGTTTTTGATCTAAAATTGTTTTCACTCATAAATATTTTTTTTTTTCATCGCAGAAATTGTTTTCATATTCAAAAACGTTTTTCACTACATCTTGACAATGTACGGAAGTTACCCGCTTGTAATTTATCTGTATCAAAAATCGGTAAAGTTGAAAGATAGAGTAGTATGTATTGCACTTTATAGAATATATAGTGTACTTAAAAAAAAAATATTTAATTAAAACAAAAATTAAGTAACAAAATCTACTCTGCATTTTCATAATAATTGAATTTATATTAAAACTTACCTTCTTTGGTTAATGCTTCCGTATTGCGTTCATCATCCAGACTTAAATGTAAATTATCATCATCGCCATCGCAATCCTTAGATTCATATTCGACCTGGGAAGTATCGATATCATAAAAATTAACACGTGTTACGTGACGTACATAATTAGTGGTATTAGTAGTACAGTTAGAATTCTTAAAATATTTAGATTTAGATGATTTTGGTAAGGTGGATTTGTGAAAAGCTGGATTAAATGGAACTGTGGCCGGTGGTTGTGGTGGTGGTGGGGCTTGAGTTGGATGTGGCGGTGGTGTATGCTCTGGTATTGTTTCCAAAGTCTGTTGAGACATCGATCGACAGCGAGGGGGTTTTGGTACAATGTTTGCACATAATTTGACATTTTCGTCATAGGGCGGATCGTAAATATCAAATATGCCTTGCTGTTGCCAACTTTGTTGAGGTGGTGGTATATAATTGGGTGGTTTGCTTTTGGGCAATGGTGGCGGGGGCGGTGATATTGATGCCTCCGGATATTGATAATGACTAGTTGTTTTGGATAAAGCAGGAGCGGTATTCGTATATTCATAGAATTCGGTTGGTGGGCGGGCAGTGTAATAATATGATTGTGTTTGTTGATTATTATTATTGTGATCTTCCAATGATTTGTTAGTTGTTGGCAAACAGCTGCCGGAATGTTGATAGTTAATATTTGGTATGGCAGTTTCGCCAGTAGATGTTGTTGATGTGGCAGTGCTGCTACTTTCATTTGATCTTCCATCACAGCCATTTGTAGAATATGGCGGCAATAGTAAAATCACCACCATTCGATCATTTGAAATATTTCATTCATTTAATTCGTGTGTGAGTAAATTACGATTTGATATGCAAAAATTTAATTCACCAATATTTATTTTTTTTTTATAATTTTGCTCAATCAGAAATTATATCAATTGAGATGATTTAATATTATATTGCCTAAACAAAATTATGCAATAATTCACATTATTCTATTGTTGTTGTCGTCATGTCTTGTTTAAATTTTCATTAATTAGTTTTTTTTTTGTTTCTACTTTATTTGTGTATGTATTAAATTAAATTTTTCTTTCTTTTTTGTTTAAATAATAATGCAAATTTAACGGAAGATGACTTCATACTATTTGCTACATTTTCTGTTGTATTGCATTAAATTTTTCTATATCAGTTTCCTAGTAATTGTGCTGTTACTAAAATATCTTCTTTTTCATTCTCTCGTATCTCTCTTTTCTCGTTTCGAAAACAATACTTTGTTTTAAATCACACAATTGTGCTGAGTTTTATTATGATTTGTTTTTTTTTTTCTATTATTTTATGTTATTTGATCATTATCATAGCGATTACTTATTCACACGAATCTGTTGTTATTGCTGTAGTTTGATGTTTTTTTTTTAATTTTAATTTTAGTTCCTGTATTGAGGAAAATTATTTAGTTGTTTTAAAGATATTTAAAATTATTTTTTTATATTAATACATAGTTATTCGTACTTATTTGTTGGATTGATTTTTTTCAGTGTTGTTAATTTAGAGGTTTTGTTGAATTTTTTCTTTGTCGATATTAAGTTTTTTACTAAGCAATCATTTTAAAATATTACAATCATAGAAATAAATATGTTCAAATAACAGAGAAAGCTATTAAAAATTATAAATATTACTGTTCTTTTGTTTTTATTTTAGTTTGCTAATATTCATATAATTTATTTGCTGATTTAATTAGCAATTCTCTAAAATTAAACTGATATATAACTGATTTTTTTGGATTTAATAGTTGTATTCTTATTGTAAACAAACAGCTTCTGCTGTTTTCAGTAGTTTTTTCAATGTCGTTTTTATAATTGTAAGAATTCACATATCTGACCACGTATTGGTGTAGGGTATAAAATTTAATTCACAATTTCAATGAACTGATTTTTAATCACCTAAACCTAAAGTTATTTATTCAACTGTGTTAAATATTTTGTGGCAAAGTTGTCCTAATCCAGACACCTAAACTAGTCTTCTTGGTTGAAGCCCGACCATTAGATACCCTACTTCACAGCACGATTTGGGTCATATTCTGGGAAGGGCCCTGATACTTATAAAGGGTGATTTTTAAAGAGCTATCGGAATTGATTAAAAAAAAAAACACATAAAATCTAGAGAAATGTATGAAATCTTTAAGTCGATAGAAAGGTCATGTTTCAATGTTTAAAGATGATTTCATGTGAATGTTGACCGCGGCTGCGCCTTAAATGGTTCATAGGCTGGTCCAATTTTGGCATACTCTCTCCAACATATCGGCCGGCAGTTCACGAATAATTTCTTCAATATTGGCTTCCACTGCGTCAACCGTTGCGGACTTGACCCTATAGACATGAGACTTAACATAACAGGTAAATTAAAAAGTTCCCGACCTACCATAGTAAAACACATTTTGTTTGGCAAAATTCGTTTTTTTTTCAACAGATTTCCGTTCAAGGGTGATACACTGATTATAGCGACCCTCCAACTTTTCGATACCATTTTAGTGGTACGATTTGTCCTTTGCTTCAAAATAGGCCTCAGTTTCGGCGATCACCTCTTCATTCGACGAAAATTTCTTCCCAGCGAGCATTCTTTTGAGATCTGAGAACAGGAAATAGTCGCCGGGGGCCAGATTTGGAGAATAGGGTAGATGCGTAAGCATTTCGAAGCCCAATTCATGGATTTTCGCCATCGTTTTCACTGACTTGTCACACGATGCATTGTCTTGGTGAAACAGCACTTTCTTCAAATGCGACCGTTTTCCGGCGATTTCGTCCTTCAGACGGTCCAATAATGCTATGTAATAGTCGCTGTTGATGGTCCCTCCTTTTTCAAGGTTGTCAATGAAAATTATTCCATGCGCATCCCAAAATACAGACGCCATAACCTTGCCAGCAGACTGTTGTTGCTTTTCCACGCTTTGGAGTTGGTTCATCACGTGCAGTCCACTCGGATGACTGTCGATTGGACTTCGGAGTGAAATGATGGAGCCATATTTTATCCATTGTCAAATATCGATGCAAAAACTCGGGTTTATTACACTTGAACATTTCCAAACACTGCACCGAATCATCAACTCGTCGTTGTTGGTCAAAAGTGAGCTCGCGCGGCATCCACTTTGCACAGAGCTTTCTCATACCCAAATATTCGTGAATATATCATTCACGTTCAGTTGATATCTTTAAAGTACCTGCTATTTCATTCAATTTACGTTCATTCGAAATCATTTTGTGGATTTTTTTGATGTTTTTGTCCGTAACAACTTCTTTTGGGCGTCCACTGTGTTCACCGTCTTCGGTACTCATTTCACCACGTCTAAACTTAGCATACCAATCCTTCATGGTTGAATTTCTTGGGGCAGTATCCAAATATCAAGCCAAGTTTTTGCTTCAACTGTATTTTTTCCCTTCAAATAGCAATATTTTATCAACACGCGAAATTCCTTTTTATCCATTTTTTTCACAATAACAAAAGTTGCTTCACTCAAAATGCTTTAATTCAGAAACTAATGATCCGACGGCTGTCAAATTTATACACGTGTCTTTTGAAGGTTAGGGCTAACTAAAAATCATATCGATTCACGTTTGGTAGCGCCATCTATGTGTCAGGCCGGGGAATTCTCAATTGACCTGTTAGCCCCACAAAAGGCTTTAAATCGCACGATCTTGGCGGCTAATTGACCGGCCCCAAACGTGAAATAAACTGTTCACCGAAATCGCCTCTCGATTGGGCTATTGTTTCGCGTGTCAGCCCAGTCCATCTCTTCCATTTTGGGCAAAAAAAAGTTTGTAATCATCGCACGGTAGCGCTCGCCATTCACAAAAACATTCCTGCCTTCGTCGTCTTTGAAAAAGTATGGTCCAATGATGCTACTGGCCCATAAACCCCACCAAACAGTGCATTTTTCGGGATGCATTGGCAGTTCTTGCAATACTTCTTTCTGCTCTTCACACCAAAGACGGCAATTTCGTTTGTTCACGTACCCATTCAACCAGAAATGAGCTTCGTCGCTGAACACAATTTTCCGATAAAAAAGTGCATCTTCATCCAACTTTACCAGCGCCCATTTACCAAAAGTTAGCCGTTGTGGTAGGTCGTGTAGCTTCAATTCTTGCACCAGCTGTGTTTTAAAAGGTTTTACACCCAAAACCTTCCGCAAAATTTTCTACGTAGTGGAGTAACAGAGGCCCAATTCCTGCGAATGGCGTCATCAACAACACTGGCGGATACAGCTGCAATATTTTCCTCTGCAGCACTCTACGATGCGTGTTGGTGGTTTAATGTCCAATAATGTAAATTTGGTGCGAAATTTAGTCACAAGATTCCGAATAGCCGCCTAGAAGGTCGCCCAAACTGACCGTAAAATGGAAGAAGTGCACAATGTACTTTCTTAACCGAGCGTGAATTTTAATAACAAAATTCAATAACCTGCAAGCTTTGTTCGTTTTTTAGTCGATTCATGGTTAAATTATAGATCAAACTGTACATCTTTAACAGTAACATGTTACACGTCACAGCTGAGTTGCCAAAAACAGTGTTGCCAACAATAAAGTTGCTAAAAAATCACCCGATATATGGGCCATAAATGAAGGGTGCAATAAATATAGTGAAAATTTAAATGAAATTGTTCAAAAATTTAATTTAAAGAAATACCGGGAAGTTACGATTATATAGGGACTATGTTCAAATGTGGTCCGCTTTGCAGAAATACGGCTTCGTGTCTAAAAACGATTTTTTTTTTGCTTGAAAAACTCATTTATTTTAATAACAAAATGAATTGATACATTATTCAAAGTATTGTCCATCGTTAGCCACTACTTTTTCCGGTCTGGGCTATACGTCGGGTGAGCCGATTGACCGGATTGCAACATGTGGCCGAGCGTTATCATGATGGAAGATTATGGCTTCGTGTCTGGTCGAATATTCTGGTAGTTTTTCGTTGATTGCTCTCTTCAAACGAATCAATTGTGTTCGTTACAGGTCCCCTGTGATCGTCTTACCCGATTTCAACATCTCTAGGAAATACAAAACACCCTTCTGATCCCACCAAACACAGAGCGCCATGGATATCCGGCTTCAGCGTTGATTTGGTTGGTTCGCCGGGTTTTTCACATGACCTTTTGAGCTTGGGATTATCGTAATGTATCCATTTTTTATCACCAGTAACAATACAATCCAAAAATTACATCTTTTTATAGCGTTCAAGTAGCATTTCTGATATGCAAAATCGCCTTTCAAAGTCTCTCGGCTTCAATTCATATGAGACCCAATTTCCTAGCTTCAAACAAATTCCAATGGCTTGTTGTGTGACAAGCTTTTTTAGTTGGTGCTTCTACCAACATTCGATAACTTCCAGCAGCCGTTTTCTTCAAAAGAAAGAAGGTTATCAGACTTCCCCGCAAAACATCTTTTTTTATGCACGAAATTCGACATTATTATAGCGATTGAAAAAAATGGTGTATACACTTTGGCGTCTATCGAATATTGAATTAAGGTACAGAAAACTCACACATTATTTTTCTAAAGTGATGTTGCTGTCGCTGGTGAATAGAAACCAACCATTGCCTTCCTAATCCTGTGGTCTGTGTTAAGTTTTCACGTTAGTTTTGAGTGCAAGACGATGCCCAAATATTCAACATGTTCGGACATGGCGAGATTGCAGCCCTAAACTCGCTGTAATCTGTAGCTGGTTTTGACTTTAGTGTTGACAAGTATCAGTTCTTTTTTTCTCGGATTCAATGCCACATTACAAGGGCGGCCCGTTAAACAAGCCGACCTAACAAAGAAATTAGAACAACTTTGGGAAAATTTTTCTTTATTTCTACACATGATCTTCTTTTAGTTCGATACACTTTTCGCCAGCGATATTTTCAAGTTTGGCGTATAAGGTGCATGATGAAGCAATTTAAACTTTAATTTATTAATTTTGGTGCATTTTTTCATGTGACCAATTTTGTCCATGTTTACAAATTCATTGAGATCGTTTTTTTTTTTTTTGATGACTCCAAAAAAATACTAAACAACGCGGCGTCTTAAAACTTAAAACATATCTTTTGTAAGGTTGCCACTTTTCACCAATGTAATTTTTTTTTTTTTTTTTTGGCAAATTTCTGCCGCAATCCTACAGGTTGGCTTTTTTGGGAACGCCTTCCTAGTTCTCTAATATTTTTTAATCTACCTAAATTTTAGAGCCATAAGGACAATTATAAAAATGGAAATTTCTGACATCGACTTCTGAAAAGACTCTTGAACGTTTTCCAATATAATTATATTCAAACGAAAGATGATTTTATGTGGAATTTAAATTCATAAAAAATAAAACACATTTAAAAAAAAAGTTTACCGCAATATTGCACAATAAAATATTTTTTCTGAAACAGGCGTTAAAAGATTGAACACGTTAAAACTCGAAAAGGCGATCCGACAAAACTTTTTGGATTCCTGATTCCGGTTTAGGAGAACAAAATGCCACAAAAAAAGTATTTGTATGGGGAGAGCAATTTAAAATTTTAAATTTGAATCTGCTATAAAAAAAAAGTACTGAAGTACTGGTTTTGAAAATTGAATAATCCGCCGAAGTTATGATGTCAATTGGCCGCTTCGGAGCTGTGATTTGAGCCCTTTGGATTATTTTTTGTGGGGAGTTATTAAGGATTAATGTTACGCAAACCATCCAGAGACAATCGAAGCGTTGAAACATGAAATCGAAGTTGCCATTGAAGAGATTCGAGCCGAAAAAATCGAAAATGTACTGAAAAATATGCTTGATCGGATGAGGTACTGTCAAACCCGTCGGGGTAGCCATATGAATGATATTGTGGTCCATTCTTAAATGACAAAGTTAAATCTTTCAAAAAAAAATCAAAAATTTGAAACAATAATCAGTACTTTTTTTATAGCCGATTTAAATTTAAAATTTTAAATCGCCCACCCTGTAGAAGACTTCCAAAAAAAAAAAACGATTTTTTCTAACGTATGAGTTTATTTTTATAAATTTCTTATATTTTTGACAGATAATTAAACACGATTTCGGAATTCCTGCATATTTATAACAAAGACCCAATTTACACGATACAATTGATTGCATGCAATTTTCTTAATTCCCTTTTTAAAGTTGCTTCATAGTTATGTCTATTTATACGGTGACTTTTTTTTGCACTAAAACCGAATGTGAATAAAGCAACAAAATAAAGAATACATATGAGTGCAAAAGAGAAATAACAAAAACATGCACGAAAACCGAGGTAACACCAAATTGGTTTAAATTTTCGTATTTTTGATGCTAAAAATTTGAACATTTTTGTTTTCACCTAAAACTTGACACCCCTGATTTTTATGATTACGTATGAAAGTGTACTTCTTACTATGCATTTGATGTTGTAGTTGTTGTTGTAATTTTTCTAAAGTTCTCTCTCTTTTTTACAATTTTAAAACTACAACTTTGTATTATGTTTTATCAGTTACTTGAGGTTGTTGTTAGTTAGTTGGTGTTTTTTTTTTTTTTTGGTTACTCAATAGTTCGCCCTAGATTTTTGACTCACGACATTCAAGTAAACACAAAATATAAAATATGTGCACTGCAAAAACTTAAAAATTGTATGTTCATACAATTGTGGGATGCTAGTTTGTAAAAATTTTACAATTTTATATTTTCATTTTTGTTTGTATTGTATTTTAAATTTAGTTAGTTTAAATACTTGATTGTGTGAAGTATGCGACTCTCTATGACATGCTTAACCCCCAGCTATAATTAAATATGTATTCATATTAACTAACGTACATTAAGTATGTACATACAAAGATGAAAAATTTGGAGGTCTTTTTTTTCAACAAAGAAAAATATGAACCTGTAATTCTGAAAAGTTATTTGCAAAGTTAAAATTAAACAGTGTTGTCAATTAAGGCATTGACATAAGATTGGAATCGCAAACAATCAAAAGGAAATATTATTAAGGCCATTAGATCGAAGTTCCGAATTTTATTTTATTTCGATACTATAATTTAGTGTTTTCTTCGTCATCAGTTAAAACTCATTTTTTTAAATCCGGTTTTTTTTTTGTAAAATTTTTAAATTATGTACCTACAAGTACAATAATCAATGGTTCTTTTTTGAAGTATTTTTTTAACTTAATTATATATTCAAAAATCGTTCGCATTGTTCTTACCACAGCTTAACGACAAAAAAAAAGTAAATACAAATATGGGCTGAAAAATTAAAAAAAATTAAAAGACCAATAAACAGCAGCTCGTGACCAGGTCTGTATATAAGAAACTGACAAATGGACAAAAGGGGGGACAGACATGCAAATAAATGTATACTATTCACATACATTGTCATTTAAAAACATGGCTCGTTACCAAATAACAAGGTGATACTAAGTTTAAGCCATTAGATAACAATTATATCTACATATATGTACCATATAAAATTACTATATGCTAATAAGCATACAAATAAGTACATATGCGAGTACATACATACATACATAGACAAAAAAAAGTGAACTAAAATTTAGAAAAATTAAAATGAAAACGGCGCCAAAGATACTTTTTACCAATATTTAATAAAATTTTTCTTGAAATTAAGAAACAAATTTTACTTAAAATTTGGTAAACAAAAATATCCTAGTTATAAAAAAATTTTACTATTGAAAACAAAATTTTCATTAGAAAACAGTCAAATTTTCTCCTAATTAGTTCATATATTATCTTAAATTTTACTGTTATTTAGGAAATGTTTCCTTGGTTAAAGTCAGATCCTTTTCGTAGTTAATTAACGGTTCTCCTTGACACACTGGGGGTCCTTTGTCTTCTTAAATTAACTAATTTAAGGAAATTGTTGCAAAAATAAAAAAATTATTGGAAAATGGATTTTTGACTCACGCTTAAGCACGATCATGAACCAAAAAGTACAATCATACACGATATATATTTTTTAATGTATTATTTAATATATTATTTTTTCTTTAAAATTAGGAAAATTAACTAGTTTGTTTTTAATTAATTGTTTTTTTTTTTCTTTGGAAAAAAAAATTGAAAATAAGTTAAACCTTTGCCAACAAAAAGAACATTTTTTTTTTGCAAGTTTTCTTTAATTTTTCTGAAGAAATTTTTAGAACAAAAAATCCTTTACCTAAAGGTTATTATTTCTCAAAAGTTATAAAACTTTTATTAAAATTTATCTGAACTAAGTTACATGAACATTTTCCCTAGAAATAGTTTATCAGTTTCTAATATCAAATAAATTTTTATAATTACATAGGAATAAATTTATTACCTTTTGTTTTTAATTCTCTGAACTAATTTTAAGAAAATAATTCTTAAAAATTAGACTTAAAAACTGAATTTGGAAATGGTTTTCTAAAATTTAGTTAATTTTACCACTCGCGAAAATGAACACACATTAAGTTCAAGTACTTTCTCGATTTAAGTAAGACATATTTTTTGAACTAAATGGGAGTAAATTATTTCCTAATTTTTCTTTTTTTAAACTAAACTTAGTTTAATTATATTTTAGTATGCAAATTTCTTAAAACTATGATGTTTTTCTTAAAAAATTAATGAATTCTGATTTAATATACTTGTTTTTTTTTTCGCCTATATAAAATATTCTAGTATATAAAATATTTTACCCAAACATAGGTATTTTTATTCATTTTAAGAAAATTTTTCTAAGTTTAAATAAAATTTGACTTAAATTGAGGAACATTTTTTAACTATTTTAAAGGAAATTTTGGATTAATTTTTAGTTCATGTCATTTTTTTTTTGAGTGTACTATATTTTTAATGTAGAAGCAGCACCCCATATTCAAAGTTTGTGTTATAACCTATTTTATTAGATCTTTAATGAAAAGACCGTTGGACCTTATATCTGGTGTAAATAGCTTATTGCTTTTAATTGAGCTTAACAATTAAAATACAAATTAATTAACTGACCTATAGTGCATTACGTAAACAAATTGTTTTTTTTTTAAATAAGAGTTTCCTACAAAAAAACAAACAAATAAATTTTTAAAGTCGTAAAATATTTGCTGAAAGTTACATAGAATATATATAAATACGTTGCACTTAACTTTCAAAAAAACTATATATTTTTTAATATTTGCTTCCCTAAATCTTTAATTAAATGATTTCTTTTTTTCTAAAATTACAAACGACTTAAAAAACTAATTTGCCAAAATTTATGTTTCATTTTGTAAAACGAAAGACTTAAGACACAAACCCAAATAATCACCCTTATTCTAGTTGTCGTTATCAATGTCGTCGTCGTTTTTGAGTCAACATCACTTTGCTTCGACGTCGACATCACTTCGACACCAAATTGGTATTCTAAAACAGTGTTGTAACGACGTCGATAGTTTATCGATTTAAACAAAAACACATCTCTAAAAATTGAGTTGGCAGATTTAGTTTGTTTATTATTTTTGCGAAAAAATGTTTTTTATTTGTAATTTAAATTCTGATACCAGTGATGAAGGAAATAAAGAAAATATAGTATTTGAAAGAAGACTTCTCATACAGAAATCCAATATCTTTAATCTGCGGATAACAAGTGAGTAGCAAAATCAAATTCTGCTACTTTAAAGAATGTTAATTTTCTAATTTTTTTAAAAGGTTTGAAAGTTACTTTCGGTTGAATAAAACAGCCTTCAAAGATGTGCACCTAATTTGAAAACCGGAATCAAGTCCACATTTATTTCCAAAACAATAAAGTTGGCAGCTACATTAAGATTTTTAGCCCAGGGGTCGTACCAGATCAGTGTTGGAAACGACTTTAACTTAGGGTTCAGCTGTTTCTGAAACTGTAGAAGATTTGCCACAGCTTCCTCCAGCGAGCTCAATATAAATTGCTTGAATCTTCCGCCACCTGTAGCATTACACTCGGCTTTGTTGGCTACCATTTTCTTTTTAACTTTAAATTTTAAGTATCGCCAAACCTATAAATAAATTTTGTTATATTTTTATAATGCACTTTTTATGATCATGATTTCTTTACCTTCTGCCATCCATCTCACATTATTCTCGGTGGGCCAAGTGCATTTAATAAATTTGATATTTCTTCCCATTTTTTCGTTTTTTTTTTTCAGTCATTACTTTTTCTCAAGTCGTTACTAAAAATTGTGTCGACAAAATCAGCGTCGTTTCAATACAATATCGTCGTCACATTTTCTTACAGAATACCAAATACTTGTCGACAGTTATCATATATTTTCGATAACGACAACGGGAATACCAATTTCAAAAAAAATCCCAAGACGACATTGTCTTGTGTCGATGACGACAACTAGAAAAAGGGTGAATTATTGATAGTGTTTTCAACAAAAAAAAAAGTGTTAATAAATACAATATTTGAAAACAGTGCATTTTTAAAATTTAGTGTCATTTTTTTTTTGAAAGTGGCAACTGTGAAATTCGACAGCTGTCACATATGTTTTTCCAATTATTAAAAAATTAGCGCAGACGGCAAATTCAAACCAGCAGACGGCAAATTCGTTTAATAGGTAATGGAGCAAAATAAAGTCCATGTCAATTTAAAAAAAAAAATCATTTCCTCCGATGAAGCGCATTTCCATCTGAATAAAAAATTGCCGTGCGATTTCTTTCTTTGGAGTTTTGTGAAATCTCGGATTAATGCGAATAAACCAGAAACAATTCCTGAGCTCAAATCCGAGATCCAACGCGTCATCGGTGAGATGCGGCCACATTTCTGTGAAAAAATCATTGAAAATTTCATGAAAAGTGTAAAGGCCTGTCATCAGTGCCGTGGGGGTCATTTGACGGATATTTCATTTCATACAGATCAAATTAAATCCCGCAATATATTTAGCGATTAAGTAAGATCAAATTTATCCGAAAAATGGCAGATTAAATTTCACATATTTCGAATCCAGTTTATTAAAAAAACGTATTATTAAAAAATTTTAAAGTAAAAAATATTAAAATTCTTAAAAACAATAATGCCTTGCCCGAATTTAAACTCGGTCTGCCAGAGTTGTAGTGACTTCAGCACTCAGCAGTGTGTGGCTGACTTTATTAGACTACATTTTTCGTATAATTGTGTTATATATAATTATTGAGCGCCCCGGTAGGCTAGTTGGTAGCGTGCTAGCTTATCAGTGCGGGGGTCGTGGGTTCAATTCCCACCAGAGGCTCTGGTCTGTTTTCGCTACAACGAGCCAAAGGCCTTTGTTGCTAGTGCTCGGTTAGGGTATTAACATATAATTTGTAATTATATGATTAATAAATAAAAAAAAAAAAAAATAATTATATCTTAGGAACTTGTATATAATTATATATTCGGAAATTTAGGAAAAATTTCTACATATCATGGCGGAATTAATAAGACTAAATTGTTTCTGTACTTATCTGATTTTATATAATTATATATAATAATATCTTATGGACTGAGAAAAAAAAAATAAATTTATATGTAAAAGTAATTAAAAAAACACTCGAAAAATGTATCTCCCTGGCTGGAATTCAAACTATTGACATGGGACCACATATAATTATATTTTATATCATATCAAAAATACTCAGATTTGGCAAATATTGCATCATATATAATTATATCTTATACCATATCAAAAAATATTTCTTTTAATGAACCATATATTGAATAATATACAATTATATCTCATACCATATTGAAAAATATTTTTGATGATGGACCATATATTATTATATTTAAAATATAAGACAGCATATTAATTGTATATGGTTCTGTACAAGCCATATATAAGTGTATATGGTATATATGTCATACACTCACCAAAAAAAAGTCTGTAATGGCAACTAAAAATTTTGCTGTTATTACGGGAAATTCTGCTTATTTGAGCCCAGCGGTATTTTTTGCTAATCTTAGCAACACATGTCTACTGACGTGTAGTACAATGAAATTAGTAGAAAAATTAGTAGCCGCTACTAAATTTTAGTAAACTTTTTGTAAAGTGGCATTTAAAATCTGTTTGCTAAAATCAACAAAAAAAATTACTAATATCGAAAATAAAATAAGAAATTTTATATAAAAAAAAGAAAAAGATCTTTAGCTTAAAAAATTGAATATTGAAATTTTATTAATATTAGTACAAAATTTTAGATTTATTTGTTTTATCGAGCATCAAAAATTTTGATTATATTTTTTAAAAGATGTTTTATACAAAATGAAAAAAAAATCAAAGGCTTAAAAATCTTAAAAATTGTTATAATTTTGTTTTAATTTGGTAATTTCTGTTTTGAAAAATATTTTAGTCATTTTTTTTTACTTTTAAAGTTAAATTTAATTGTTTTTAGGGCTGATTTTTAGAACTAAAAAACCCTTTTTAGTGCTATTTTAAGTGGATGTCCTCTTTTTAGACATGAGTCGGTATCTTCACTTCCGACCCCTTTTTTAATCTATGTAACATTTTAAGGCAATTTAATTTTGTATGTATAAGTTTAAATTATTAAAAATAACATTTCCTTCAATATCGACTTTTTTAAAATCAGTAATTTTTTTTGCTAATTTTAGCAAATCGGTTTTCAAAAATTTGCAAAATGATTTCTGAAATTAGCAATGAAAATTTGTAGATATTCTGTAATTTGTAAAATGTAAATAGCAAAAAGATTTGCTAAATAATAATTTTTTTACTAAAAATCAGTACAAAAATAGTAAAGTGGGATTGAAAACCGTTTACAAATTTCTCTACGAACTTTTTTTTTCTGAGTGTATGGTGCAAGCCATATACAATTATATATAGTGTTATGATATAATATACACCATATCTTATCGTGTAAATCATATCTAATTTTATAAAGATCAATATATAACAAGGATGCCCAAGCCCTATGCGCTTGGTGCTCATTTGTTTTTGTAAAAACATTTAGCTTCATCAATATAGATTTTGTTTCTGTTTAATGTATAATATGAAAATGTTTTTTTTTTTCTTTTTTCTTTGTATGAATTGGTTTTTACAATAAAACATATTGAATCAAAATTAGTTATTCTTTAAATGTATTGGTGCTTGCTCTTTTGGGCACCCCTGATATATAACTAGATGTGGTTATAAAGAGTGGTTAAATTCTAAGGGTCGATGTTGAATGTAAACCACACCTAAACGTCAAGTTTTTTTCTGCATTTCTCAATTTCAGACTAAGTCAATTTGAACCAGGGAAAGATACACAATCGAGCAACGCGTTTAAGTTATTCAGGCTTATTATGAAAATGGGCGTTTGAATCAAAATGCATTTCGTGCACTTCGTGATTTTTTTTGGTCAGCATAATCGACCAAATGTGTCCACAATCGGGAGAATTGTGGGCAAATTTCAGCAAACCGGGTCTGTGAAAACACCTGTGCAAGCTCGCCCAGTTTGTGCTGCGGAAAACATTGCTGTTGTTCGCGATAGTGTGTCATGAGGTCGGCCCAGCATTTACCGTAAATGGTGTTCGCTATTGCGAGATGATAACGAACTTATTGTGGTCAGAAATTGAGGATATGAGCCAGGGCGATATGTGGTTTCAAGAGGACGATGCCACTTGCCACACAGCTAACGAAACAATGGCTCTTTTGAGCGACAAATTCAATGGCCGTGTTATCTCACCTGGTGGCGATGTCAATTGGCCGCCAAAATCATGTGATTTGAAACCGTTGGACTTCTTTCTTTGGGGTTATTTGAAAGGAAAGGTGTACGTCGATAAGCCAGCAACAATTCAAGAGCTAAAGGATAAGATAATTCGGCACATTAACGGCATAGAACCTTAATTGTGCCTCAGTGTCATCGAAAATTTGAACCATCGGATGGGAGTGTGCCGCCGAGGTTGCGGCGGCCATTTGGCCGATATTTTGTTCCATACATAATTGAACCATACCTTATCATAATAAAAAGAAATGACAATAATTTCCTAAATAATTTGTGTTTTATTCAAAATTTTATAATGTAATATATTATTTATTTGAGTCACCTTTAGTTTACGAGTTATCAAAATTCAAGTTTAAAAATTAACAAATATCCCAATATACCATATAGCAATCAAACTGCAATACAACTTGAGAATAAGCTTATATTAATAGTATGTTTTAAGCTTTTCTTAATTTCGCTTATTATAATATTTATAAAATGTGAATTCACAAGCAGTATTTAACAATGCTTGAGAAAAGATTATTATACATACTTTTTCTCAAGTATGCTTATGAACAACATACAACAACAACGCAATATGACGATTGAAATAGAAATATTTTTCAATACATTCTAGTCTTGTTGTCTTTGTTCTACACTTATAATGCATACAACAAGTGGCATTACTTTTTCTTTAAATTTGTCAAACGTGTTTTGCGTGTACATTTAGTTGTAAATTTTATATAGTGAACGCGCAATTGCATATTAAATTTAATTATTTTTATTTATGGTTAAAATTTATTATTATTATTTATATTTAAAATGAATTATTATTTTTTATATTTAAAATGAGTTGTTATTATTTATTTTTAAAAATAAAATAAAAAATAAATTAAATTAAAGAAAATAGTTATGATTTCTCTTTTTCAACTATTAATAATATATTATTTTTGTAAGCTTATTCTACAATTGCAAGAATAAGCTTTTAGTAATTATACACACATAATATTTTCACGAGGGTTCCGTTTTTATTTTTCTACAATTGTAACGATAGCCTTTTTCAATATATTGTCAAGTATTTTTCAAGCTTAAGGCTTGTGTTTGTAAGCTTATAATAATATTTTTCTCAAGTCATTTGGTATGTTGGGATAATACAAATTATATAACTTTTGGCCTTTTGTCTGAAATAGTAACAAAATGACTGGCACTTTATTTTAATGTTGTTCTTGGATTAAAAAGTAGGTAATACACCTAGGGTTCTGCGTTAAACACAGATATATCCATATAAATTTGGCATACATAACTATGGTTTATCACTAAGCTTAAGTTATTTTAATATAAGCTAGCAAGTCTTAAAATTTTATGAAAAATACTTTTTAACTTTGCGCTTTTATTGAACAAATACATAAATTTGCACGCAGAAAATAAAACAGTTTCTTATTTGATTTTCCATACATCTCATTTTAATATCAACCGTTATTGAAAAAAAATAAAACAAATCCTCTAAATTAACAAACAATTGTTTTTAGAATTTTGCATAATTGTTTTTTTTTTTTATTATTTTATAAATAGTAAGAGAATTGAAATTCACACGTTTTTTGTTAAAGTTGCTTTTTATTTATGATTATTTTTCTGGTTTCTTTTTTTGCTTTATTTTTATTTTATTTAAACTCATGTTTAGAAGTGAATGCTAGAGTCACAACTAAAGCTAGTACACACAATAGCAATAACAACAACTACAATACATACTTGTACTGTTATTGTTGGTTATGTTGCTGCCGCTGTTGTTGTTGTTAATAATTTAGTTTATACTGCCTGCTGGCAGTTGCTAGTTTGCAAGTAAATGTTGCTGCTGCTGCTGCATTATAACAACACTCTACCGCCAACAATAACAAAAATTCACCAACAAACAATCAAGTATTAAAGTTGTTCATTTAAGGTGTCATAAAATATTGTTTGAACATTATTTTCTCACGGTAGTTTTTTTTTTTTTGCTTTTTTTTAGTTATTTATAAATTTTTCTTATAAACATACATATTTTTGTATGAAAATTGATTTTTTTTTATTTGTTCAGAAAACTTGTATAAAAACAATTTGGCCTACAAATCAACTAGCAAACAAACACTCATTCGTTGTAAAATATTGTACTCGTAGATTTGATAAAAAAAAAACAAAAACTCTTGCACTTGTTTTACTGAAGTTGTTTTTGTTTTTGTTTTTCTAATTCACAGGATCGTTTGAATTACATAATTTTTAACGTTTACAATTGTTGGTTAACTAGCATTTGGTTGGATGTTTGGGTTCGTTGGTTACTTTGTTATGATAACTTAACTCAGAGCTCTAAGCTTTTTAGGGTTGTCAGATTTGTTTTTTCAACCAGATTGGAAATTTGTAAGAAATCGCCAAAATATTTAGTTGCAAAAATGATGTGATAAATTTGTTTAGAATTTTCGTAATATTTTAATCGATTAGAAACAGCTTTTAATAAATTCACTAATGTATTCTCAATAGGTTACTTTCAATGTTTTAAAAAAGATGTTTAAAAAAAAAAGAAAATACCTAAATTTATATTTACGATGTTACAGAAATGTTAAACTATATAATGCAAAATTGTTATATTTTGTTTTACTTTAAACTAACGCTTAGAGGATACACCTGCTAATGCAGTGCATTGCGTTTGCGGAAAGAGGGTGTAGCATTTGATTAAGATTTCTCCAATTTATGTGACAGGAAAGACCTCTTTATTCCACAAACGGATAAGACGACTAAACCACAAATTTTCCCTGTAATGCACTGTGTGATCTACTGGACGGGTCGGCAACAAACGGATGTGATCTATAAGATAAACTAGTATTTTAAACAAAAACCTGAGCCCTGGGGTTAACAACACTTATATTGGCGGAACTCCTCCCATGGTAATATCGATACAATAGTGAAACACAATCCACATTCCGACGATGCTTCATTGAATCAATTGAACTAGTTACACTGCTGGCATTGATCAAAGCCGACGCTATCCTTTGAACACGATACTGAAACTCCAAAATTGATTATGAAGCCTCTACCGAGGCCAAATATCAGATAAAGTGAAATAGTGTAATGGAAGCCTAAGCACTTGAAAGCTTTTTTCGACACCTGAATATGATATCACATTGGATTCTCTTTAACAGAACATCATCAGCATCGGATTCCCTAATATCGACACTGCGGACATTGGTGACCCAATGGTCTGACTATGGGTCAACAGACAACATTGGGTCTTCCGTGCATAAAAATCGACAATATTCGCACAACTCTGAGAAAAAGTCCACATTGAGTGTGTCATTGATATTTTGCCTCATGCACCCAACCTCCAAAGGGCTTGAGCTATAATCAAAGGAATATGAATGGCAAACGTTACTGTTATCTACGGAAGTCCACATTGAGTGTGTCATTCGCATTTTGCCTCATGCATCCAACCTCCAAAAGTCTTGACCTATAATCAAAGGAATATTAATGGTAAATGTTGCTGTAATCGGCGCAAAAATATAGAGGATTTAAAGTTTTATTCAAAAGCTCATTTATAAAGAAAAGAAAAATTGAAAGAGAAAGAACGGAACCTTGGGGTACCCCTGATTTCAGCTGAAACTCGTCGATTGAGACCCCATCTATGAGAACTCTTAAAATGCGATCACTGTCAAAGTTCGATATGTTTCGAGAGAAGTAATCACCAACACCAAAAGCAATGACCATCGAATGTCTTGAAATATTTTGTTTTCACTAAATCGTTGAAAGGACCGACTCGAACGCTACGAAAGGAACGCTTTAAAGTATCCCGTAGAACATATTGCAATTTTTCGGGGTTGGCTGGGTATTGGCAACCCTACAACACGATTAAAATATATCCGTACGGTGCGATGTGCAAAAGACGGTTGCCAAATGGCGTCGAAGAGAACTGTTTCAGCGCAAGTGCTGGTATCCCATTCTCTGACTTGATTCTCAAGAACCTTTCCAATGGCACGAGCTCTAAAGAATATCTTGGGTATAGTATGATTTAATCTCTCTCTCTCTAGCTCGTACAGTGATTGATTGCTTTCAGACAGAAGGTTGACTTTATCAACCAGATCAATAAATATTTGATCATCGCTAAAAAGAGTTAAAGGTTGGGGTCTGATAACAGGTTAAAACCGCTGGGAGCCAAATCTGGCGAAAACGGTGGGTGTGGAAGCAAATGAAAGGGAAATTGGTGCAATTCGGCCATCGTAGCCAACGACTTGTGAGACGAAGTATTGTATTGATGAAGAGCAGACACGACACTTATTTGGAAAACAGCTTTCTCAGGGACAAAAGTTTATACAAAATAAAGTCGACACGTTTGTCTCTATGGAGCAGAATCCAAATACCAAACTTTGGCTTGAACGGTGTTTTTTCTAATAAAAAGCAATGATAAATCAATCAATGTGTTGCTTAACGCTTTCTCTCTGCATGTATCATTGCATGTCTGGTTAACCAAAATATGTTTTCCATAAATAAATTACTTTATGCAAAGCAAAATCACGCTTTCCAACACGCTATAGTGTGAAGTAAGGAGAAGGTTGAGGGTATTCTAAAACTGCCCTTCATCACACGAAATGAGTGTTTGCTTATTCACTGAGTTTACCCCACTCGAATGGCGACCCCAGGTAAAGTTGTGATATTAAAATTGCCAGCAACGACGATTTCACTATTTAGGCAACTCCAGAACTCTATAAATGAAGGTTTTGGTCGTTTCCATATTTGTGCTTCTGCACGATGAGTGCGTTGATTTTGAATGTAATCCAGAAAAAATTATATTCGGTATCATGCGTGGTCAGTTGTTACTGCCACCGATACCCATTTTACCAAATTGTAAACATTTTCTAAAGTTTTTTGTATATGGCAAAAATTTAATTTAATCGATAAGAGCGCCTCGGTAGGCTAGTTGGTAGCGTGCTAGCTTATCAGTGCGGGGGTCGTGGGTTCGATTCCCACCAGAGGATCTGGTCTGTTTTCGCTACAACGAGCCGATGGCCTTTGTTGCTAGTGCTCGGTTAGGGTATTAAGATATAATTTGTAATTATATGATTAATATAAATAAATAAATAAATTAATTAATTCATTTCGATAAGTCGACGATTATCATCTTAGAGTTGACAAACACTTATCTTAAAATTTCCATACAATTTCCTAGCATTACCCTTAAAAATATTACCGTAATAACTGAAATACTGTTAACGATACCGTATAAACTAAAAAACTGTAAAAAACTTAAAACCCGATCTCTAAAGTAAACCGCTAGCTAGAGAAAACATTCTGCCGATATCTTAAATTTATGTTTGCCACTTATTTGAAATATTTAAAATATGTGTTATAAAAGCTCTTCCAGACAAGTCGATATTATATCATTCATTTTTTTATCGTGTAAGACCTAAATTTCCATGTAATTAAGTTTCTATTTTATTACAGCTCTCCCGACGTTTATTATATGATAATTTTAGACAACAACAATTTCCTATGCAAATGTGCTTTTCGAAAAAAATGTTTATGCTCGATTCAGACGAACTCGCGTAGGATGAATTCTCAGTTAATACGAATTAATTTAAAAATACGAATTTTAATACGAATTAATTTAAAAAATGGCAAGTGTTTTAGGTATACGAGTTATCGGATCGTCAGTAAAAATCTAAAAGGCCGACTTTCTGGCTGAAGGGTATGTCCTATTTTAGACTTAAGCCTTACCAAATACGAACTCGCTTAAAACGAACAATTGGTTAAAACGAACCGACTTTTGACACTTCTAGAAACAAAAGTTTATATATTTTCCATTTTTAATGCGAACATTCTGGAAACAACTGCAAATGACAGTTAAAAATTAACTGACATAAAAGCAACATATAAGTGTAGTAAAAATGTAGTTAAATTTAACTACTGTTAAATTTTTGAATTTATCATTTTTAACTTAATTTATCATCTTAAAATTCTTTTTATTACACTTAGGAGAATTTGTATAAACAATTTATTTTTTGCAAAAAAGTAAACGAGAATTGCAAAGCCATAAAAATACAAAATAAAGAATTATTGAAAAATCTGTAACCAACATATTTCAAATGTTACTAAAATGCAGTTATTTTAGTGGGTTGTTTTTATAAACCACTATCGCTTTACTTCATAATAACTGTAGAACTTTTCTGAGTAAACTTTCCAAAAAATTTTAATTTTTTTATATATATTTTTTTCTTTTGTATTTTGACAAATTTAAAATTGAACAAAATTTCGACAATTAAAATTTGTTAAACAAATTTTACCCCGGTTAATACAAATCACGCTTATAACGAACTAATTTTTCTGATCTCATGGAGTTCGTCTTAAAGTGCTTTTCAGTGTTTTTAAAATCGTTAATGGCAAAATTAATACAGTTGTCATCAGGGAACATTAAATTTATTTACGCTTACAATACAAATAAGAAATATATTTCTTGCGAAAATTGTTGTTTTTTCAAGTAGTGAATGGACCTATAGCACTTTCAAAATAACACAAATTTTGAACTTAAACAAATTTAGTCCACTATTTTTATGTTAGTTTTATTCTAAATGTTTAATCAATTTAGATTAGTTCATATACACAGAATGTAATTCTGTAATAATCAAAATTGCACGAGAAAACTTTAAAAAGTACCCAAAATGGCAAAATTTCACAAAAATAGTACGTGCCGGAAATTTGTTAATAACAGATTTGGAATCACAATAAAAATGTCTACAAGTTCGTACATTAGTCAAATCGATTTGGAACCCGTTTGACAGATTTTTTACTAAGATATTATTTTAAGTGTACACTCACAATAAATTTTCCGTTAACGACTGTAGTTTATTTAAAAAGTAATATGTAATTTTTTTTTTTTAAATGAAGAATCTATTGAAACTCCTACATATTTTTTAACTATTTGAATACGTCATTCAAAAATCAAACTATAAAAACATACAGAATTTCAGTAGGAGTTGATATTTTCTGTTAAATGTTGATTTATATGTTTTCTATTTCTAAAAAAAAAAGAAATGCAAATAATTCCTTTTTTATCAAAAAATAACAAAAAAAAAATATTCCAATATACAACACAGATAGAAAATAAAAATATATACATCTGTGCGTGTTGTGTTTTGTAATTGCAAACAAATAAAAAAAAAACTTTCAGTTTGAAAAACAAACCACAAAAATCGTTTTCTTCTAACTTTTTGTCAGTTAAAAATTGATGGTTATTTTAAACGACTTTCGAATATATTTACTATTTTTGTCGATTATTAAAGAATGATCGAAAATAAACAACTAAATGGGCTGAATATAATGAAAAAAAATCAATAGTCCTCTTTTTGATTGTATTTTCGATTAATTTTAAATGTATTTAAGATTGTTTTTAAAGAAATAGTATTGTGACTATAGTCGACAAAATATTATTTTCCAATAAGGTTTTTGCGAAAATCATTTTTTTTTAAACTAATAAAACTTGTAAGACCGTATATTTTTTTTCTTTTGGATATTTAATCTCTTTCATTTATTGGTCAATAAGATTCCATAACGATATCATAATTTCTCGGGAAAAAAAAACATTATTTATTCGTTATGATATAAGAAAGTTAAATCAAAAGCGATACTTAATTAAACACTAAAAAAAATGGCCGTATTGCCAAAGGTGTTGTAAAATCACTAAATCTGACAATTCTGTTTTCGCTTAGCTTGCCCTGCTCATAACTGGGGTTTGTTTTATTTTAGATTTTGTGTGTTTTCATTTAAATACACTCCAAAACCCTTGATTATTCTAGCGCGCTTTTTTGCATTTATTCTCACAGTTTTAGTTTTAATATACCACGAGTACAATTTTTTATTTTCAAAAAGCCAAATAAAAAAACACTTATGCAACACATGTAATTTAAATCAATCACTAGTTTTTTTTTTTTTTTTGGTTTTTGTTTATTTTTTAATTATGTAAATGATGTAATTGATATTTGACCATTTTATTTTAACCGAAAATTTCATAATTTGTCTTTTTATAGAAACGAATCGTTTGTTGTTTTAACATTCAAATAATTGTTTTTTTTAATTATTTTTTGTTTTAATAATTTTTATATTTTAATTCCAAAAAATTTAATTTCACTTTATATTTCGTTGTCTAATATCCGTAGCACGTCGTGCACCTTAAGGCACTGAACCTTTACTAACTCTGCTTACTACTAACATTTGTTTTGTTTCTCATCATTCAATACGAGTAGTTAGTTGGCGTTGGAAAATGCATGAAAATTTAGTTAAGCTTCGATTTTCCTCATCATTATTTAACAGCTTATAAAACACATACACACTCGTTTTGAAGTTTAAGCTTTAAATTATCTTTTAACTGTTAAGTTCTCAAAAGCTAAACTAACTACAGCCACAGTTGTAGAAAAAGCACACAATTTTTTAAATATTTATTAAGTTTTGTTAATGTTATACTTAAGAGAAAAAATATTTTAAATTAAGAGAGTGTTAGAAATAATTTATTTTATAGGGGAAATATGTGAACTTTAATTTTAGGTTTTGTTTTTTTTTTTTTCATTGAGAATTTATCTAGGGATTACATTTTTGTTAAAATGGTACTATTGATGCAACATGACCCCAATATACCATATATCAATCAAACTGCAATACAACTTGAGAATAAGCTTATATAAATAGTGTGTTTTAAGCTTTTCTTAATTTCGCTTATTATAATGTTTATAAAATTTGAATTCACAAGCAGTATTTAACAATGCTTGAGAAAAGATTATTATACATAACTTTTTCTAAAGTATGCATATTGAACAACGCAATATGACGATTGAAATAGAAATATTTTTCAATACATTCTAGTCTTGTTGTCTTTGTTCTACGCTTATAATGCATACAACAAGTGGCATTACTTTTTCTTTAAATTTGTCAAACGTGTTTTGCGTGTACATTTAGTTGTAAATTTTATATAGTGAACGCGCAATTGCATATTAAATTTAATTATTTTTATTTATGGTTAAAATTAATTATTATTATTTATATTTAAAATGAATTATTATTTTTTATATTTAAAATTAATTATTATTATTTATTTTTAAAATTAAAATAAAAAATAAATGAAATTAAAGAAAATAATTATGATATCTCCTTTCCAACTATTAATAATATACTATTTTTGTAAGCTTATTCTACAATTGCAAGAATAAGCTTATAGTAATCATACACACATAATATTTTTACGAGGGTTCCGTTTTGATTTTTCTACAATTTTTACGATAGCCTTTTTCAATATATTCTCAAGTCTTTTTCAAGCTTAAGGCTTGTGTTTGTAAGCTTATAATAATATTTTTCTCAAGTCATTTGGTATGTTGGGACCCTTGAGATTTTGTAACAAAATAACTCATTTATGTTGTCAGCGGTGAAGGAATATCGTGTACCTTGATTACTTTTGTAATATTCGTGTTAATATCTCTAAGATTGAGACCAGTCGCAGATCTTTGGGGCCTCTCACCAGTATGGTCCATGAGGAGTTTTTCACATCGAAAGATTATCAAACCATCAGCTATTTAACTAATATTTTGTGACTTTTTACTAAAAAAAAAATCATATTTATATTCTTAAAGAAAGATCTTTTAGAAATTTTGTTATTTCACGCAGAGAAAAAACATGGTTGCAACATGATCAGTGCTACTATATTGCGCTTGCTGCAATCGTGTATGGTTGTCACAATCAAGTTATTGGTTTGCTAACCATCAACATGGTCGCTACCACCATTATTATAGTAAATATTTTACTATTTTATTATTGCCACCTTATATTTTATAACATGATTGGCTGTAACCATACTGTGATAACAACAAATTCTGATTATGAAAAAAATATGATAATTATGCAACGATAAAATGCTGTCAACAATCAATGAATAATTACAAATCAAATAAATCATTACTTCGATATTTACAGTCATAATATTGATTTGTTTTCATAAAACCCAAAATTTTATCAATTCAGTCAAATTTTTACTAAAATTGGACAAATATTAACCCTTTAACCACTAAGACCGTCTACAAAAGGTCATAACTAAAGTCCAATTATATCCAAAGCAATATTTTTGGTGCAATAATCGCCAACGACATTTTTGTCTGTTTGAATTTACCTTTCGAACAGTGTCGGTTTGAACACGCTCAGTTGAATAGTTTGATAGATACACCCATTTCTGTCAAGATTTTTGTCAAACAGACATGAAAATTATTTATGATTTTGGTGC
Organism: Eustalomyia histrio; assembly: GCA_949748255.1. Classification (NCBI taxonomy): domain Eukaryota; kingdom Metazoa; phylum Arthropoda; class Insecta; order Diptera; family Anthomyiidae; genus Eustalomyia; species Eustalomyia histrio. The sequence goes on along the minus strand of OX456525.1, from coordinate 88,873,465 downwards.
AAAATTAAAACTAAAAAAAAAACATACTTTCCAACAGCTCAATCGACTCGAAATTTTTTTGGAAAGTAGCTTCAAGCTGTATTTTGATAATTTGTTGCGTGTTTGATTTGTGAAACAAATATTTTTGTTTGAGTCGAGCTTTTTGTCTTCAGGTTGTCTTTAATTTTTTCCACCTGGCGCTTTCAGGTTAAATTTTTTTGACAAACGGACTTCACATTCGTGCTTTTTAGTACAAAATGATACTAGAACCAAAATTTCATAACAAAATACCTCGTATTTCGACTCCAGTGGATAAATGGGTAGAAAATAACTTTCATTAATTTTTTTTTTTTCTTTTAACTTTAGAAAAATTTTTTTAAAGGGGTTTTTTTTTTAAATTCCTTATACATATAATATTATATTTTTTCATACGAAAATGTTTTTTATACAAAATACAAGATATTTAAAAATTTATCTGATAAAATCATTTTTAGATTCTATGAAATTTTCCTTAAACTAAATTTCTCAGTTTCCGCAAACTGTTAACTCAAAAAAAAAAGACATGAACTAAAATGTAATCAAAAATTTCCTTCAAAATAGTTTATAAATTGTCCTCAATTTAAGTTAAATTTTATTAAAACTTAGAAAAATTTTCTTAAAAAGAATAAAAATTTCTAAGTTTGAGGAAAAACGAAATAGTTTATATACTCAGAAATAGTTCATATTTTTCCTAAGTAATATTTCTTGATTTTAGGAAAAAAAAACAAGTCAATTAAATAAAATTTATTAATTTTAAGAAAAAACATCTTAGTTTTAAGAAAATTGCATACTCAAATGTAATAAAATTAAGTTTAGTTAAAAAAAAATTTAGGACATAATTTACTCCCATTAAGTTCAAAAAATGCGTCTTACTTAAATCGAGAAAGTACTTGAACTTAATGTGTGTTCATTTTTTGTTCGCGAGTAGTAAAATTAACTAAATTTTAGAAAGCCATTTCCAAATTCAGTTTTTAAGTTTAACACTTTCTAATTTTGAAGAATTGTTTTCTAACAATTAGTTCAGACAATTAGAAACAAAAAGTAATACATTTTTTCCTATGTAAAAATAAAAATTTACTTGATTTTAGAAACTGATGAACTATATATAAGGATAATTTTCATGCAACTTAGTTAAGATAATTTTTAAAAATTTTATTAAAATATTCTTTTTTTCAAGTAAAGGTTTTCTAATTTTTAAAAAATAATAAAATTTGGTATAGGATTTTTTTGTTGGAAAACGTTTAAATTATTTTTAATGTTCTGTTCCAAAAAAACAATCAATTAAAAACAAACCAGTTGGTTTTCCTAATTTTCAAGAAAAAATATTATTAAATAAAAGAAATTAAAGTAACCATTTAAAAAAACTATCATGCATGATTGTAATTTTTGATTCGTGATCGTGCGTGAGCGTGAGTCAAAAATCTCTAACGTGCCCATCTCTAATCTTAACAGTCTTAATTATTGAATTTTAAATAGCTTCAAATATATTTTAAAATATTGTAAGCAAAGGGTAAAAAATTTCGAATTTGCGCTTTTATGTAATAACTTTGTTTGCTGTTTACAATACAAAATATCGCAGTCACATTTTATACATTATGGCATAATGGCTTTCCTATAATTGACATAGCAATTATTAAACTTTATATTTATCGAACTATTTTTTTCACTTAATAATAAAAAAGTTTAAATTTGTATATATCAAATAAAGTTTAGCTAAAAATCCCATAAAATAAACTTTTGACTTTTCCATTTTCCAATAATAACAAGAAATGTAACTGTGATATTTTGTATTTTTGCAACAATTTCCTTAAATTAGTTAATTTAAGAAGACAAAGGACCCCCAGTGTTCCTTAGCCATAGATGCAGTGTGTCACGTAGGGCTTCCCTTTTTGTAGTTCTCTCAAGCAGAACCGTTAATTAACTACGAAAAGGATCTGACTTTGTCACAATTTATTACGTTTCAGGATATCCTGCAGTACATTTTTTAATTTGTTTACCTTTTTGCTAATGAAATTTAATTTATATTTTAAATACATGAATTTAGTATAATTCAACTTAGTTTTAAGACAAAAAGCAAAAAGCTTGTTAAGAGCAGTGTCCTCACAAAGCGGAAGTCCTCCGCTTTACCATATATTTAAAAAAATATATGGTAAAATATAGAAGCAGGATAAGGATAATGTTCACTTAAAAGAAGTGCTATTTAACTTTTTGTTAGAAAATATTTTCTTATTTTTAGGGAGTTAAGTCCTAGTTTTTAATAAAAGAAAAATATCTAATAAACTTAAATAAAATAAAATTTTTCTTAAAACCAATGAAACATTTCCAATTTTAGATAATGTATGAACTAATTAGTAGGAAATTTTACTGTTTTCTAATAAAAATTTACTTCTCAGATAAAAATTCATATATTCCTCAAAAACTTAGATTTTAAGGTCCTTCTTTGAAAGAAAGATTTATAGATTCTGAGGACTTTTCATAATGAAAAATACTTAGATTCTAAGGACTTTTTATAAAAGAAAACGTTCTAAGAATTAAAAATAAAAAAAAAAATTTAAAATGTCGTTAGAAATTTTTTAATTAAAAAAAATCCTTAGAATTTAAAAAAAAAAATTAAGTATTTTTCTTAAAAAAAGTTTACAGGATCAAAGTTTTCTTGAAAAAAGTTCTTAGAATCTATGATTTTTCTTAACAATTTTTCTTCAAAAAGTACTTAATGTCAATTTTTTTTTAGGAAAAACATTTCTTGGAAATATTAGATAGTAATATTATGTATATTAATAATCATAATTAAATAACAAGGATCATATATAATTGTAGGGATCATATAATGGTAATTCAGGAATCATAATAAAGTTATGGGGGACCAAAAATTGTATAACATTTTGAAAATACTATCATTACGTGCGATCATAATATGATGAATTCACGATCATAACATTTTTATTTAGAACTATAATATGGTAATTTTTGAATCATAATATAATTGTAGGGAATATATTATGGTAAAAATATAGTCATTGTATAATTATAATATGATAATTATATTATAGTACGACTATGGTTGGCAAAACCATAAACCCAAAAATATATGATGCTCTTCGAATATGATTGCCTCAACCATGTTCTTTCTCTGCCTGTTTACATGTTAATTTGCTGTATTAAACTGTTATAAAATTCAAAAAAATTATTATGTATAAACTAATCTAGACTTTAATACATAAAAATTTTCAAGTTTTTAAACATTTTTAACGCAAAAAATTAGCATATTCGTCGACTTTTTATTTTTCAGTATTTTTTTATATAAATTTTTAGGCATTTAAAAAAATATCGGATTTAGAGTTAAAAAAAATTAGTAATGCGAGGCATAAAGCACTATCGCGATAGGTTCACAATGAAATTCGGATTTCTCCTCTAACACATATTCAATCATATATTTACTGGCTAAACAGTGGAGTCAAAAATGTGAATATCGGAAAAATATGAATTGGGCAAAAAAAACATGGTTTGGTTGGTTTTTATGAGCGATTTTTAAGAAAAAAAGAAACATAAAATTAAGAGGAATGTATAAAATCTTTATTTGAGTCGATATAACGGTCATGTTTCAATGTTTAAAGATGATTTCATATGAATGTTGGCCGCGCCTTAAATGGTTCATACGATGGGTCCAATTTTGGCATACTCTCTCCAACATATCGGCCGGTATCTCACGAATAAATTCTTCAATATTGGCTTCCAGTGCGTCAACTGTTGCGGGCTTGTCCCGTCTTAACAGAGTCCCACAAAAAATAATCTAAAGGCGTTAAATCGCATGATGTAGGCGGCCAATTGACTGGCCCCAAAACGTGAAATAAACTGTTCACCGACCAATTGGGCCATTGTTGAAACAACATGTCAGCCAAGTCCATTTCTTCCATATTGAGCAAAAAAAATTGTAATCATCACACCGATTTCTGCGAACAGCGCCGAATCGATAATTCATGGTCATCAACAACACTGGCGAATACAGCTAATATATTTTCCTCTGTCCGCACTCCGCGTTTGCGTGTTTGTGATTCAATCAAGGACCCTATAAAGCAGGATGACCAAAATGCCCCCATTGTGCCAAATAGTACGACTACAAAAAAATTTTTAATCGATACCACGAAATTCTTAGCCGATTTACAGAAAAACTTAGCCTCTAGCAAGGGTTGTACCAATTCAAACATGTATACATTCACATTACAATCACTGTACTTGTGCTACAACCCTTGCTAAATGTTTCGGTAAATCGGCTAAGAATTTCGTGGTCTCGGCTAAGAATTTTTTTTGTAGTCGCACCATTTGGCATCATGGGTGGCTAAAAATTTGGTAGTTTGTTCATCCTGGTTTAGGTCCTTGGTTTAATGTCCAATAATGTAAATTTGGTGCGAAATTTAGTCACAAGATTCTTTAATAAAATGGAAGAAGTGCACGATGCACTTTCTTAACCGATCCTGAATTTTTATAATAAAATTCAATAATCTGCGAGCTTTGTTTGTATGTGGATTCAAATTAAAGACCAAATTAAACATGTTTGACAGTAACATGTTTTACGAAAACAGCCAAGCTGCCAAAAACAGGGTTTCCAAAAAGAATGTTGCTAAAAAATCACAATTTAGTTAAAAATGCCTATTTAATTTAAAAGTGAATATGTCTGAGTTTTTTATTTTCTAAAATCGATTTTTTTTGGCTTTAAACAACAATTTTTAAAAAACCTTCTTATGCAGTCAAAAAATACAAAAAATGAACTAGAGTTTAGAAAAATTAACTTATTTAGACTTTTAACCAACACACTTTTAACCAATATTTAATAAAATATTCCTTGAAATTTAGAAACAAATTTTACTTAAAATTTAGTAAAAATGTCTAAATTATAGAAAAATTTTACTACTAAGAACTAAATTTTTATTAGAAAACAGTAAAATTTCCTCCTAATTAGTTCATACATCATCTAAAATTTTACTGTTAATTAGGAAATGTTTCCTTGGTTTTAAGAAAAATTTTATTTTATTTAAGTTTATTAGATATTTTTTTTTACTAAAAACTAGGACTTAACTCCCTAAAAATAAGAAAATATTTTCTAACATCGAGTTAAATAGCACTTCTTTTAAGTGAAAACTATCCTTAAATTTGATAAAAATTTGTTTATAAATATGAAACTGTTTCTATGGTAAAGGTAATATATTTTAAAGTACTTTATTTGCTAACTTTCAGAGGATTCCGCTTTGATAGGACCCTGCTATTTAACAAGCTTTTTGTATACATTTTTGTCTTAAAATTAAATTGAATTATATACTAAATTCATTTATTTAAAATATAAATTAAATTTCATTAGCAAAAAGGTAAACAAATTAAAAAATGTACTGCAGGATATCCTGAAACGTAATAAATTGGGACAAAGTCAGATCCCTTTCGTAGTTAATTAACAGTTCTGCTTGAGAGAACTACAAAAATGGACGCCCTAAGTGACACATGGTATCAATGGCTAAGGAACACTGGGGCTCCTTTGTCTTCTTAAATTAACTATTTAAGGAAATTGTTGCAAAAATACAAAATATCACAGTTACATTTTTTGTTATTATTGGAAAATGGAAAAATGTCATAATAAGTTTATTTTATGGGATTTTTAGCTTAAACTTTTTTGACATATAAAAATTTAAACTTTTTTATTATTTAGTGAAAAAAATAGTTCGATAAATATAAATTTTAATAAGCGCTACGTCAATTATAGGAAAGCCATTATGCCGTAGTATATAAAATGTGCCTGCGATATTTTGTATTGTAGTCAGCAAAGAAAATTATTACATAAAAGCGTAAATTCTAAATTTTTAACCATTTGCTAACAAAATTTTAAAAAAATATTTTGAGCTTCTGTAAGTTCAATGTTAAAGACTGTTAAGATTAGAGATCGGCATGGGAGCCATTTTTGAATCACGCACCAAAAATTACAATCATGCACGATAAATTTTTTAAATGGTTACTTTAATTTATTTCCTTTAATAATATTTTTTTTTCTTGAAAACTAGGAAAAGTAATTAGTTTGTTTTTAATTGATTGTTTTTTTGAAAAGAATTTTAATAATAATTTAAACTTTTTCCAACAAAAAAAATCCTTTACCAAATTTTATTATTTTTTAAAAATTAGAAAACTTTTACTTGAAAAAAAGAATATATTATTAAAATTTTTAAAATTTGTCTGAAATTTTCCTTAGAAATAGTTCATCAGTTTCTAAAATCAAGTAAATTTTAATTATTACATAGGAAAAAATTTATTCCTTTTTTTTTAATTGTCTGAACTAATTTTTAGAAAACAATTCTTCAAAATTAGAAAGTGGTATACTTAAAAACTGAATTTGGAAATGGCTTTCTAAAATTTAGTTAATTTCACTACTTGCGAACAAAAAATGAACACACATTAAGTTCAAGTACTTTCTCGATTTAAGTTAGACTCATTTTTTGAACTAAATGGGAGTAAATTATGTCCTACATTTTTTTTTTCAACTAAACTTGATTTTATTACATTTGAGTATGCACATTTTTTAAAACTAAGATGTTTTTTCTTAAATTAATAAATTTTTATTTAATTGACTTGTTTTTTCCTAAAATCAAGAAATATTACTTAGGAAAAATATGAACTATTTCTGAGTATATAAACTATTTCGTTTTTCCTCAAACTTAAGAATTTTTATTCTTTTTAAGAAATATTTTCTAATTTTTAATGAAATTTTACTTAAATTGAGGACAATTTATAAACTGTTTTGAAGGAAGTTTTAGATTACATGTCTTTTTTTGAGTGTGGTAATATTTGCTGAAGAATATGCATGAAAATGTATTTTTACCGTTCTTTATGATCGTTATATAATTAGTGCAAAATATTGACGTTTGTTTAATATTTGACAGCTATAGTTTAGTCTTTGTGAAATTCTACAGAAAACTAAAAAAAATAACTATAAAATACCAGGAAATGTTATATTTTATTTTCTTTATCGTGTGTGGATCACATGATATGTATGTATATATTTGTGATATATATTTTAAATTAAAGTTTCGTGATATAACTAGGGTTTTTTGGTCATAGGATTTTTTGTTCCAGTAGTATTTTGACCACCGATTGGGATTATACACCCCAGCGCCCCCAGCGCCTCTAGTGGCGGAAATTGAAATTCTGGCCCGGTACAACGGTTTACTTTTTATTGGTCTTTATGGTCCAATTAGTGCCAATATTGTATATCCAACAGTTTTTTTTCGTTTCGAAAGGGCTAGGGCGAATCAAGCCAATTTCAGATACTTTGTTCTGAAGTGAAGCATATTCCAGTGAGAGCGTTCTGTATATATAGAAACAAATGGTAGTCGAACGGCGCAAGGTCTGGACTATAAGGCGAGAAAGGCAAAACTTTTTAAAATGTGGCTGAGCATTGTCATATCATGCCTGAATTAATGACAGTAAATTTATTCTGTACTTATCTGATTTTATATAATTATATATAAATATATACAATCATATCTGATGGACTGAGAAAAAATGTAGATAAAAAATTATAATATTTAGAACAGAAAAGATTTATAAATTTTAGTCACATAGGAGTTTTTGGAAACAAAGATCATATATAATTTTATATGTACAAGGTGGCGCAAAAGTAATCTTCCTATCAGAAAATGCTATAAATTTTGCGATTGGCCAGTTCTGTTTTGACATTTGTGTAGTAAACACATGCAAAATACACGTTAATAAACAATGTTTCGCTACACTGCTCCAGAACGCGGAATATTGGTTACTATTTATTTGAGCAATAATGAAGATGATTTTTCATCAAAAATAATCATGAGTGATGAGGCCCATTTCCATCTTAGCGGGTACGTAAATAAGCAAAATTCACGCTTCTGGGGCACTGAAAATCCGCGTGTAACCCACGAAGAGCCATTAAACCCGCTCAAAGTCACTGTATGTATGCTGTTTTCGCTGGAGGAGACATCGGACCTTTTTCTTCGAAGACGTCGCGGGCCAAACGGTTATTGTGAATGGTGAGCGCTCCAGAGCAATGATCAACGAGTTCTTTTTGCCGCAACTTGATGAATTGGGATTGGAAAACATGTGGTTCCAACAGGACGGTGCAACGCCACACACTGCACGTGCCACAACCGATATGCTGAAGGATGCATTTCCCGGGCGCCTGATCTCTCCCGTTTTGGCGATTTGCACTGGCCAGCAAGATCGCCTGATTTGACCGCTCCAGACTTCTTTTTGTGGGGCTTTTTGAAGTCGCGGGCTTATGTCAACAAGCCTCAGACTCTTGCAGCTCTTAAAGACAATATCCGTCAAGAATGTGAGGACCTATCGCCGGAAGTTTTGGCCAAAGTGATGGAAAATGCCATAAAAAGGGCTCAAATGACAATCAACTGTGGTGGTGGCCATTTACATGACATCATATTCTTGACTTGATGTAAGAAAAATTAAAAGACCAAATAAAAATAATCCACAAGAAGAATCAAAGTTTTTAATTTTTTTTTTTTTAAATTACAGCCAAAAATCGGAAGGTTATTTTTGCGCCACCCTGTACATAGATTATTATTATAAAGTTAATTATATCGAAATGAGTTAAAATTTGAAAGTTATGTAAAAAATATTAATATAAAAAAAATTAAAAAAAACACAAAACCAGTAAAATAGGCTTAAATTCGGCTGTGCCGAATCTTTGAATACCCTCCACCAATATCCTAAAAAAATGTTCTCTACCTTTTTTGATACAAATAATGTAAAAAACTTTTGAAGTAAAATTATGGAGGTGAAAAAAATTTTTTGTGGTGAAAAAAATTTAAGTGGTGATAAAAATTTTTTGAAGTGAATACAAAATATTATTAATTTCTAAGCGACTGATGAAAAAATATGAGAAAATATATTTTGTACCTGTCGCTTCTATGAAATTGTACTTAAATACACCAATTTGTATGGAAAACTTAGAGGTATCTTCACATTTTCACTCATAACTTTTTAACCGCTGGACCGATTTTGCTCATTTTCAATACCAAACTGCTCGGGAGGATGTCCAACAATCCAGGTAAAAATAGGCTTGCGTCTTCGCGTCGTGATCGCCATTTCAACAGACAGACGGACATCGCTAAATCGACTTAAAATTACATAAGGATCACGAATATACATATATACTTTATGGGGTCTTAAACCTATATTTCAAAATGTTACAAACGGAATGACAAACTGATATATACCCTCACCATATATGGTGGAGGGTATAAAAATGTAATATATAATTATATATGGTAATGCATACTGACATATGTAAATATATATGATAATACATTATTAGATAAAAGAAAATATGATTATATTTAAACGTTTTTACTCGGGAAGTTCTTAAAATTATTGTCAAAATATAAGTTTTTACAGATTCATAGATATAAATGAGAAAATAGTTTTATAGAACCTTCATTATATTTTAAGTATTTTTTTTTTAATTCAAATTGAAATCTTACTTAACCCAAAAATTTGTTGTTGGTTTGTATATAATTTTTAGATAAAGCCACATATGATTATATATAAACTATTTTAGTCGAGTGCATATTTTTTGCATATTCAATAATTTTCAATATAATTTTTTTTGTAGATTATTTTCATTTTTGGAATTATTAATGGTATTAATTAGCTGCCCTCGTAATAATTACAAAATATTACCCTCAAAATCATATAAATATAAGCTATCACTTAGTTGACCTGCAATCGTAAAATACTGGTTTTTCTTTTTGGAAAAAATAGAGTAAATTTTTACAAAATTAAGAGTTGTTTTTAAATCGTCGCACATTATTTCCCCTATATTATTAGTTAATTAATATAATATACTAAACTTACCAGTTCTTGATTTTGATCTTTGTTTTTATGTTTTTCTAGTTGATAATTACTGGAACTCGGTGATTTTAGTTTTCCCAATGAAGTCATATTTTAAACTGTAATAAGGTATGTAAATTTGAACACTTTTAATAAATTATGTACATATGTTATCTAATTTTCTATTATATTTTTTTATTATTTATTAAATTTTAAGTTGTATAACAGTTATATTTGGAAAATTTTTCCATATCAATTGAGCAAAAACGTTGATAAAATTTTAAAACTTTTTTAGAATATTTTGAATTGTTTGTATAAACAAAACATGATTTCAAATTTGTTCAAATTAATTAATTTGTTCAAATTAATTCAGGGTTGGCAATACCCATAAAATACCGTTATCGATTCAATACCCTTACAACTCACTATCGTTACCCCTAAAATGTCGTTACCGAAATAACTGAAAAAATCGTTATCCCCAAAATACCGTTACCGAAATAACTGAAAAAATCGTTATCCTTAAAATACCGTTACCGAAATAATTGAAAAAATCGTTATCCCTAATATACGGTTACCGAAATAACTGAAAAAATCTTTATCCCTAAAATAACGTTACCGAAATAATAGAAAATAGTGTTACCCTTAAAATAGCGTTACCGAAATAGTAGAAAGTAGCGTTACCCTTTCCGATAACCGCATTTGTTTCAGTTACCATCCATGAATTAATTACATTTGCGTTTACTTAAAAAAATATAAAACTATGGAAATCCATTTTTAATTTAAACAAATTAAACTATTTAAAACACAAAATGAGAACAAATTATCTTTGCAAAAGTAGTAGTTTTTGATTTTTGAAATAACAATATTTTATTAAAGAATTTATATTCCATCGAAGGAAAACATAATAAACTGCTTTCTTCGCCTTCAAACAATTTTTCTGCAATGAACGATTTTAAAGCGAGAAGGATGTAAAGTCAAACTTTTGTAAATTAAAAAAAAAAATATTAACTTTTTAAAACAGAAAAAAACATTTAAAAAACCCTCAAAAATATATTTACACTCGGGTAAATATTATTTAGGATAGCAACCCTTTTCTGGGGTTCCAACTTGTAAAATAAGTTATTATTTTTGTTCCATTACACACAGGCTACAAATATCTTCAAAACCAGCTAAGCGATATACTCGGAGTTGGCAGTAAGCAAATTTAATTTTGTCATAATAAGTCTGTTCCCGTACGTTACCGCGGGTTCCCAAACTTACCCAAATTTACCCAAAAGCGTTCCCGTACTCGAAAATTGGGTAAATGAGAGCGTTAATGAGAGTGTATTAGTGTTTCTCTTTTTACCGAAAGTTACCCAGACTTTTTCTTTGGGTAAATTGGGTAAATTGTCAAAAGAACAGTTGATAAACAAAAACAGCTGTTTTATAATTGTAAAACATAAAACTAAGGAACTTCAGCGATGCTATTTAGCCGTTTTCGAGTTACAATAAGCGGTTTTTTACTTTCTAAAAACTGCATATTTATTAGAAATAACTATGTGTGTTTTTTGAAAGATGAAAATACCAAAATCTTGAAATTTCGTGCCATTGTAAACGGCGGGCAATTTTAATATATTTTTTTGAGACATATTTCAATTTTCGCATTTCTCCATTAGCGCGTTTTCACTTGTCGTGTTACACTTATTGCACCTAAAAATTTGGCATCACTGATGTATTTTGACATTTTTTTTTGGGCTAGAAAAGTGGTTTTTTGCGTTCCCGTACTTTTGGGTATTTTGTCATTTTATGAAAGTATTTTGTGCTTACTCTCATTTTACCGAACTTTACCCAGAAAGTAAAGGAACACAGCTAATTAATTGATGTTTAGTGTCAATCTCGCTGAATTTCGCAATTTTCCAAATGCGGCAATCATCATAACTTTTAAAATAACATAATTTTATTTTTTTGAAAGTGTTATTTATTTCGAAAACTGATATTATTCGATTATTGGATTTCTTGATTCGTCTTCAACCTTTATTGCGCTATATCGCCTAATTAATGCGATTATCGATATCAGGATAAAGAGCATTAGAGGGTTAATTTTAAAACCTTAATTATATTTGAATTAAGTTTTGTCCAATAAATTCAGCTATTTCCGGAGAATCGAGATTTTTACACAAATTTCATTTAACTAGAACCACTGTGCAAATATATGTATGACGTACTCTTAACACTCAATGCAAAAACATGGTGTTATAAAAAAAATATGTATGTACTGTGAAACTAAAAGCCCACTTGTCTTCAAATTTGTATGCCTAATCATTAAAAATGAACAACGGTAAATTTGTATTCAATTACTGACAAAGGTATTAAACTGCTCAAAAACACCCATACTTCTCTCAATTTACTTCAACTTTTTTTTTAACAACTACTACTAAAATTAAAAACACATATTTTTGCATACAAGTTTTTCAAGGTCATTTATTATCAATATTCCAAGAGCAAAGCTTAACACCGAGTGCAATTGAGAGTGCCAAGTTTAAAACAAAAAAAAAAAACACACTACATTTGTTGGTTGTTAGACGACGACGACAACGACAACAACGTTAGAAAACGAACGACGACAACATCAAAAAGTAGGAGCAGTTTATTTGACAGATATATTGAATGAAGTAAACTTACGAGTAATTTTAGCCATAAGAATGATTATAATGTTAAATATTAAAATAGCAGCAACAACTACGGAAAAACAGGTTACATTAATGACCGCAAAAGGTTGTTGGTAGTAGTGTTGTTAATGTTGTTGTCATTGTATATCAGTGAGGGGGAGTAAATAATATTGATTAAGGGTATTAGTAGATTCGTAGAAACTGTTTCGACAGTTCAAATTTGAGGTAAGTCGTTGCTCTGCAGATATTTAGCTGATTTGAGCTGACAATTGAATTTGTTGCCAAGCGAACGTTTCAATTACATCAACCGATTTTTGTGTTGTCATAGCTACCGAATTGTTATTAAGACAACTGAAATTCTGTTGTCGAAGTCTACTTTTGTCTTAATTTGTCTTCTGTGGTCATAAATAGGACAGCGACTTTCATGCACTAAAAATTCGAAAATATGCGCTAAAACTAGACAGTAAAAATGCAATATATGTTATGAAAAATATGCAATTAATGGAAAATATGCACTAAAAACCAAAAAGTATGCTTTATAAATCCAAAAATATGCACTAAAAATCAAAAAGATGTTTACTTTAAATTTGACGATCTTGAAAAAAAAGAAAATTATTACGCGAGTGCATTTGTTAAAGAAATGAAATTTAAAAAATGAATCTGAGCAACTAAAAATTATGTATAAGGCTATTTGATGCGGTAAATTCAAAGAAACACTCTGTTTTTAAGATAAGTTCTAGTTTTCAAGATATTTTTAATAAAATAATTTTTTACAAAAGCAGTCTAACTGATCTGCTTCACACATTACAGTCCAACAGTAGTCGCTCATCATGCCCTCGTCCAAAATTTTTGATATCGTCTTTCGATTTTCGCCAAATCTTGGCGTCGTTGCTCTCTTTGCTCGTCGCTAGTATCACCTAAGTCTTCAGGAAAAAAATCGAGGTGGGTCCAATCTTACAATAATTTTGCAACAAACTGTTGATTATTTGCTTTGTTACCGAGAAAGTTGTGAACAATATCTTAAAATGATGCCCATGCTGCTTCTTCAATGGGTGTTAAACATTTTATAAAATTTCTGTCGGCCATTCATTTTCGAATATCAGGTCCGATAAATATTCCCTCTTTGATTTTGGCGTATGTTCATTCAGGGTTGCAAAATGGAAAGCATATTTCTGTATCAAGTGACCACTTGTGACACTTGCGCTAAACGCATTACAAAATAATTTCGGTACCCACGGTTTGTGAGTGTTTGCTACAGAGAAACCAAAGTAATGAAAACATGCATCTCTCATCACATCTGTAATATTTATTCCAATTTTTCTTATCATATAGCATCCCCAAACATAAAAAAAAACACTTGAAATCGACTTTGCACTTTTTTTAACAAAAAAAAAACATTAAGAATAAAATTATGATGATATTTGTAGCGATGCCGACAGCTGATTGTCGTTATGACAGTGCACTGCTGACATCATGCGAGAACTCGAAAACGAGAACTAATCTTGAAAAACAATACTTGGATTCTCCTAAAATACCGTAAGATTTGATTTAATCGTCTCTGATGCAAAAGTTGACCAGCATTTTTAAACTTATGAAATTGTCTATGAACATAGCAACAGGCAGGATGCTTCTCCTTTTAGTATGTGTTATATCAAGGCTTACAAATTCTTCCTTTAGTTTATTTTTAAATAAAATATAATTTTAATTATAAGAAAACATGCAAAAATATAGACATTAAAAATATGCAAAATATATGCATTTAAAAGCCAAATATGCATTTATAACAAAATATGCAACAACAAATCGATGACATTTTCTTGCAAATACTTTGATTCAAAAAAAGTATTTGTGGTCAAAATCGATTTGCACTATTAAATAAAAACTTTCATTTGCATAAAAGTCACTGCCCTAGTCATACGAGGGCGGATCAATAAGTCCGTGACTTTTCCAACTTCCCTCGTAGTTATATGAAATGCAACACTGCTTCCATCAAGTACCACCTGTTAATAGACACTACTGTCAAATTTTGAGCAAGTTCCGTTATTTACTTTAACAGCAGGATTTTTCGAGGCATTTGTTTGATCAATAATTTCATCGTTGGAGCTAAATCTCTTTCCACCGAGCCATTTCTTTAGGTTTGGAAATAGGAAATAGTCACTGGGGGCTAAATCCGGGGAATAAAGCGAATGAGGGGGCAATTCGTAGTCTATTTCATGGATTTTTGCCACGGAAACTAAGCTGTCACACGATTCCGTTTGTGGTCGATTGTGAGTAAACGCGTCAGCCATCTTGCGGAAAGCTTGCTCATACCCAAGTGCTCGTTCAAAATTGAAACAACTGAGCCATGTGAGATGCCTATGTCTTCCACAATCTATCGTACATTCAATCTCCGATCGGCCAACAACATATCGTGAATTTTTCAATTGTTTTTGGTGTAGAGACCTCAACGGGACGTCCAGAATGTTCGGCATCTTCCGTGCTTGTAAGGTCACAACGAAAGTCAGTAAACCACTTTTTTACCATTGAAATCGATGGTGCGGAGTCCCCGTGGTATTTATCAAGCTTTTCCCTGGTTTGATTGACAGTTTTTTTTCGCAAAAAATAATGTTTAATGAGCACTGGAAATTCACTTTTTTCCATTCCAAAGCCACGAGGTTGTATGTTTTAAACAGCTGTTAAATGCAAAGTAAAAGACGGTACTTGCTCAAAATTTGACAGTTGTCTATTAAAAGGTGTTACTTGATAGGAGCAGTGTTGCATTTTATATAACTACGAGGGAAGTTCGAAAAGTCACGGACTTATTGATCCGCCCTTGTATACTTAAAATTCGTTTACAATTAAATTGGATACAAATTCGGTTGTCAGTACGAGGCTGTTTTTTCTGTGCACAACTTAAAACACAACAATAGTAAAAATTCTCTTTAAAATTTAGATTTTGTATAAAAGTGGGGTAAATTAGGTTGCAATTTACAGAAACTAGGTTTAAAGAAGAATATTTGTGATGCCGTTCAAATTTGACTCATTTATTGATCTAAAAGTGGTAAAAAATGAAAAATTCTCAATAAAAAAAAATTATTTTCATAAAGAATATTAGTTATTTTCTTATTTAAGTACCTTAGAAAAAAAATCAAGTTTGTTTAATATATTTATTTATATTTGATTTTATCTGTTCTTTGTTTTTATTGTTGGAATTGGAAACAATACCTTAATTCAATTGACAATTGGAAACTCGCCATAATTTTCCCAAGAACCGGCAAATTTTAATTTTCTATTTCAGAAACAGTATTCTCAAATTAAAATTGGTTATAATAAAGCAACTCGAGACAACTTCGACCTTGTATACAGAGAATGAATAGAAGTATAAATTCTCTCCAAAAAATAATCTTTCTGGCCCTAATGTACCTGCTAGATTCCGTTCAGTTTATACAGCGATGCCAAATCAGCTCTTTTCGGGCTATATTTAGCCCTTTTTGATTGCTTTCAATGCGTACTTTTTTCACTTAGCCCTTTTATTTTTTTAAGGGCTAACATAGCTCTTTTTTATCCCTTTTAGCTCTTTTTGAGTCATTTGTAAGTTTTGTCCATAATCTGGCTACTTTTTTTTTTATAATTTACATAATGTTTTTGTCAATCGTTTGATTTTTTTTTCATAAATTTCTTGTGTAACTAATACATTTTTTCACAGCAACTTGTAAACCAAAAATATAGAAAAGCTTGAGGAACTAATCCGACGAGACATTAAGGTTGTACAAAAAATTGTATCTTTTGTGTGCCAAACTCCAAAATCAATTAAATACATCAAATTGTTGGATGTTTAAAAAGAAGCAATACCCGTTGCTCAAATTACAAAATACAGTTAAGTATTTCTGCAAAAATTAATTCAAACCAAACTGACGAAAAGTCCAAGTTTAGGTAAAGACAATTTTGTGGCCCAAAGATGGACAAGAAAGTTCGATTTTGTTGGAAAACGAACATTTTAGCGATTTCTTTTAAATTCTACATTTTTAATTTAAAAATTTCAATATTTTTTTTTTTAAATATGTATTTTATACATTAAAATGTAAGATCGATCTCTTAAAAGTACAAAATTTTAAAAACGAAATTACTTATTCCCCAACCCCATGAACATTTAACATCAATGAAACAATATTTTACAGATTACTGTTCCGAATTTTAGATTACAGAAACAGATGCATCACGTAAATTGATAAATAGTTAGAATTCAAATAAATGAGAAGGCGTTAAAAAAACGTTCATAATTCTTAATTACGAAACCCATAATGTTTCTGCTATTTAAAATTTTTCAAAATCACTTTTTTATGAATTTTAAACAACATTCAAATATTTTGCCTTGTTTTGGGAAGATTTTTATTTTGAATGTATGGAAACTTGTTTCAGCAATGTTTAATAAAAACAACAAAACTACTTGTTTTGGTATTTTTTTATTTTTTTTTTTATTTTCATTTATTGCCAATTGATGACGACAGCGGCGTAGTCAGTCGTCGGCGGTGACAATAATAAAAAAAATCATGTTTTGGTTTTTTATATATATGTACACTACATTTTTTTGAGCCTAGTTTAATAGATTTTTATTACAAAAAACTTGTATACTACTAGAATTTAAAATAAAACAACAACAGATGCTAGAACAATTTACTATTTTATGGATGAATAACTATTTCACATTTTAAATAAGGGCCTTAAACGATTTATAACACCATAAATATTGTTGGAATACACAAAATTTGCACTTCGTCCATGTAGTAAATATATAACATAATATTATCAAACATATTAGTAGTACTTATGAATTATCAGTTAATACACAACACATAGTTTTGCGCATGCGTCACCGTTTTGCGTGTTTTCAATTTCGTTTAAAATATTTCTTGAATTCTTGTTGTTTTCCTTTTTGCTTAAATTTATCTTATTTATTCATCTTTATGTCTTTAAATAATTTATTTATTTAGTTTAAAATAACTGATTCTACTAACCCCGAATTGTTAAAAATAATTATTCTAAACTTTAAACAATACGAATATTTTTATTTATACTTTTTAATAAAACAATATTTTAGTCGCCAAATGTTAAAAAAAAAAAATGTGTGTGTTGATCGCGCAAGTATCGCGTCACAACTGATTTAACTCATAATATTGTAATGACAATACGGCGGTCCATTCAATCGCAACCACACGCATTTTACCGCCACACCTCAACCCTTCTCTGTCTTGACTTTAGTTTCTAGTTTACAGTGGGATAAGGTGTTAAAATATTATTAAAATAACACCTGTACAAATGTTTTGTTTTTATAATATTTTATAAGGGCAACATAAAAGTAGCCCTTAGAAATAGTTTTTAGCGTATGAAATCTGTAACAGCAGATCAAATTAGATTAAGAAGGATCTAAACTGATACTAAAAATGCTGAACATACCCTACACCTCAGATGTAAAGAACACATAGTTTCAAATACCGATATGCTGCACGAACAGGCCAAAGGGGGGGAAACTTTTACCCCACCCTCTCCCCCCCCCCCCCCCCCCCCCCCCAAAAGAAATGAAATTACGATGTGATCTTTCAAAACGCCGGCACACGTATATTTTTTTTGTCTCTTCTATCAGAATCCATTGTCAGTACCCCGCAGTTTTGAAAAAAAAATCAAAATTATTGTATTATTATTGTTACGAGGGCGGATCAATAAGTCCGTGACTTTTCGAACCTCCCTTGTAGTTATATGAAATGCAACACTGCTCCCATCAAGTACCACCTTTTAATAGACTACTGTCAAATTTTGAGCAAGTTCCGTCATTTACTTTGCGTTTAACAGCTGTTCAAAACATACAACTTCGTTGTTTTTTTTAAATGGAAAAAAGTGAATTTCAAGTGCTATTATTTTTTGTGAAAAAAACCGTCAATCAAACCAAGGAAAAGCTTGATAAATACTATGGGGACACTGCACCATCGATTTCAAAAAAAGTGGTTTACTGCCTTTCGCTGTGGCCTTACAAGCACGGAAGATGACCAGTTGAGGTCTCTACACCCAAAACAATTGAAAAAATTCAAGATATGGTCTTGGCCGATCGGAGATTGATAGATTGTGAAAGATATAGGCATCTCACATGGCTCAGAAGTTTCAATTTTGAACGCTAACTTGGGTATGAGCAAGCTTTCCGCAAGATGGCTGACGCGTTTGCTCACAATCGACCACCAACAAAATCGTGTGACAGCTTAGTTTTCATGGCAAAAATCCATTAAGTAGACTACGAATTGCCCCCATTCGCTTTATTCTCCGGATTTTGGACCTCGTAAAACCTTATTTTTGTTTTGGAAGGGATACAAAAATTGGAGAAACGTTGGACTATAAGAGTATTGAACTAAAAGGAGATTATGTTGAAAAATTATTTTTTTTTGCAAAAAAAAACTGTGTTTCATTCAAAAACGTCACGGACTTATTGATCCGTCCTCGGATTAACAAAAAATTGTATGCAAATAATTCAAGATATAGTCACAATACAAATTGTCGGCTTATCATTTTCTAAAGCCCATTGTATGCATATGTTTATCGATGTTATAGCATCGTCCACTTTAATTTTCTTTTCTTCATGACCGCTATCGTATTATAAATCCTCCGATTTCGTATCTGATAATTTCACTTGCTCCATAACTTTTCACATGAAATTCTTCTTGAATCCAGTTGTTTATGTCAGCATTCGTGAAAAAAGATTTCCGTATTAATTTGAGTTACAAGTGTACCAATAGTTGAAAGATCTTCGTTTTCTTCCCTGAATTATAATTTGTAAAATATTTAAGAACATGTTATCCTCTTCACTCCATTCACTGCCGAATTCGAGCAAGGCGTTTCAGGATTTTTGAATATTGGACACTGAAATTTTATCCCAGGGCGTAGCTAGAATCTCAACTGCATGTTTGAGATTGAAGTTTTTTAGTTTGAGCTACAAATTTGTTCCCTTCTCGCCAAGCAAGTGTGTGAGCAGTTGTTTTTTATAATTTAATTTGACCAAGTTGATAACGTTTTGATCTAACGGTGCAGTGCAATCGGGTGGTAGATTCATTGCTATAATTAAACCGTCATCACTTTTTAGTTATCCAAAAGCAAAACTGCTTTTTGCGGCAGACCTTTTGAAGCCAAAAAATATCCGACCTAAAAAAAATTTACTTATGAACAACTTACTTTTTCCAATTGGTGAATATTATCTTACGTGGGGAACAAATTCGTGATGGAACCAGTCCTTGAATATAAATGATGTCATCCAGGCATTATTACTGGGCTTGTATATTACAGGATTGTTGATTTTCCAATAAACAACAATTTCAGTTTGTCTGTGCCATTTGAACAGGGCAAAAAAGTTATACGCTCATTACATATTTTTCTTCCGGCAGCCGTTTTCTCATTATAAGTGACAATAATGTGATTTGGAAGCATCCTATAATATAAACTAGATTCGTCGGCATTGTAGATGCTTATTAAAGTAATCATCAAACTCAAATGGATGAATAAATGAGGTTTCGAAGACAATTTCTTGCCTGTAATTTTTAATCTAATTCCATGTCGACGCTAAACCATCCTTCGCTGGCATTGAAACCTTAATTGGTTTGATAAATTTTGTAATACAAATGACTGGCTTTTGATCATAAAATCTATGCTGATATTGGAAAATTTGTTTCGCTTTGTTTTACAAACTACTTATAAAGCATTTTTTCCATTCTTGGGTACTCAGCTTTCTTTAAGGAGCAACGTTTGCCAGGGCCACTTTCTGTTGTACGTACGAACTTTTTTAATGAATTTTCTTGCTTTATAATGCGGTAAACCGGAGATTAATGCAACTTGTAATTCAAGCAAATTGAATTTCCACTTTTAAATTTTTTTTTTTTAATCTCTAGGTTTTGAGAAATCGTTGGCTTTAAAATATGTTGAACTTTTCCCATATTAAGAGATGTATTTACACAACAAATGACATGAATAAAGTGACAAAATTAAAGATCAAAATCATCCAAAATGGTTAAAGGAAACCCGTTTATCGTAAACTGTCGCGATTATAGAACCTGCAATGTTAAAAATTAAGCCGTCGCGATAATGGGTAGTCATGAATACCGAACTTGCACTGTATATACATTTTCTGGGGCTTTATACCTGTATTTCGGCATCTTACAAACGGAATGCCAAACTGATATATACTATCACTATATAAGGTGTAACAACTGGAATTCATTCCTTCATAAAATTCATGATTTACATTTTTTTTGTCTGTTTGTATCAGAAAAATTTGGTTATTCTAAGTTATTTCAATTTAGGCATTAATATTTTAAAATTTTGAACCACTGTTACATTTTTCATTCATCTCTCGCCGTTGTTGACATTTATTCGCCTTCGAACCACATTTTAAGACATCCAAAGCCATATTAACAATATTAGCAATAACAACAATAAAATCATCAGCAGCAGCATTCATTTTAATCAACCGCACTTAACGCCAACGTGCAAATTCATATAAAATACAACATCTTTGAAATAACGATTTTTTGATCTGTATATTTTCATTGATTTATGTAAGATGTATTTGGACAACATTTTTAAGATTCTAAACATAAAAAATAAAAATGTTGAGTTTGAAAAAATAAATATTTGCACTCCAAAAGCTTGGAAGAATCTACGTAAAATGATGGTTAAAAGCACTATAAAGTACGATAAGCTGTTTAAACCAGGCGGCAAACGTATTTACTTTTAAAGTAACTAAAAATGTAGATATTTTTAACGGTTAAAAATCAAATGACAAAAGCACTAACAAACAATGTCGTTAAAATAATCGATAATAACTTCAAAAATTGTAAAGAAATTGACAAAATTGCAAAAGACTAAACGTTTTTAGTTTTTTAACAACTAACAAAAATAAATGTGTACTACTTTTGCTTATTAAAATAGGCTCAGAAGTTCATTCCAAAACATGCTCATGTCAAAGAAGCGAGTTTTGCAGGAGAAGCTTTTAAAGCTTTCAGCTGAAAGTCCATACCACGCGTTTTCGCGACCTCGCTTTGTACACGTCAACGCTTTACTAAAATTCAAGTTACATACGACGCTTTTTACGCTTTTGTTTTGATCAGCTGTAGTGTAAATTTGTTGAATAAACTATATTTAAAATAAAAACAATTTTTGCAAAATGAAAAGTGAAAAGTGAAATTGAAATTTTTAAAGAATTTATAGAACTTACAGAGTTTGTTAATTTTATATTTTTTTGCTACAAGTGTGTACAAAAAGCTTCATAGGAATAGACGATTTTGGGTACGTCCGTCCCTTATTCTTGGAAAGAGAAGTTAGTGGGTTTTTTGCCAATTCCAAGCAGCAGCTCGCTTAAATTTATTTCTATAAAAAATGAAGCTTTTTTTATAAAGTACTTCGTGTTTTTTTTTTCAGCTTCAATAAGTTTTTCATCCATTGTGTATTTTTTAAAATAAAAATAACCTATCAAAATCAGCTGATCTGTTCATACGCTGCTTATGACGCTTACAAAAGTAGAAAGTAGACCTACTTTACGCGTCAAGGCATCTTACGTTTTGGTACTATGTAACTTGCAGCATACAATTACACTCAAAAAAAAAAAGTTAGTAGAAAAATTTGTAAACGGTTTTCAATCCCACTCTACTATTTTTGTACTGATTTTTAGTAAAAAAATATTATTTAGCAAATCTTTTTGCTATTTACATTTTACAAATTACAGAATTTTTACAGAATATCTACAAATTTTCGTGGCTAATTTCAGAAATCATTTTACAAATTTTTGAAAACTGATTTGCTAAAATTAGCAAAAAAAAATACTAATTTTAAAAAAGTCGATATTGAAGGAAATGTTATTTCTAATAATTTAAACTTATACATACAAACTTAAATTGCCCTAAAATGTTACATAGGATTAAAAAAGGGATCGGAAGTGAAGATACCGACTCATGTCTAAAAAGAGGACATCCACTCAAAATAGCACTAAAAGGGTTTTTTAGTTCTAAAAATCAGCCCTAAAAACAATTAAATTTAACCTTAAAAGTAAAAAAAAATTGACTAAAATATTTTTCAAAACAGAAATTACCAAATTAAAACAAAATGATAACAATTTTTAAGATTTTTAAGCCTTTGATTTTTTTTTCATTTTGTATAAAACATCTTTAAAAAAAAATATAATCAAAATTTTTGATGCTCGATAAAAAAAGTAAATCTAAAACTTTGTACTAATATTAATAGTATTTAGTCATTTTTTTTGCTGATTTTAGCAAACAGTTTTTAAATTCCACTTTACAAGTCTACTAAAATTAGTAGCGGCTACTAATTTTTCTACTAATTTCATTGTACTACAGACATGTGTTGCAAAGATTAGCAAAAAATACCGCTGGGCTCAAATTAGCAGAATTTCCCGTAATAACAGCAAAATTTTCAGTTGCCATTAGAGACTTTTTTTGGTGTGCCAATAAAAGTTACAAAAGTAAGTAAACGATTTTTCAATTATCGTTATCAGACGTGACCTCATATTCGTTGCCAATTCCGGTCTTTAGTTTTCTATAAAAATGTTGGCAATATTTTGGAACTTAATTTTGGTCACATAGATATATGACATTGGGCCTGTTCGGAAATGCATCACTGCTGTGCATCTGATGCGCAGTGGTGACTAGTTTGCGATGCTGATGCTTAGTTTGTTGCGCAGTTTGTATACAATTTCGAACGCATGAGCATTAAAGTTAATAATAAATTTTTTTTATGAGTTGGATGAAAGTAATTTACAAAAAACGATTTTTAAAGTACAAAAAAAAATAAATTTATTGTTGAAAAATATATGGACCTTCTCCATGTCAAATCTAATTAATAATTTATTAAATTTATTTATTTTAATAATTTATTAAATTTGGCATCAGCCTCGATCCTAAAAAGTACAAAAACAAAAATAAATTGAAGAAAAACATTAAATAAATAGCAGTGATGTGTGTTCGACATTTGTTTGCGCATCATCTGCTTTAGTAATGCTTTTTCGAACATCTGACATTTGCTGTGATGCCAACTTATGCTTTAACGAACGCGATAAAGCATAAGTTGGCATCAGATGCAGCGCAGTGCTGCATTTCCGAACGGGCCCATCTTTTCGTTTTTTTTTTCAGTAATAGGAAATATGCAATTAATTTTCCTTTCCTCGCTTTCTATTTTCGTCATATATTTTAATTTCTTCTTTAATTATATATTTTAGAATTTATCAGGTTTGATGTTATTACGGAATAGTAAAGACTAATTTATAAATGTTTGAAGAGGCTTATTTATATCAAACACTCTAAGGAAAAAACTATGCGAAATACATTATTTTAAACAATTCAAAATTTGCACTACATTTTTAACTTTTTCTTAATATATATTTTCATTATTATTAGTTTTCGATTCTTTTTTTTTCAAAAAATAATAGATTAATTTTAACTTCTAACATTAAATATAAATAAATAATA
The DNA here is from genome assembly GCA_949748255.1 of Eustalomyia histrio. Lineage (NCBI taxonomy): Eukaryota > Metazoa > Arthropoda > Insecta > Diptera > Anthomyiidae > Eustalomyia > Eustalomyia histrio. Next base: position 88,849,455 of record OX456525.1, on the reverse strand, counting down.
CCTTTACACAAATTTTAGGCCAGTTTCGGCGTTTTTCTTGCACGAAAACTCTTTTTATTCGTAAAAATACACAAAATTGTGTCCCCTTTCTGCTGGCAACTTTGTACAAACCAAAACATGATTAGTAGACATACAATTTCAAACTATTTTTTCAAAGTTAGGGGAAAACCCTGCTAACTACACTTGGTGGTGTAAAAAACTGTGCGTTTATCATGCTAAGTACACATACAAAACACTACATACATATAATATTAAATCTACTTAGTCCCGTTTCACACAGAGCAACAACAAGAAGAGTGGGGGTTGGTACGGAGTTGCTTGTTCTCCGCAATACGTTATGGTTTTTCATTCTTCGTTTTGTTTTTAATTCTTCGTTTTTTTTTCATTCATTTTAAACTAAATGTAGACGAAAGTTGCTGAAAAAAGTTTTTCTGTATGAATTAAAAGGCAACTTTAAAAGAGAATTGACAAAACTCGCCGCGACATAAGTTGCTCTGTGTGAAACGGGACTTAGAATTTCATAAAATTTAAAAAGTTCAAAACCAAAGTATTCTAAGAACACTTTTTTCACAGTTTTTTTCTAAATTCAGTTGTATGTTTTTGTTTATAACTTTTAATTAAAATTAAAAAGATGCTAAGCCGACATAGCATGATTTGGAATTGAGCTGTCGATGTACATTAGACCTTACCAAAAAAAAAAAAAAAACGTAGAACGTAGGTTTCGTTATATCTTCGGCATTTACGGTCAGATTTGATATATCGATGTTTTTGTCTCGAGGCGTCCAATGTTTCCGTTCTAGTATTTACCCCACCAGATCTCAGTTCCTACCACCCTAATATTAGAAAATTAACTTTTGCTAAGGAAGTATTTCGATAATTCAAGCAAAACAAATCCGACTGTAAATTCCAAATATATAATGAAAAATTTAAGAAGACGACCCTTCGGAATTACCTTGTGAAAATATTTGTTTAATTCACAACGGGCATTCAAAATCAATCTGATACAACTTTACAGTTTCATTTGCTGTGTTTATTAAATGTTGTATGTGTATCATAACATATCAGTCTCAAGTGAATGTCAGTTTTTTACATTCACCTTTGTTTTGCATTTTATTTTTATTTTTTCTTGTTCCTATAAATTTATAAATATTTTTTCAGTTTTCTTCTTTACTTTTTGACGTTTTACAACATGACTGTTTACAAAATATTTGTATAGTACACTATACAATATAATACCGGCTGTGAATTGTCCAATTATGTTCAAATGTGTAGGGTGCACTTTTATTTTTGCCTGTAAGGTGGTACGGTCTAATGTACATGTTGTTGTTTATATGCGGAAACTAACACACAAAAGTTTGTGTACAAATAAAAACAGTTTTAATTTTTACACAAACCTTAACGCATACGCGCTGTAAATTTACGCATACAATTTGCTAATATCAAATATCTTAATGCATATTTTGTTTTAAATGCATATTTTACTATAAATGCACATTTTCCAAAAAATTACTGTTTGGGTTTTACACTATTTATATCTTAGGTTTGTTTTTTTCGAATTTTATATATATATTCCATACAAATTGAACTAGATATAGACTTGCTAAGTATTTATATATATAGCTACTTAAAAACTACAAATATATAAAAATGCTGCCAAGTCTTAGAAATTATTTGCTTTTCTCTTTTAAATGTAAATAAAAATTTTTGAAATTTTTGTATTTTTAATTTGAAACCACTTTGAAAAAAAATGCTTAAACTAAATTCATGGCATTGAAAACGTTAGGAAAATTAATAATAAATGCAGTTTTTAAAATTTTAAATGCACTTTGGGGATTTTTCAATACATATTTTATGTAAATTAACAATTTTAATTGTATTTTATGCACATAAAATATTGTTACGGAAATTCGATACTTACCTGACTTTTCTTTATTTTTTGTAAACAAATATAATTTGAACATTTAGGGCTGCCTTTGTACGAAAGCTGTTTTCGTATATGGACTGCGCGGGAACGCGAAATAGAGCAATCATATTATTTGCCTTGCTCTACCTTAACTTACAAACACATAATTCATTTTTTAGCTTTTGTAGTTTTTAATATTTTATCAAATTAAAAACACAAAATTTCAAATATTTTTATGACAAATATTATTGTTTACATTTAAAAGAGAAAAGCAAAAAATTTCCAAGACTAGGCAGCATTTTTATACAATCATAATTTTTAAGTAGCTATATTTATAACTACTTAGCAAGTCTATCAGCCCGATTCTAAATATTCCCTGGGAAAAAATTCCCGGGGAATTAATTTTACTCGAGAATAAAATCCTCCTATTCTTAACAGAAAGGGAAAAGAATAATAAGGGAGAAGGAATTACGAATTTTCGAAATCAGCTGTTTTGCTTTTTGACGTTTGGTTTTGGTTGTTAAATGTAATTCGTTTTAAGCAAATAAAAAATAAAAAAGAATTTATTTAAAATTGTCAACGTTTACTCTGCATTACACAACATATGCATTTATTTTAAATGTAATACCGTTTTTATTGATAGTGAAGTTTCGGAGAGTTTAAATACCCAAGAAAGTAATCTTATGCCCTAAGTCTCGCCGCAGTATTTAACTGTTGCACAAAATTTTAGAAATAATATTGGAAATAATTTATAATTCATTGTATATTTGCATATGTACAAATATATTTATATATTTGTGTATATTAAAAAAAAATAAAAGAAAACTTCAAAAACAATAAAAAATTTAAATTAATAAACTCCAAAAGCAAAACAAAACTTAAACTACAGCTTTGAAAGCAAAACAAACTTAAATTCTAAAACTTTTAAATATAAATTCAGGTCACATTTCATTTGTACTTAATAATTATGTCTTAATTCTTCTAATTCTAACATCTTCGATTTTTCTCTATTTTGTCTTCTACTTCTGCAAGCCTCAACTTTTCCATCACTAAATTATGCCGTTTTAGCTCTTCCGAATCGTCGTTCTTAATTTTTAAAACTTTTATATAATTCAATTCCGCCTCCAATTGCGCCAAACTCTGCTGCCTCCTCCTTACTTCCTTTATGGAAACCGCATGCAATATCTGGGTGCGTTTGCATTGTGTTCAGAAGTAACTCAATTTGTCGCTTATTTGATATTTTCGACCCAAAAGTAAGAATAATGGCATAATAATAATTAAAATAAGAATAATTATTTAATTTTCTATAGAAAAATTTAAATACTTACATTTTTGCACAAAGCTCACATTCAATTTTTTGGCGGAATAATTCAAAAAAAATTCTATCGCATTCTCCCTTTTATTGACATTTGTAATACCTACTTTTTTCCCGGGGAAGAGTTTCCCATTTTCGAAGTTCGTTTAGAATAGGAGGAAAGGGAAAAGGGAAAAAATTCCCGGGGAGATTTTGTTAAGAATAGGGTAACAGGGAATAGGGAAAAAATTCCCAGGGAATTTTTATTGAGAATCGGGCTGTATATCTACTTAAATTTGTATGGAATATTTATATAAAATTCGAAAAAACAAACCTATTGTACAATATCAATTTACCGAAAATATGGATTTTATTTTAAAATATTTTGTTGACATGTGTAATGCATTATCTGTGATTTGGAAAATCATTGTTTTCTTAGGAGGTCGGAGGGTATTCAAATATTCAGCACTGCCGAAGTTTTTTACTTCTTTATTATTAGCCCAATCTTAAATTTAGGGTTTAAAAAATTTGATGGATTTTCCTTCAATTTTTTTGTACATATTAAATTTAAATTTATTTGAAAAAACTATTTTCTTTGCACATAAAAGTTATTAAGAAAGCTAAAAATAAAGAATTCCCTGAAAAATGAGATTTCCCTGAAAAGAATTTTAGCGAAATCTAAATTCTTACTTTTTTATTTAATACATCTTTTAAATTAAATTTTAAACATTAATAACACTAGGCAACAGCCATTTTGTTATTTGGTTCTAGCATACTTTTTCTCATGGATTTGGACCTACTGAACACGAAAATGAATTTTAAAAATTTTTCTGTCGATTGGTTTGCGAGATACAAATTTTTTAATTTTTTTTTTTTAATTTTTGGAGGTACACTTACTATTTTGAGCATATCTTTAGTCTTCTCTGACCTATTTTATCCTACTACTACTCAAATTAAAGACAATTGAGCCGTCTACAACTTATTCTCAGAAAATTTTCAAATCGGGTTAGTAGTTTTGATGTTGGCGGCTTAAAAAGGTTAAAAAACTGCGTTTTTTTAGTAAAAATGTGGCTGAAAAATTCATATAAAAATTCATATAAAATGTAAAACGCGATGTTAACAGCGATTTTAATTTTTTTACGTATAGCTGACACTTTTCCAAAGAAAATAAGCCCTTACTTAACAAAATCTGATGACAAATGGCCGACTTATTATTTTTTTGGTAAACGACCGAAATTCCGCTATTTCACGATTTTTTGATTTTCATTATTTGCACAGCTTACCTACCCAACGCAACCGAATAAATACATTTGAACTTAATTTAAAATAAACAAAGTAGTCTTCGTATATTATTTTTTAATTTATTTACAGCACTACATGCTCAATGTATCGCACAATTAGCTAAACTAACGAAATTAAACTAACTAATTAAATTAAGCAAATCAACGCACAAAAAAATGAGTAAAAACAAAGATATAAGTGTACATTTTATGCCATGTGGAAAAACTGCTGACTTCTTCTTTGTTTTTTGTGTTCGCTGCAATCGGTCTCACGTATTAGGGTCCAAATATAGTCACCCATCATAGCCGTGTCATAGTTGCCCTGATAGCGTCGTTCCATAGCCTTCAATTCCTGATGAAAGCGCTCGCCGTGTTCGTCGCTCACGTCTCCTAAATTCTCAGGGAAAAAATCCAAATGAGAATCCAGAAAGTGTATTTTAAGTGACATGTGCACTCCCATGGCTTCATAGTTCTTTACCAGATCCTCAACTATGTCCTTATAATTCGGGCTTTTGTTGTTTCCTAAAAAGTTTTCCACAACAAGCCTGAAGGAATTCCATGCTGCGGCTTCGATGGGTGATAACAGCTTTGGGAATTTTTCATCTTTCAACATTTTTTTTATCTCGGGTCCTGCGAAGACTCCTTCTTTAATTTTTGCCAGCGAAAGGTAAGGGAAAATTGACCGTAAATAGGCAAAAGCTTCACCTTCTTTGTCTAATTTTTTGGCAAAATTTTTAATCAAACCCAATTTTATGTGCAGCGGCGGAAGTATTATATTTTCACGGTTCTCTATTAGTGGTTTGCGCTGAACATTCGCTTCTCCAACTACAGGTTTCGTTCGTACCGGCCATTTTTTTTTTATATAATGCTGATCATCAGCGCGGCTATTCCAAAGGCACAGAAAACAGCAATGTCGCGTATAGCCTCCTTGGAGTCCACACAGAATGGCCACAACTTTAAGGTCGGCGCATATTTTCCAATTGTATTTCCTATACTCTATGCATTTCAGCAAAATGTCCATAGTTTCATAGTTCTCCTTTGAATGAACCGCATGAGCAATAGGAACAGATGGCTTTTCATTCCCATTATGTAAGAGAACTGCCTTCAAGCTCTCTTTGTTGCTGTCAATAAACAACCTCCATTCGTTGGGGTTGTGAATTTGGTGAAGCTCTTGGAACAAGCCTGAAATGTCGCTGCAAAAACATATTTGGTCTTTCTTTGTATAAAATTTTGCATACTCCTTGTGACGGTTTCTGTACGCTGATACTTTCTCTTCTGAAGCCGCAAATCCACACTGTATCATCCGAGACGCAAAAAGTTCGGATTTCTCCTTAGTGAGACCAAAATCGCGCACCCAATCGTTTAGTTCGGCCTGTGACAGTAATTTTCGCTTTGCACCCGGCTCAAATTCGCTTGCATTTGACTCAGACTCTTCTTCTGACGATTCTGCTTTTTGAAGAGATGCACCAGGGCACACTGGATATGGCACATCATGCGAATGTGGTACTGGAAGCGCAAACGATCCCACTTGAGCGTAGTTCCATTTAAAAAATCTTCCTACCCCACTGTTTGTGGTGAGGCAAAAATAACAGTCTGTGGAATGGCATAGCGGCTTTTTCCACATCATTGGTGTATCGAATTTCATATGGCGGCTAAAATTAAAATAAATTACTATATTCGCTATGTATAATGTGTTTAAATAAAAATTCTTACCTTCCGCCAGCTGCCCAGTTGGTTAAGATTATATAGCAAAGATCACACAGCGATTTAGGTGTCCATGGTTCTGTGATATTTGGTGAAATACCAAAATAATTCAAATAGTGCAATTGTACTGCTGGAGTAAACTTGTGTGCGTGATTTTTTTTTATAAACTGGCCACAAACATTGCAGAAATTGTCTGGATCGTTCAAACACTCGAACACACGTAGTCTTTTACTCATTGTCTTCCTTGCGTTTTCTAAATATTAACTTCTTTACACTTTCACAGACAGTTTTGAAATGCAATTGATAACCGTGTCTCCTTATGTTTAAATATGTATGAGCATGTAGTGCTGTAAATAAATTAAAAAAAAATATACGAAGACTACTTTGTTTATTTTAAATTAAGTTCAAATGTATTTATTCGTTTGCGTTGGGTAGGTAAGCTGTGCAAATAATGAAAATCAAAAAATCGTGAAATAGCGGAATTTCGGTCGTTTACCAAAAAAATAATAAGTCGGCCATTTGTCATCAGATTTTGTTAAGTAAGGGCTTATTTTCTTTGGAAAAGTGTCAGCTATACATAAAAAAATTAAAATCGCTGTTAACATCGCGTTTTACATTTTATATGAATTTTTATATGAATTTTTCAGCCACATTTTTACTAAAAAAACGCAGTTTTTTAACCTTTTTAAGCCGCCAACATCAAAACTACTAACCCGATTTGAAAATTTTCTGAGAATAAGTTGTAGACGGCTCAATTGTCTTTAATTTGAGTAGTAGTAGGATAAAATAGGTCAAAGAAGACTAAAGATATGCTCAAAATAGTAAGTGTACCTCCAAAAATTAAAAAAAAAAAATTAAAAAATTTGTATCTCGCAAACCAATCGATAGAAAAATTTTTAAAATTCATTTTCGTGTTCAGTAGGTCCAAATCCATGAGAAAAAGTATGCTAGAAACAAATAACAGACAAAAGTTTGTTATTTGTGACCTAGTGTAATTATTTGAAAAATTATAAAAATTATTTTAAAAACTTTTCTTATAAGAAGATAATTTGAATAACTTCCCGAGTAAAAAACTTTAGAAATAATCATATGTGGCCTTATATAATAATATATTATCATATATATATTACCATATATAATTATATATAAAATTATAATATTTAACCACATCTAGTTATATATTGATCTTTATAAAATAACATTTTTATGAAAAGATGTGGCATATATTATATCATATTAAATTATATATAACACTATATTTACTTATGGATGGCTTATACAGAACCATTTATAATTATATGTGGTAAAATATTTGCAAATTTGATATATAGTTATATTTATATAGTTGCATATCTAGAGTGTTTTTATATATACAATTATATATGGTTCCATGTCAATGGTTTCTAATCCCAGCCAGATATATATATATATATACATATACATATATATACATATACATATATATATATATATCTATATATATATATATATATATATATATATATATATATATATATATACATATATATATATATATACATATATATATATATATATATACATATATATATATATATATATATATATATATAAACATATATATGTATATATATATATATATATATATAAACATATATATGTATATATATATATATATATATATATATATAAACATATATATATATATATAACAAAAAAAAAATAAAATTGTTTCTCTCTGGCTGGGATTCGAAACCATTGAACCATATATAATTGTATAAATGTAGTATTATCGAAATTGATCCGGAAAATGACAGATCAAATTAGATCCGGCAGTATATTTGGGGATTTAGAAGGATCTGAATTGATCAAATTAAAACCAAACCAGATCAAATTACACCCAACAATATACATATTTGGGGATTTAGAAAGATCTAAATTGATCCGAAAAATTAGATCCAGCAATATGTTTAGGGATTAAGTTAGATCCAAATTTTCTTAATGCCATATATGTAGAGTATTTAAAAACCGAAACCGAAAACCGGTCAACCGGTTTCTTTATTTTTAAAAACCGATCGGTTTCGAATATTTTGTAAATTCTAAGAAACCGAAAACCGGTCTTTTTTGTTCGGTTAACCGGTTTTTTTAATAACATCACCAACTGGGTTACTTGGTGTCTTGTATTTTTTCCGAACACTTATATAATCGTTTGGTTATGAAGATTTAGATGTAAGTCTGATAGATTCCGATGGAGACTTAACTTTGGATATTCCAAATTCAAATAGTTTAATTTCTGATCTAAATAACACAATAAACAGTATTCAAAATCCTAAAAAAGAGACTGTACAAAATAATTCATCATTATATGAGGATTTCATATATCTTGAACTGAAAATTTGGAAAATTTATATAATTGTCTTTTGACAATTACTATTTTCCACTTCCAGCTTTATCAAAAGCAAACAAAAAAAATCGTCTTAAAACGAAACACTTAAATTGCATATTATTTCTAAAATATTATTTTAGAACTGAAAAATAGATTTTCTTTTTACATATTTAAAATGTAATATTAAAAAACTTGTTTAATGCCAAACGTTTTTAACGTTCAAATTACTAACGTACCTTATTTTACCAATTTACATACTTAATGATCTCTATTCATTTAATATGAATATAGTTTTATAATATTAATTTTTAAGATATTATATTAAGAGATATTGGGTTTAAGTTCATTTTTTGTTGAAATGAAATACAATAAAAAAATTAAATTTAAATGAATATTTTTCAAAGAATGTATTTTTTTATTACTTTATATATGTATTAAATTTGTTTTTTTTTTTAATAAAAACAACAAATTATATGAGCTTTTTATTCAAATTAAAAAAAAACCGAAAAAACCGGTTGACCGGTTTTTTGTGCAATAACCGAAACCGAAACTGGTTTTTTAAAAATACGATTTTTCGAAGAAAACCGAAACCGGTTTTTTCAAAAGGCCGGTTTTTTGAATACTCTACATACATATATGCCAATATTGTTATTGTTATTTATAAATTAAAAATAAAATATTTTTTATTTAGGCCCTGTGCGAGATGGCTTAATAAATTCTAAATTAAATCCAAATAGACAAAAGGTTTAGAAATTTCTTTGAAAAATATTTATAATTTTTTTTTTATATGTACAAAAGCATAGTTACGGACTTTAAAATTCAAACGTTTCAAGGTACAACACATTCCTCTATTTTGTTATCAACCATTTATTGTACAGAGGTAACCTTTAATGCTTTTATTTTCATTAGCACCTCTAATTTATGGTTTCTTATGTGCATTACTTGAATAAAGTTAATCCACTTTTGAATCTTCATTTTTTAAATTTGCATTTTTGGGTGGTTAAAAAGATAACAGCCGTAACACACAGACATTAATATGATTCTTATAACAGTCTTGTAAATAAAACTTATTGCTGTTTTACATGTTAATTTGATTTAAAAGTGTGTTTTAAAAATCAACAAAATCCCTATGCATATGGCTCTAAAAGTTTAACTTGACAGTTAAAAATACCTAAACACCGGAATGATATGAACATGGAAAATGTCGGCTTTAGCAATAAATTTTATTTTTTTTTTTTGACTTTTTGTTGTTTGTTTTTTAATGTTGGAAAGCGTCGATATAACAAAACACATAGTAACATACAATTAGAAGTATGAATACAGAGTCGCTTAGAAATATTGGATTAACTATTAATCGAACAGATTTAAATATAGTTTAATTGAATTGTTTTTTGATCGATTAACGTTTGGTCTTATCGTAATAATTAGTAACTAAATTACTTTTTTCTTTGAAAAGTAAAGTAATGATTAAATTTCAATTATATTTAGATTCGCAAGATTACTAATTGATTATGCTTACAAATAATCCAAAAATAACTAAGATTACTAATGATCGATGAAAATCAAAAACGATCAGATTTTCAATGCTCGTTATTGGAGGATCTATATTTTAAAAATTATTTTTTATTGCCTAAATTAAAAGTTCTGCGTAATACTTAGAGGATTTTTAATAAATTTAAATAACAAACTTTAAATTAATTTAAAATTATGTTTTATTATTAAATGTTAACGTAAAAACTAACATGAAGAGAAAAAACATTAAAACTCAATTAAAATTTAAATAAATATATAAGATGTTGTGTTGTTTAGCTAAATTGTAATTGTGAAGAAATGTTCGCATATAATTGTTTTGAGTAGAAAACGAAATAAAAGCTAAAGGTGACAGCAACTATAGTTTCAATTTAAATAAATGATATTAAAATGGTGACGAAAAAATGTTAAATTTTAGTACACAATCACATTTTGTAAGAGAAAACACGGGTTTTTCATTTTAAATTTGAAGTTTTTTTTTACATATTTCATATAACTTTTTGAAAATATGCAAAATATTATATTGGGGGAAATATAAAATTTTTAAGGCTAATACAGTATTTTTCATCAACCCCAACGCGTTTCGTCTTACATATTGTGACAATAAGTGATGACTTTAAAGATCATTTTGGTGATTATGTGGAAGTAACATAAAGAGCTCAAAATCATAATTAAACACAACGCGGTAGGTTCTTTTTAAAGTCAGCGCGCTCTATTGATGTTTTGGAGAAAAGGAGTGTGTGTGTTTGTTTCTTTAGGTGCTGGGAAATGTCACTCATAATCGTTTGAGCATACGTTTCTTTTCTTTGATTAACTTTTCTTTTTTCTTATCCTGCAATTTTTTATCCACTGCATGTTTTTTGGAACACGGACCATCATCATCATCTTTGGAATCTGTTGATTTTGCAGCCTGAGCGTGAATCTCCGTCATCATTTTTGCCCGCTGTGAGTAATCATCATAACGTTCCAGCAACATTTTGCCGGCCTCTTCATTTAAAGCCGATTCAGCATTGGGTACAATGAGAAGGCATTTTATGGTTAGCAGAATATGTTTTATTCCCAAGTCTGGTTTCCAATCTTTTTTCAAAGTGTTTACACAAATCTCCCCATTTGTCGCCACATTCGGATGGAAGATTTTGGTAATAAAAAACGCTTTTGGTGGCGATTGTGGAAAATCCTTACCCAAAGTCAATTTAACACGAAACATACCACCTGTGTAGGGAGTGCCAGCTGGACCCTCAATAAGGGCTTGTATGTCGGTAACATCTGCATCATTGATTTGTATTTTAATACCCTCCAGGGGATTTTCTACCATACTTTGCATTTCCTTCATAACTTGTCTGATAGTTTGGGGTGATAAGTTTTCAACATTGGAAATCTGTACTCAAAAAAAAAAAATATTTTCCAATGATTGAAAGAAAAAAATAGCAAAAATCTAGCTTACCGAACTCATTTTGCTATAGATTTGTTTTCCTTTAGAATAAAACCCTTTTTAAGTTTGTCCTTTTTACCACCAAAATGTATGATGCAGCTTGCTTTCTTGTTGTTGTTGTATTTGTGATTTCCTCTGTAAAAGACTTCCTTTTTACAGCTTTCTTCGTTTGTTATTATGTTGTTTTTTATACCGTAGTTTTTGTAATTTATTGTTGCTTTGTAGTGTAATTTTGACCTGAATTTTTTGTACAAAAATGAAATAAAAAGTGGAAACTTTTGTATATTGAAATTAAAATGCAAACAAATCTAAAGACTTCAACAATACACAATAATTTTTGATAATCAATTGTTGTTGAAGTCAGTGACAGACCGGTGCCGAGCAAATTAATAGGCGGCAGCTGCCGAAAGCACAAGTAATGGCGGCGGCTCAATGCAATTTGCAAGCCGAGAATCAGCTAACTTTTTACCTTAAAAATGAGGCGTTTTTATTTTTTCGACAAGCGATTTTCTTTAATGTTGACTCATTCGTTTGAGTTTGACAGTTTGTAAATTTGCGCCGTTAAGCTTGCGTTTGTTTTAATTTTGGTGGAAAAATTATGGTTTTAGTCTTTTTTTTTAAATATTAAGTTATTGAAATTATTGCTTGTAAGTAATAAAATCATATAATGGCTTTACAATAAGTAAAATAAAAGTATATTTTATTGTATAAAAGTGAAGTGTTTTGCTCTAATTTGTAACTTTCATATCATGTTGGTGTTGCCTGAAAAGCCTAACCTCAAAATTACAAAATTTTGCTTTCCAAATTAATTTTATTTATATTTAAAGAAAAAAGTGAAAATTATACTAAAACAAAAATATTGTTTCACAAAATGTTGATGTTAAAACAGTGTAGGAAAAAATATGAATGTTAAAACAGTGTAGGAAAGTTGATCCCTCTCTAATACATTTATAAACCATGTTTTTTTAGGAGTTGCAACAAAATATTGTATAAAATAACGATTTCTTGCTAAACTTTGCTCCGGGATTTCTTTTTGGTGGACACGTTTCTTAAATCAGCCGGATCAACGGTAAGTTTTGTTTTATTAAATTGTGGCAATTGCAAATGTACCATTATTGTTTTTGGTGGAACACATATAACATGTTAGGCCTTAGAATATTTTACAATTTTCTAAGTTCACTTAAATCCTTAATACTTTGTTTTGGTACGGCAATCTTTCATTAGCTCTAGCAATGTTCAAAAATAATTTAGCCATTATACATGGTATTTGATAATACAATTTATGACCTTTGCCATCAATAGAAATATAGTTCATATTCTATTAATCTCATAACCACCAGCCGGTTATGTCCTTGTGTACAATCTGAAGCATGATAGCGATAGGTTTTTTGAAAATGCTTACATTTCAAACAATTTTGACAAACATACAAGGTTCCCACTTTTCCATACTCATCTGGATATGGGCTAAAGTACCAAGTATCTTTTTTAAATCTAGTAATACATAGTTTATTTAAATACTTTTGTTATGGTCTCATGTTCTTTTATGATAAATTATTTAGTCGCGACGTTTTTTTTTATTTCTTGTCAATATTTGGTCGCTATCAGAGAACTGCAAATGCTGATTGCAAAACGTTCATACGCAATCAACACAAGAATAAATATGTGTTTGCGTTCAAGCGTTGAATATTCTTAAACACACATATTTTTTGATGATTTTAAATCAATCAAACGACGTTCAAATTGTTGTCACTGATTTATAATCATCGGTCATTTTTATACCATTGATTTTATTCTGTTCGTTTGAGTCAACAATAATTATTTTTTTATGTAGAATAAATCAGAAAAAGCAATAAATAAAGCGTATGTGTGTATTCATAATTAAAACAAAATAGTTTGTTATCTATAAAAAGGGGGTGGTTTTGTAGAAACACATTTCATAAATTAGGGTGGATCTAAAATCCGTTTTTTAGAATTTTTATTAGTAATACCAAAAATATTGTTCTTTGTGAAATTTTTTTTTTTTAAATTTAGGTCGAAATCTCAGGCTCTGCCAATCCGGTTAAAGTTAAATATTGCCTAATTTTCCAATCAAAAAAGAAGAAAAAAATTTAGACAATATTTCAATTTTTCCGGATTAGGCAAGCCTGAGATATCGACCTAATTATACCCTTCACCACAGGTGGAAGGGTATATATAAGTTTGTCATTCCGTTTGTAATTTCTACAATATTGATCTTAGACCCTATAAAGTATATATATTCTGGGTCCTTATGAAGAGCGAAGTTGATTTAACGATGTCCGTCTGTGTGTTGAAATGGGTTTTCCGAAGAACCCAGACATGATGAGGACTTGATTGTTTTTTATTTCTGTTACATGTGATCCATTTCTGTTTGCTATTAAAAATCAGACAGATCGGTTAATAAATGGCTGAGATATTAGCAAAAAACCAGGACTACCTCTAATTTTTCCAGTAAAATCCCTTTGTTTAATATGTATGTATGTAGAATTTTGAGCATAACAACACATCCATGTGTTAAAATTCTTTTCTTTCATCTCCACCTTTTATACACAAACAACACACATACAAAGATTTGTCATTTAAATAAAAACTAAACAAATCCCTAATGAACGAAGACTTTTATATATGTACCTCTATTGACGATGATTTTGTGTGAGCTTCAATAGCTCAGTTGTCTAGACGCTATGTCACAAATACTTTTTTCTCTAAGCCCGCGGGGTTCGAGGTTCGAATCTTGATCAGGTCAATTCACTTTTTTTTTGTACATTTTTTTTATTATTTTCTTAAGACTTTTTTTTTTTGCTTATTTTTGTTTTTTTTTAACATTTAATAATTAATTTATATAAAATTTTATATTAATAATTAAAATTCTTTTCTTTCATCTTCACCTTTTATACACAAACAACACACATATAAAGATTTGTCATTTAAATAAAAACTAAACAAATCTCTAATGAACGAAGACTTTTATATATGTACCTCTATTGATGATGATTTTGTGTGAGCTTTATTAGCTCAGTTGTCTAGACTCTATGTCACAAATACTTTTTTTCTCTAAGGCCGCGGGTCGAATCTCGGTCAGGTCAATTCACTTTTTTTTTTGTACATTTTTTTTTATTATTTTCTTAAGACTTTTTTTTGCTTATTTTTGGTTTTTTTTAACATTTAATAATTAATTTATATAAAATTTTATATTAATAATTAAATAATCCATAAATAGGCTAAAAACATCAACATTTTTATAAAAACCCTCTGATACAAACAAAATAGAAACGTTTTTATACCTTTCACCACAGGTGGAAGGGTCGCGGGTTCGAATCCCGGTCAATTCACTTTTTTTTGTACATTTTTTTTATTTTCTTAAGATTTTTTTTTGTTTATTTTTTGTTTTTTTTTTTTTACATTTAATAATTAATTTAAATAAAATTTTATATTAATAATTAAATAATCCATAAATAGGCTAAAAACATCAAAATTTGTATAAAAACCCTCTGATACAAACAAAATACAAACGGTTTTATTTCTATTTTTTGCTCCGATTTAAAAGAATTTATAAAAAGATTTTTAAACCATTTTATTTCTCACATATTAAGAAAATTTTATACATAATTTACCTTTGAGTGCAACTATTTTAGGTCATAACTTATAATAATTTATAAAAAAAATTATAAACTATTTTCCTTAAAATTTTTAAAATTAAGCTAAAGAAATTACAAATATTTCTAATAAAAAAGCGAAATAAAATCCTAAATGCAAATTTGCCAGCTAAATCAAACTATTTTGTAGAAATAAAACACATGCAGTTGTAGTGATTTCTTTTAACGATTTGTTGAAATTCTTTTCTTTCACCTCTTCACCTTTTATACACAAACAACAAACACTATTCTAGAGCTGTATTATGACCTATGGATACGTCTTATACCTATTTTTTTGAACCATAAATCTTCCCGAGTCCAAGTTTTATCTCCAAACTAAATGTTTAATTTCCTCTTAAAGGCGTCCGTATATAAATCTGTCCATTTCATATATGTCCATATATAAACTTCAGTTTTTTCCCAACCATGGTGAAGGGTATATAAGATTCGGCATAGCCGAATTTAGCCGCTCTTACTTGTTTTTTTTTCCAAAAATATATTTTTATTTCACAAAGAAGAATATTTTTAGTATTGTATTACTAATAAAAATTCGAAAAAGGGGAATTAAGTCCCACCCTAATGTACACAATATCATTTATGAAATGTGTTTCTACTTTGTTTTGATTATTATTACACTCATACGCGTTGTTTGTTGTTTTTTCTGATTTATTCAACGCTGACTTTTTGTTTAGTGATTACATTTGCATAAAACATAATCGACCGATGATTCGCACTGATTCCAATTACGCGTTCAGTAACATGATGCTGATTTTATTCTACAGTGAATTTTGTTGAATTATTAAATGTGAACAAGAATTTTTGTGTATGATTAAATCAAGAAAAAATTTGATTTTGCAGTTCTCTGGTCACTATTCCCTACAATTGATCCCGTAACGGTATTCATTTAATCGGTTTATAAGAAAATAATTTGTTTACATTTTTGGCAAAAAAAAATTGTTTGTTATTCTAAAATTGTTAATAATTTTAACTTTATAGATTTTGGTAATCAAAATTTGTAACTACGTACGGTTATCAGGTTTTACCTCTATAATGGCCAAAATTTTTTTTACCTAAATATCTATTTGTATTAGGGGTCTGTTTTAGGTCCTGCTCTATTTATTCAATATATAAACAACCTCCTTGAGTTTACTAATGCAAGTGTGCAAAACGTTTTTATTTGCTGATGATGTGTTCTTGTTGTTTAAAGGTAATCGTAGGTATTCTGAGCTTCTTGAAAGTAATATCAAATCTTGTCTAGATAGGGTTTTACAATAGTATATACTGCTGATTCTAGGATGCAATTTTAAAACATTAATACACACGCTATTGTTAATATATTTTTACAAAATTTTTAAGGCTAAATGTCCTTTATATTTACTAAAGCATTTCGTACTTTCTAGTTCTTTAAGAAACACACAATTAATTTGTCCACCTTGTAACACGTCTATTCTTCAAAGATCGTTTCAGTACAGGGTAGCTAAAATTTGAAATTCTTTACCCTTATTACTTAGAAGTTTTAATTTTTTTGTTAATGCATTTAAAACCAAATTAAAAGAATATGCCTACCGTAATGATCATTAATTATTATTTTTTTTTTTATTTATTGAATTTTATCTATAATTAAATTTTTGGTGACTAATTTTTATATACTTGAACGCAATAACCCTTAGGGTATTTTTAGAAAAAGAAAATTTGTATTCAATTTATATTTCTTTATTGTTAATTGTATTATTATAGTTTTTTTTGATAAGTTATTAAATTTATAATTTGTTTGATTGATAAATATTTACGTAGTATGTAGTATTATTATTTTTTTTAGTGTGTTGTTGTTTATAAACCAAATCTGCCTAAGGGCTTGGTTGAAAATTGTACAATAATAAATAAAGGTAAATAAATAAAATAATTCATAAAAATCAAAAGCCATACAGTTTGGATGTACAAATCGTTTTTTCCTTCATTTAAATGTATTTTGGAGGGATGATGAGATTCAATTTGTCAATCATTTCAGTTGTTTGGGTGTTGTTCTTGGCAGTAATCTTTCATTTAAAGAACATATTAAGACATTATCGGGCAAAGTGTGGGTCTCCATTCGTAGGATTTGTCATACTTATCTTTTTCTCCCTTTTTATATAAAGCTTAGGCTTGCTCACGCGCTAGCTCAGATCTTGTATGGTCTTGAAGTAGTTTCTGGCGCTATTGATATTAAGCTTACTTAATTAAAACGTGTTAATTAAACGTGTTGTTCTATTTATATTCTATGTTCCACGCCGTGAACACATTTGTGATAATGTGAAGCGATTTCTCTGATGCTCTTTTTACAAATTTCTTAAATATCGTAACTTGGTTCTGTTTCATATAGTCTTCAAGAGTCGTACACCTTTAATTTTATATACAACTTTTTTCTGACGATCTACAAGAAATCGACATATTATTCCTAGGAGTTGTCTTATTACTTTTGTATTTTCTCACAATCTAATAACGTCTATCGGTTAAAACTCATTGATTATTATCTTGGTCTGGCATTATATTTATGGAGATTTGAGTTTTGTCATTTGGAATATATTATTGTTACTTTTTATTCTAACTTTTCTTATTGCTTTTTAAATCATTATGTCTGAAGTGCAAATGAGACTTGTAAAATAGATTAATTATTGAATATTATATATTTTATTATATAATTAACTTAGGTATAATTATTTTTAAAATATATTTTTTGGTCCTTAGGACTTTATATTACAAAACTTAATAAATAAACAAAATATATATAAAAAAATACACTGCAGAGTGGAGTACTTCAGTTTTGCAAATCTGGCTTAAAAATTAAAAATTACCGTTGATCATAAACAAAATTAATTAATAATTGTATTTTCCGTTATTTATAAATTTGAAAAATTATTTTTTTTAATATATTTATTTAGCGCAACGGCTATTAATTATACAAATTAATAAATTTTGCATTATGGTTTTTTTACTTTAAAAAAAAAAATATTTTCATTGTAAAAACTCACTTTATAGTAAAATATCAAAAAATCTGCTTTAAAACATTAATATTTGCAACAATGAAATATTACAAAATATTTACCATGTAATGCCAGTCTAATTATGATTGATTGATTAATTTATAAGTACAATAATTTGTATTTATTCCAAAGCTTCGACAATTTCTTGTTGCTTTAACATTAATAGCGATTGTCTCTTTGATTTATTCTCGTACTGGATAATAACATTGTCATAATTCTCCCTTGCTATATTATGAACAAATCTTACATGTCGGCTGCAACTAAAAATAAACAAATAACAATAAAAATCAAATATAAGGTGAGAGATGTGAAAATTCTATCAAATTTAACCAACCTTCATTGGCAGTTAATGCATTACAACAACTTACCTTCTTCTTGAAAAGAAATCCTTATTACAAATGGAACACTTTGCCAATGGATTATTCATATGGACTGCTCTGTGAGATTTCCAGCGATTGGTGGGTACTTTTTTACCACAATCTTTACAATTTATTACATATTTGTACTGAAATAAAGTAAACCATTAAAATCATAAAATCTAAAATTTTAGTAACTCACTTTATTCACTACATTGTGAATGGGAACAGCAGAATGTGTAGACAAATGTCTGTTCAAGTCTACCGTTCGAAAATATTGCTTTGGGCACATCGGACATTGTAAATTTTGTCCTAAATGTATTCGTTTGTGAATATTCAAATCACTTACTCTATAATAGCTTTTATCGCAAAATTCGCATTGAACCTTTTTTTCACGATTTTCATCATGGGTCTGCAAGTGTGAATGTAATGCTGTTTTATATAACAATTTTACGCCGCAATGGGGACAAATCCATTTACGTTCTCTATGTTCTTTATGAGTTTCTTCATGTATCTTTAAATAAGTGACGTTGTGGAGGATTTTTGCTTAAAAAAACATGAATATTTAAATAGCTTTAGAAGTCTTAAATTTAAGAAATAGTTTTTGCATACATTTACAAAAATCTACTTTTGTACATAAACTAGCAAGATTTTGTTTAATCTAATATTATATTCATACTTGATGTTCTTATAAGTTTTTACTTATTTTTTATATATTTTCTTTTTGGCAAGCAAAAATTAGCAATAAAAAATTAGTTAGTTTTTACTCAGTTAAAATTTAGTATAATTGTCGTTCTTAATATCGTTTACGTACCGGTTTACAATCGAAACTTTACTTGCGCAAGTCTTAAGTTTAGAAGAGGGAGGTAAGGAGAATCTAATCCACAATTTCCTACACGATGCTAAAGAATACGAAAAATGCTGAAACGAACTTTCCCTGTGTGAACGTAAAAGCAAGTTCAAAAAAGTATTGAGGAAAGCTTAAGCAAGTAAACTAGAAGTGTGTGAACTGGAACTACCAGAAGTCATTTGTCAGAAAAACGAGTCAGCCACAATCCTATAGTACACTCATTTTGTCTGATACGTAAAGAAAATGCGATTACAAATTTTGACAGATTGATTTCTTCTTTACATTGCGGCATAACAGATAAGGTCATTAGGTGGAATTTGGGGTTTTTACCGGCTAAAATGCAGATCCCAAAAACTGGTACGCGTAAAAAAAGGAAAATCCCGCATAATCCTAAATATGGATTTTTTTCATGATCCATTTAAGATCCCCATGGAATAATTTGTCCAAAAATGTATGTCAAAAATTCATTTTTTTCATGATATCATGGATCATTGCTCCGTCTCGATTCGTTTAAGACCCCTGCGGCGCCTTTGGATCTATTCAATACCTCCTGGGTCCCATATACAAAAAAAAATTAAAGAAGGGACTGATTTCCCAAAAATATTAGAAAAAATTTCGAAAAAAATTTCGCGAAATCCTCCCAATTTTTAAAATTGCTCGATTTTTTAAAACATTTATATTTTTTGGAGTGGAAGCTTGTGGGCCGAAGTTATAAAAAATATTTTTTGAGATCCAGAGGAAATTTCCTTTCATTTGAGTACCCACACTACGCGCACCAGATTTTGGGCCAGGGGGCTTCACAGGCCCCGGGTATTTTTATGCCATGGTTTTTAAAATATTTCATAAAATTTTTAGAATCAATGGTATCAATGTTGCATTTTCAAACAAAAGAGATCTGATGTAAATGGCCTATGCGTACTTTTTTAGAAATTTTTTTATTGAGAGCAACGTTGTCTCACTCGCTGTAAATTTGTTACTGAGTAATTCTTAATGGATTTGACTGAAAAAAAATTAATCGAAAGGATCTATTATATCTGTATTTACACAATTGGAAGTGTCCTAATTTACAAGAATTCGTAATGACAGTTTCAACTGGGTACTTTAGTTTGAAATTAAGTTTTGCATGTACATGTTATATGAAATACAATCAAGTGCTTAATAATTTTATCAAAACTTACAGCAGTATGAACACAATACACGTCTGTCCTTTTTATGTTTATCATTTGTCTGCTCCTCTTCTCCGTTTGCAAATGTGTATATTGAATTATCTTCATTAAATTTATGCTCTGAGATTGGATTATCAAATAATTGTCATATATCGTCATTTCCATCACTTGTAGTTTCAATATCTTCCATTATCTCCTCTTCTTCTATATTTAATTCTGGCGATTCTGCATTTGAAATAGTATCATGGTCTAATGAATCAACATGCTCAATTTCAAATTTTAAATTCCTTGAATTGTTCGAATCATCGTCTTCATAAATAATATTTGGTGGATGTATACCATCAGCATTTGATTCTAACGTTGCATTATTGTTATGCACAATTCTATTGATTTCTACAGACTTTCTATGTAAATTACCTAATTGACCCTCAAATAGTATATCATTTATAGCTTTTTTAGCAAATAATTGTTGTCTGGTATCCATTTTTTGTAATTCAACCGCCCAAAATGCAGCAATTTTTTCATATTCATTTTCCACAGGAGCATAATGTTTTGATGTTGACAATGTGTAATCATTGTGATTTATGATTTTTTGGTAAGGTTCCGATTTTAAAAGGTTTTTTTCTTTTGGCTCTTGTTTAATACGTTTAATTTGCGTTCTTGCCTCCTGTTTGAACTTTCGTTTCTTTAAATCATTTTTAGATGGTTGAATTTTAATAGGTATGCGTATTGTTGCTTCTACTTCATTATTTTCAGTTTCATTCTCTTGATTTGTTAAAAATTGCATTTCCTCAAAATACCACAATGTCGTCTGCACATCTACATCACCTCTTTGATGAGCTTCATTTATACGTTTTAATTCTTTTCGAAAGTTCGTACGTAATATGTTAATTTTTTTGCGTAAATCTAGTTTGTTTGCACCTCGATAACGCTCCCGATATTTGTGCAGCAACACTTCATATTGATAATTCTTTTTATCACGATTATGATATTCCTTGTGTTTTACATTCCATAATACCGGCAGTCTTTCATACAATTTGATACATTCTATTAAGAAATCTCTTTCCTCTTGCTTTTCCTGTGGGGTCGTCATGTTGTAAATTTATGCTGGAAATTCGTTATTTTAATAAATTGAGTCAATTTTCTTAACAAATTATTGGCCTTTGTTCAATAGTACTTTTCCATAAAAATATTGTTAATCGCCTGGCCCCTCCTCTCCACAGAAACAAAAAATTATTGCTCAATCTTATTATAGGCAATTAAGCAAAATGTATATTAGCCTTCTTTTTTGCTTTTTAAAAAGTTTAATTCATTTAATATATTTTTATAAAATTTATTAAGTTAAAAGGTGACTTGTATGAAATTAGCTTAATTTGTTTTGTATTTCTTCACAAACAAAATTCACTTGCAAGAAAAAATATTGTACAGTGCTGCCAACAAGTAGGAACAATAATTCAGTATTGTACAATAAAAATCAATGTAGAGATGTAAGAAAATAAGTTTAGTACCGGTTACAACAACATTTTTGCAAATAAAAAAAATAAATACAAATTTGCTTTTATCAAGATGTGCATTTGTATTTTTACTTTGCACATCGCTATGTGCAACTGCTAGTGCAAATACTATTCATACTTTAAAATGTGCATGTTCAAATACTATGTACTTACGATATTTTGCACACAAAGCAAAAATGCATAGATTGCATTGTCTACCCAGGCTGAGAAAATGCATCGACTGCAAATCTCTATAGTGACTGCCCACACTATTCGCACATCTTTTGCGTATAAATATTCGCATATTTATTTGTTGGAGTGCAATTTGGTACTAGAACAAACTTTAAAAATGGCTAAAATTTAAAAAAAATCGAAAAAACTAAAAAAAAAAATTAGAAAAATCTACAAAATTGTAAATTAAAACGACAAATCCGAAAATAGTTTGATTTGCAGAAATTTTCAATTAAACAAAATCGCTTAAATTAAAAAATTTCAAATTAAAATCTTTTTAAGCAGTTTATATTTTCATATTTTTTACAGATTGCTTCTTATTAGTTCTTGGGCTACAAGAGTTGTTCATTTTCATTTATCTTCTTTTGTTTTCCAGAATTTACATGCTATTGTTCTCTGTTATAAAAATGTTAAATAAATACAATTTATTGGTACAAATTTATTAGTATAACTATTTTTTGTAAGATTAATAGTTTTAAGTATTTGAATGTATATTTGCACCTTATATACTCTTAACCATATATGGCCCAAAGGGGCTCGGTTAATTTGAATAAATTAAATAAATAAATATTTATATCATCATCAAAATATTACAAATAGCAAAAAAAAAAAAGAACATTCACTTTAAACGGTTTTTGCGAAAGGAGGCATTTGAACCTCTGTAGTGCATTCTATGCACCATAACTTGTAGGAGTGTTTTTTTGAAGACGGGGTTCCCAATATCGGACTTAAATTTCAACTTAGCTAGATTTTCAGATTGCATTTATCTCGAAAACTTAGAAGGGCAGAGAGAAAAGAGCTTTTGTTTGGAATATCGCTTCAAATACAATTGACTATTTCTGAAATACAATTGACTATTTCTGAAATACAATTAACTATTCTGAAATACAATTGACAATTCTGAAATACAATTGACTATTTCTGAAATACAATTAAAAAAAGTGTAGTTCAAGAAATCAACAGCCGTATGTTAATTTTCGTCATTCACACGAAGTAGCTTATAGTGTTCGTGTGCCAGTGTCGCGCAAGCAGTATTCTATTCTAAAGTTGTGGAACATTTTATTAGAAATCATATACTTCAATCTCCCTAATTGAGTTTCAGTATGCTTTTCGTTATGGTCTGGTTATGGACACGATCTGATAGAATGTTAAAGGTGATAATGTCACTCTTAGATCTCTCAAAACGTTTAATTTTATAAATCATATTACAAGCTTAGGTATAAATTCAAGTTTTCAATATCTGCTAGCAAACTACAAAATATAAGGTCATATTTAATTGCTAGAACACAATTTGTTTCTATTCCTTCTGGTTTTCCTAAAGGTTCTGCTACAAAATCGAGAATAAGTATAACTTCTTATTTGCTTTTTTTATTGCAAGTCTTCTTTGAAACCCAAAGCAATTATATTTGGTCCAACGAATCGTTTATTTCCTGATTTAAAGGTTTCTTGGATGAGAATGAAATATAATAAATATAAATGTTGGGTGTCTTTCTTGATAGTAAACAGTCATTTAAATCGCATATATAACATATAAACACTCCAGAGGGAAATCCTAAAAACAAAAATTACAATTCCTTAAATAAACAACAGAACGTAAAGCATACAAATCCAAACCCAAAGCATACAACAATATATAATTTATGTAAACTAATGTAACAGAAAAAAGAACCAGAAACTTAACAAATGTTGTTGGCCTAGAAGTATTTTCTAGTACTATTGGGGTTAACTTTAATAGGTTAAAAAGAATAGTTAATACCATTGTATAATTTGTGTATAATGTTGGTTGGAATATAATACGTTTAATGAACAAATCAAAAAATATTTTTCGCCTTAAATTCTTAAATCATTTTGCTTGCTGGTTTATAGAATTCTTACTTACCCTTATTTTTTTTTTGTTTCTATTTTCTATAATGTTCTTCATTTTGGGGAGCTTGACAATCACTTCCAAATAAAAATACTACCTTATTTTAATCTACTCCAAACAAGTTTTTATTCTTACTAAATGCGATAACATTAAATGAGAAGTTCTTTTACCAACTTCATCTCCATAATATTCAACGACTTTGGCAAACTCATCTTTGTATTTATGTACCTTTCTTACATGTTTGTGACAGCTGCAAAATAAATAAAAATCAGTGAATACTAATAGAGAAAGGCCTATCAAAGAGGCGATAGGTCTTTCTATACTTTTTAAGTACTATCAAAAAATCATGAAGTGTATTGTGTGTAAAATAAAAACTCATATAATTAAGCAAAAAAAAATATGAATAACCTGATATTAGGAATTTTTTTCATTTAGTTTAAACTAGATATAGATCGTTTTATATAAACTAACCATAATGAGAAAAAAAAATAGAGTCAAATAAAAGTAAAGAATAAAATCGAAAGCTATTATACGACACAATCACAAATACATTCATTATCACAGTTTGTTATACAATTCAGAAATGCGTTATATATAGAAAAAGGTTTAATAATTTTTTAAATATTTTAAAAAGTTACTAATTGTCTCAACAGAAGTGTTGAATGAATCATCATACTTTTCATTATACTAGAAGTAAAGTATAAAAACTTGTGTGATAATGAAGCTCGATAGATATATAATATACATACGATATTTTGCTGGCAAAGTGCTTATCACAAAGAGTACATTTCATTTGCATTTTATTAGAGTGAAGAAGTGAATGGTGTTTCCATTGATGTGATACTACTCTTTTGCCACAATCCTTACATTCCACAAAATATTTATTCTGAAATAAGATCAAATACTTGCAATTATCTGTGATTTTTAAATATGTAGTATACTAGATACAGACTGCTTTAAAATTTTTGTTCTGAATATCAGCAGAATGTGTCCTTGCTTTATGCTTATCTAAATCGACTTGACGATAAAATTCCTTAGAGCATATTGGACATGAAACCAGTTGTCCCAAATGTATACGTCTGTGGACATTAAGTCCTCCACGGTTAAAGTAAGCCTTTTCACAAAATTCACATTTATATCGCTTTTCACGATGTTCTTCGTGGATCATCATGTGATTATGCAAAGTAGTTTTATTAAAAAACTTTAAACCACATTTTGTACAAATTTCAGACCGTTCTCTGTGTTCTTTGTGTGTTTGTTCATGCTTTTTCATATGCTGTTCAATTATTAATTTTGCTAAAAAAAAAATAATACATGACTGATTAAAATTACAAACGTACAATTGGTTTTAACTTACGACAATATGCACACATGATCTTTCTGTTTCTAGCGAGTACAGATTGTGGAATATCGATAGTCTCTTCTTCGGGATGGGGAATATCGATAATCGCTTCTGCATCTTCTGGAAAATTATCAGGATTTTCCAATTTAATGTCCTTATCTTTTGATTTTTTGTTCACACGATCCTTTTTTAAGTCCTCGGAGATTTCTGTAGGACTCTCTAAAGATGCTTCAACAAAAGATAATTGCAACAAATGTTTATTGTCGTCATCATCTATCAATGAGTCTGTTGAATTTTCAAAAATTATGGTTTCAAATTGTCCTGCATCGTCGATATGATTTTTTACATCATTTGTATCTTCAATTTCACTTGCTTGGCAAAATGTGGAAAAGGTTTGTTGCAGAATATTATGAGACTCCAATGCCTTTTGTATTAGAAAATGAAAGCTTTTCAAGTCATAAGAACATGTTTCACACAACATTTGAGAATAATCATCTGCAACTGCAAAAACATTTATCGAAATGATTATTCAGTTTTCGACAAAATAAAATTAACAATAAAATTTTATTAAGGTTGAAAAACTTCTAAAATCTTTTCATGTAGTAATTTATTACCGTCGTCATCCAATTGAGTATATTTATAATAACAATCTTTGTAGGTAGTACTATAGGATTCATGTATTTCTTCATTCCAATCCAATAATCCTACTGGTTCCAAACACATGCGACAGTTGTTTTGATAATCTTCCAAGGTATCCATTGGTATAAACATAACATTTATTTTTCTCAAAGTAGAGTTGCACAGACTTATAGAGTTGTGTCGTTCGCGAAAGAATAAGTTCAATTGAACTAGTATTGATGGCCAGTGTTTGTAATTTGTACAAATTTCTACAAGAGATATATGCATATCGTCACCTAAAATGCAAAAGGGTGTAACATCATTTTTTTTATTTACGTAAAAAGCAAAAATCTCCAATAGACAATTTAACAAGTTCGTTAATAAGCCTGACAGTTTTGATTAAAGAACGATAAAATTTTATGGGAAGATGTATTTCAATACAGTGCTTTATAATCACTCACCCCCATTTTAAATTTTTATAGGCAAAAACTCTATACTATATTAAAAATAATTTAGATTGGAATTTTGTTTACAAAATCGAAATTTCTTTTATCTTAGAAGTTTAAAATTTTGTATAGACATGTAATTTAGCCAAATGAATCATAATCATCAATAAAGCCGGGTTTGAAATTTTTGTTAGTTACACCCTTTTGTATTTTAGATGATGTATAAAAAAATATACAAAAAAACGCAATACAGGCAAGAGCACTGTAAATACTAAGAAATATCCGAAGAGCGCTGATGTGGCAACAATGGCTATCAATTAGAGATGGCCACGTGAGTGATTTTTGACAAAATCAAGAACCAAAAATTATAATAACGCAGGCAAGTTTGCTTTTCTACTCACGCACGATCAATTGAGTAATTTAAATTTTTGCTCACGCTCACAAAATACGCTTCTAAACTTCAAAATATTGTTTATCGCGGGTAACGGTTAATCGCACCCACTATAAACTACTTTTTAACCTTATTGGTAAGGATTAAGTATAATCCGGAAGATTTTGGAACGTGTTCTAAAATTATTAGTTCTAGAACTACATCTCTGGGGATATATACATAATAACGAAATATCACGACAAAAAATCGGCACACCGCGCTCTCGCACGAATTTTTTACCCTCACGCGTAATACACGTGAATCACGAAATTTCGTGTCACATGCCCACCTCTACTATCAATACCAAGGAATTTGTAGAGCCAATTTACACGGTGACTTTTATATGCAATTCTTGTCTGCTGCCGAATGGGATAGAGAGCAAGCGGGGTAACAAAAAAAGCACGGCTTTCGTATTTCGTGCATGTTTTTGTTATTTCTCTTTCGCACTTTTATGTATTCTTCTTTTGTTTCCTTCATTCACATTCGGTTTTTAAGCAAAAGTCACCGTGAATTTTTTTGCACCACATTTTCACTTTTTTTCTATCTACCGAATGAAGCAACAAAAGAAAAATACAAATGTGTGCGAAAGAGGTATAATAAAAACTTGCACGAAAAAAGAAAACTGCTTATTTTGTTACTGCGCTTTCTTCTCTGCACCATTTGCCATCAAACAAGAATTGTGTGCAATATCTACATGGAAAAAGGGTCACCGTGTAAATTGGCTCCATATAAAAAGTTTGTTTAGCTTTGAGAGAAATAAATTTTTTGTTTATACCAATGGATACCTTGGTAGATTATGAAAACAACTGTCGTATGTGTTTGGAACAAGCAGGATTATTGGTTTGGAATGAAGAAATACATGAGTCCTATGGTATCACCTACAAAGATTGTTATTATAAATATACTCAATTGGATGACGACGGTAATAAATTACTACATGAAAATGTTTTAGAAGTTTTTCAATCATAATAAAATTTTATTTTGTCGAAAATCGAATAATCATGTCGGTGAATGTTTTTGCAGTTGCAGATGATTATTCCCAAATGTTGTGTGAAACATGTTCTTATGACTTGAAAAGCTTTCATTTTCTAATACAAAAGGCATTGGAATCTCATAATATTCTGCAACAAACGTTTTCCACATTTTGCCAAGCAAGTGAGATTGAAGATAAAAATGATATAAAAAATCACATCGATGATGCAGGACAATTTGAAACCATAATTTTGGAAAATTCAACAGATTCATTAATAGATGATGACGATAACAAACATTTGCTGCAATTATCTTTTGTTGAAACATCTTTAGAGATTCCTACAGAAACATCGGAAGACTTGAAAAAAGACAGTGTTGACAATAAATCAAGAGACAATAAAGTTAAATTCGAAGACCATGATAATTTTCCAGAAGATATAGAAGTGATTATCGATATTCCTTATCCCCAAGAAGAGACTAATAATATTCCACAATCTTCATTAATGAAAAAACCTGTACTCTCTAGAAGCAGAAAGATCATGTGTGCATATTGTCGTAAGTTACCACCAAGTGTACGTTTGTAATATTAATCATACATCTATTACCTTTTTTTAGCAAGATTAATAATTGAACAGCATATGAAATTGCATGAGCAAACACACAAGGAACATAGAGTACGGTCTGAAACTTGTACAAAATGTGGTTTAAAGTTGTACAATAAAACAGCTTTGTATAATCATATGATGATCCACGAAAAAAATCGTGAAAAGCGATATAAATGTGAATTTTGTGAAAAGGCTTACTTTAACCGTGGAGGACTTAATGTTCACCGACGTATACATTTGGGACAACTGGTTTCATGTCCAATATGCTCTAAGGAATTTTATCGTCAAGTCGATTTAGATAAGCATAAAGCAAGGACACATTCTGCTAATATTCAGAACAAAAATTTTAAAGTGGTGGGTATCTAGCAACATATTTATAAAAATCACAGATAATGTGCAAGTATTTGATCTTATTTCAGAATAAATATTTTGTGGAATGTAAAGATTGTGGCAAAAAAGTTGTATCACATCGTTGGAAACACCATTCACTTCTGCACTCAAATAAGATGCAAATGAAATGTACTCTTTGTGATAAGCACTTTGCTAGCAAACGATCGTATGTATATTATATCTCTATAAAGCTCCCTTATCACAAAAGCTTTTACACTTTACTTCAAGTATGACACATCTGTTGAGAAAAGTAGAAACTTTGTAAAATATTTTAAAAAACAAAGTTGTAAAAAAGCGTTAACACGTTTTAAAATGTTCTTCTGCCATTTTTATATTTGTGAATTGTACATTTTCTTTACACTAAGCACTTCTGATTTGTATAACAAACTTGTGTGAAAATGAATGCATTTGGGATTGTGTCTTATAACAGCCGTAATATCTTTTGATTTTATTCTTTACTTTTATTTGTCTCTATTTTTTTCTCATAAAACCCGTATGACACTACATTTATTTTGTACTGGATTGATATTGATAGCAATGTAAGTCAAATGGGAGCGCTGCGTCACCGACATTTAATTGACAGATACTTATTTATAGTTTATAAATTTTTTGTCAATACGAAAGTGTCATACTGGCTTAAAGCCTATAGAGAAAATGAATGTCGGTAACGCAGCGCTCCCATTTGATTTACATTGCTGTCAATTTCAATCCAATACAAAATCAATGTAATGTCATACGGACTTAAGATTGCTTTATATTACGATCTACATCTGGTTTAAACTAGATTTCAAAATCTGATCTATATATAATATTATACAAAACCATACGATGGAAATCTAGATTTCACGCCTAGTGTAAACACAAACTACCATGAAATTAAATACCTAGTAACAGGTGATTCATTTTTTTTTTCTTTTTAAATTTTCAAAAATTGTAAAATCCCATCCGTATGCCAAAATTATTGTATTATAATTATATTATTATTATACACTATTTTACACACAATACACTACAATGATTTTTTGACAGTACTTACTACTAAATAGTACAGAAAGGGCTATCTAACGGGGCTTAAGTATTCATTGTTTTTTTTTTATTATTTTGCAGCTGCCACAAACATGTAAGAAATGTACATAAATACAAAGACGAATTTGCCAAAGTCGTTGAATATTATGGAGATGAAGTTGACAAAAGGACTTCTCATTTAATGCTATCGCAATTAGAACGAATAAAACCTTTTTTGGAATAGATTAAAATAAAGCAATATTTTTATACGGAATTGATAATCAATATTTGTTTTCAGTAAAATATCAATTCTTTTTTTTATTCAATTCATATAGAAATTTATTCACTTTATGAATCATTATTATTAATTTATTTATTTAAGTTCTGTAATATAAAGCCATTCAGGCAAAAAATATATATATTACACAGTAAAAATATTAACCTAAAAAAAATTCTTTGGATCCCCAACCAAAATGAAGAACATAATAGTAAAGAAAAATAGCACACATACACTCAGAGGCGGATACAGCCCTTTTATTTGGCAAGTATAATTTCTACATTTAACATTAACAAGATTTTATTTTTGTTTTCTAAAACTGACCTTAAAACTCTATTTTTATTAATTTCAACTTTTTGGTTTGAAATTAATAAAAACATTTTAAAAATGCTAAATTCCGCTGTGCCGAATCTTTGAATACCCTCCATGTATGTCCTTAGAAAACAATGATTTACCAAATTACAGATAGTGCATTATACATGTCAAAAAAATATTTTTAAATTTTATCGATATTTTCGTTAAAATAAAAAACGTATTTGTTTTCAGTCCGTTTTTTATTTAATGTTGGGAGCACTTTTAGAAACAATGATTTAAAAGAAAGGGTGTTGAACATGTTTGCTAACTTAACACATACAGTGCCAGCTCGCTTAACGTAATTCTCGATAAACGCAACTCCTCGATTATTGCAACTCGTAAATTGTTTGCATTGCTGACTCAAGCTAACGCAACTTTTCAAAAAAAACCTCAGTTATCGCAACTTTCCTCCCAAAAAAAATAGTTTGTGTTTTTATTTATATAAAACTCAATACAACAAAAAAGTGATATTCTTAATAAACTTGATAGAGGCATATCTGCAAAAGTGATTTGCGATAAATAAATAAAGTGTACAAATCAACAATAACAAGAATTAAAAAAATGAAGCTACATTGTCGAGATCGAAAATGTTGACATTACTCCAGCGTTTCCTAAAATTAAACGTCAGAATGCTATTGATTATTTTAACATTTGTCTTCAATGGGCCGAGGAAAATAGAATAGCCTTTAATGACATTATGTTCCTCCAAAATCTTCGTGAAATTGCAGTGCAGAAAAATATTTCATGCAATAAAACACAGTCAAAAATTTCTAACTTTTTTAATTGTTATTTTTACCATTAAGTTTAAAGATTAAATTTGTACATCCGTTGTACATTAAAATGTGTATTTTTTATTTGTTATTTATGTTATTTTTAACAAAATCAATAAATTTATTTTAATAATAAATGATTTAAATGTGTTATAAAATTTATTTTTATAATTTAAACCGTAAAAAATAGAGACTCAGTTTTCGCAACTGCCAAAATTTCTATTATTTGCATTGAGCGAGGTTACACTGTATTTACCTTGCATATTTAGAGAGCAATTCTGAATAAATAAATTAAAAATTTATCCAAAACAATATATTACAAAGTTTTCTAAAAAGCAAACGTAAGCATGTACAAATGTATGTACGTTGGATATTAGTGGACAAAAACAAAAATGTCCATGAACCGCTAAAAACCAAAACTAAAAAAAATACTTTTTAGCGGCTAAATTTTTTTAGCTAAGCACATGTCAAAAATATAAAAAAAATTTGGGGACTGATATTTTTTGAAATAAAAAATAACAAGGTACATATTCCCATAGGGTTCTACTTAAAGAGTGATTTTTGAGATTACCACGAGTACCAATATTTTTGAAAAACAACAGTATTTTATAAAAAAACAGTGATAGCAAAAATTAGTATTTTAACAAAAAACAGTATTTGATTAAAAAAACAGTTATTTAGCAAAAACTAGTATTTTAGCAACAACCAGTATTTTAGCAATAATCATGTATTTTTAAGTAAAAATCAGAATTTTTAAACAAAAAAAAACAGTATTTTAATCAAAAACAAGTATTTGTAAAAAAAACGTATTTAAAAACGCGCATTTTCCAAAAAAAAACAGTATTTTGCAAATGCCAGTATTTTATCAAAAACCTGTATTTTGTAAAACCCAACATTTTAAAAAACCATTATTTTTAATAAAAACCATTATTTTTTTACCAAAAAACAATATTTTACCAAAAACCAATATTTTACCAAAAAACAATATGTTACCAAGAATCAGTAGTTTAGCAAAAAAAGTATTTTACCAAAAAAACATTATTATTTTATCAAAAACTACTACTTAACCAAACACCAGTATTTTACCATAAACCAGTATTTTACCAAAAAATAGTATTTAACCAAAAAACAGTATTTTACCAAAAACCACTATTTCACCAAAAACCAATATTTTGCCATAACCCAGTATTTTGTAAATACCAATATTTTGAAAATGCTAGTATTTTGTCAAAACCCAGTGTTTTACTAATACCAATATATTTAAAAACTGTATTTTACCAAAAAAAACTGTAATTTACAAAAACGAGTAAAAATACTGTGAGCAAAAAACAGTATTTTTGCAAAAAAAAAAAGTTTTTCAGTAAAAAAAACAGTATTTCAGCAAAAAAAAACTGTATTTCAGCAAAAACCACATGAATCACAAAACTTCTTGTCACGCGCTCACCACTACGTGGGTGCACCGCGGTTGGGGTTAACCGCGGTTTCGGTTAAATGCAAACTCTGTACTCAAATACATTAAGAAAAAATATTCTTGCTACACCACATGTAAAAAAATCGAAAAAATTAAAGAAATAATCACGACAAAAAATCGACTAACGCACGAAATTTTTTTTATAGCTCTCGGTCACGTGAATCACGAAATTTTGTTTCACGTGCCAACCTCTAGTCTACACCCACATACCCGGGTATGTGAATTGAAAAACAAAATTGTTTTAAAAATCATATTTTTTTATTATTTATAGATAGATAGATAGATATAAATTTATTAGTATTTTCAATACTTTTAAAATTCTCACAATATTTACATTTCATTTTTACAATATAAATTGTTTTGCTCTATATTAATAATTAATTTAATTTAACAAAGTTTGTACATTCTTTTCTAAATAAATATTCATTTCTCTCATTCTTTATATTAATTGATAGTGAGTTAAATAATTTAAGTCCTTTGTAAAAAAGAGATAGTTGCATTGCCATTGTGCTAGCTTGTTGCAGTCGAAAATCATCAGAGTTTCTGAGTCTATATGGCTGTACATCACCTACATATCTTATTTGCTCGCAAAGGTACTCGGGCGCATTTCCTTGTTTCATTTTTTTGATAAACAGTAGTGTATTGAGTTCCAAACGTTGCCTTATATTTAACCATTTAAGAGTATTAAGCATTAGATGTATGGGCGTATATCTGTTACATTTTAAAATTGTTCTCATTGCCTTATTTTGTAATTTTTGAAGTCTGTCTATTTGCGTTGATTTGCAGCAAGCATAAATTATTGTAGATCCAAACTCAAAATGTGGTTTAATCATCGTGTTGTATATGTGTATTGCTGTCAATGTTGATACTTTATTTCGAATTCTTTTGAAAAAGCCAATTTTTTTACCTATTTTCTTGCAAGTGTATTCTATGTGTTCCTTAAATTTTAGTTTTTTATCAATAATAAACCCAAGGTATTTAATATGTTCAACCTTCTCTATTATTTTATCGTTTATTTTAAAGTTCGTCTTGCTGGTCATATTTATTTCAATTATTTTTGTTTTGTTTTCGTTTAATTTTAATTTGTTCATTTTTAACCAATTATTTATATTATTAATATCATACATCATATTAATTTTACATTGTTCTTCTGTATCTCCTTCTGTGTATATTAGAGTGTCATCCGCATACAAAACTATTTCACTTCTTGTTATAATATTGGGCATATCATTTATATAAATGCTAAATAATAACGCCCCAAGTATGGATCCTTGTGGAACACCGAAATCATTATCAATTAATTGAGATGTTATCCCATTTACAATTGTTATTTGTTTCCTGTTTGACAAGTACGATTTAAACCATTCAAGTTCAACACCTTGAACCCCGTATTTAAAAAGTTTTTTGATAATTATTTCTCTATCAATCGTTTCAAATGCTCTTTTAAAGTCCAAAAAAATAGCCATTATTTTCCTTTTGCATCCAATTTGTTTCCAACGATTTATTACAAAATTAACTGCTGTTTCGCACGAAAATTTTTTTCTGTATCCAGATTGATATTTCGATATTAATGAGTTGTTCTCCGTATACTTTTCCAATTGATCTTTCACAACTTTTTCTAAAATTTTCTCACATGTCTTTAAAGAGTTTATAGGACGAAATTCTTCACATTTTTTTGTGTTGATCACTTTTTCAATCGGTGTTACCATTGTTACTTTCCAAACTTCAGGAAAAATTCCACTTTCTAGGGATTTATTTACTATATCCAACAATATTTTTCCAGTTATGCTCCAATTATCGATTATTATTTTATTTGATATTTTACAGTAGTCAGGTTTTTTGTTTAAATGCATTATGATATTCTTAAGTTCTAAAATTGATATTGCACGAAAATTAAATTTTTTATTTACATCTGATACATTGTCTACATATTGCACTTGTTCGATCGAGTCTCTTATATACTTAATACTGCTTACAAAATAATTATTAAAATTACTGGCTATTTTTTTATTATCCTTATATTCTACTTCATCAAATATCACATTTGTTATCACAGATTGTTTCTTTTTTAGAACTAAGTCTTTAATTTCTTTCCACATTTGCTTTTGGTCTTTGGCATTATTTATTTTGTTGTCAATATATTTATTTTTCTCATTTTCAATTTTCAATTTATATAAATTTCTGATCGATCTATAATTTGACCATGCATCATATGTATTTTCAAATCTTGCAACTTGGTGTGTAATAATTTTATTTCTTTTTAATAATCGCAGTTCATTATTGAACCATTTATTGACATTATTTTGCTGCCTTATTGTTCTTTTAATTATGAATTTGTTGACAGTTTCCTCAAAACATTTATCAAGCATTAATGCATTTTCATTTACATCGCTGAATTGTTCATAGTTTAATAAAGATCTAAAATGACCATAAAATAAATTTTGATTGTATTTAAATATCTCCTTAGGTTGTATGTTTTTATCACTTTGATTATTTTGCCCACTTTTTATGTTTATATTTAATGCTTCATGATCCGCTATTTTACCCGCGTAACTATATTCTACTGATATTTTTTGGCTTTTTGTTATAACATAGTCAATTAGAGTTTTTGAGTTATTTGTAATACGTGTGTAATCATTTACAATCTGTTTTAGACCATTATCGTTTAAACTGCTTTCAATTTTATTTTTATAAAAACTGTTTTGTGTCCAATCTATATTAAAATCTCCACTTATCAAAATATCACAGCTGTAATCACAGATTTCATCTAAAATTTCATCAAAAACCGTACAAAATTCCGCCTCCCCACAGCTGGGTGATCTATACAATGTAGCCATAATCATACGTGTACTATCATGTTCAACTATGCAAGCTATGATCCAATATTTTGATGGTACTACTTTTTCCAAAATTTTTTTCATTTTCCAAGTTTTCTTATAGTATATAATAACACCTCCCGTTCTTGTTGAGTTTGAAAACGATATTATCTGATTATAGCCTTGTAAAGTTATTTCACTTTCTTCGATGTTCTCAGTTAGATGTGTTTCCGAGAGTAAAATAAAATCCATATTTTCTGTTGCAGCAATAACTTCTACCTGATTAAAATTGTTAATTAATCCTTGTACGTTTGTATAAAGAGCCCGTATAATTTTTAATTGTTATATTGCTAAGCCCATTCTTCTTTTTTTCATATTTAATTTGTTTTGGTAAACTTGGCATTCCTTATTATTTGTTGTATGATTTTCATCTAATCCCAAATTAAGTTTGATATTCATTCTAACACAATTAATGCATTTAACAATTTGTTCCTTATTACACTCCTTTGTTTTGTGATAGCCATGACATTTAAAACATATTTCCTGGTTTCTGCAGTCTTTGGCCATATGGTTGTATCCTTTACATTTAAGGCACTGTAAAACATCCGTACCATCAAAAACTCTACACCTTTCCCATCCTATATTAACTCGTTGTGCGGTAATCATTGTTGTATACGTTTCATTATTAACTGCTAATTTGACATTGTATATTGTTTTATTGTTTCTTTTATATTCGTATTGTTCTATAATTTTCATTTCACTGCTATTAATCATTGGATTTTGTTTCTTCAATTTTTCAATTATTTCACCTTCTTCATATTTAAATGTCATATCTGTTATTTTAATTTTTAATTCAACTGGACTGGGCACCTTAATTTCATATCCTTCTTTTAATTCACTTTGTATAGCATTTCTTATTTTTTCCCTTTCTTCGTTATTTTCGCTTTGTATTACCACTGTACCGTTTCTTCTGTTTTCGACTCTTGTTATTTTAAAGTTAACTGGATCGACCTTTTTGTTTAGTTCTTCTTTTGTTTTATCTACACCTTGCTTTTCTTTAGGTTTTACAATTAATGGCACTTGTATATACGGATTCGGTAGCGCGATCTTGTTTTTTAGGGTTTCAGAGTATGTCATTTTCGTTTTTTGTTCACTTGTCTCTTTAATTACCTTCTTTATTTCATTGCACATACTGACATTGCTATCTTCAAATGACTTACAAATTTTTTTGTTGTTATTTTCAAATTCCTTAACGTACCCATACAATTTTTTTACCTCCTCAACATTTTTTTCACATGATTTTTGAACATTATCTATTCTTTTCATCCTGTCTTCATACCGTAGTTCAATAGCCTTTAATAGTTCTTTAATTTCTCCTTCATTTTGTTTCAGTGATGACCCGAATTCATGTTTATATTCCACTAAATTTTGTTTGTTTTTATTCACAGCTTCTTGTATTTCTGTTAGAACCATGTCGACATTTTGAATATATTGTAGACAATCATCACACATAAACCGTATAAAGTTTTTGCTTTCCAGCATCTGGGATGAATACTGGTCAATTCCCGAACATTTAATTGAACAATGATATACTTTATTACACACTCCCATACATCTAATTCCTGTTTCACCACGAATTGATATTTTGCATTTACAACACTCAGACATGTCTGAGTGTAATTTTTATATTTCTTTTCTTTGTAACAATTAACAATATTTATATATATTTTTTTTTAAATCTTTAAATTCTACTACCAGGTTTTTGTAGGTTCTTAATAGTCCTGTCTATTTTTTAACCAAATATTATTATTTTTATTATTTTATTTTAAGAGCTTTATTTTATTCACTTCCTCTCGCCAGTGTTGCCAATAATAAACATTTGACATTACAGTCTAAACTCTGTATGACGAATATTCGGAATAAAGAAAACCTAATTGTATTAACTTCCTTATATAACGAATATTTCTGAAAATTTTAACTCGATATAACGAACAATTGGTAACAAAATATATAAAAAAGATTAGAAAATAAAAAAATATCTAAATAAAAAAATAATTTCTGAATTTCTTCTTTCTGAACATTCTAGTGTCAGCGTGTACCATTATTCCAGTTCTTTTTTAAACTTTTAGTAATCTCAAAAATATTAAAAATGCTAAAAAATAGTGGTACTTTTGGCATTCTTTGCAGTCTTTCCGTGTTGGTCTTTTTCTGGGTCATAGGTAACAATTTTCTTTAAGGCTTATTCTTCCCTAATTATCACGTTCTTTTGATGCGCATGCTAGAAGGTTTTCAACAACTAGTGTTACTGAGTGGCATAACATGCTTTCAATTCCATTGCATGATGAAAAATTTCCCATGATTTGTGAACTAACATTATTGAGTTATTTTTTTCAAAATTCTGAATACAGTTGACTTTCCACTGCTATTAAAAAACATTTACAGTACATATGTTTTTTTTTATACTAAATATCACTGTTTAATTAAGAAAGAATATAAATATGAGTTCTATTGTGAGTATAAACATTTCATTGTTTGTCATCCAATATAGTTTTTACTAATTCCGTTTGCTTTAACAATAAAAATGAACTTCGTTTGTTAACCTCGTCTCCATAGTATTCAACGACTTTAGCAAATTCATCTGTGTATTTGTGAAATCGTCTCACATGCTTATGACAGCTAAAACAATACAATTTATAAATAAAAATCTATTAATGCTTATTGCAAAATGATATACATACGAAGTTTTGCTGGCAAAGTGTTTATCACAAAGAGTACACTTCATTTGGAAATTGTTTGAATGAAGTAATTGATGATGTTTCCAATTGTGTGATACAATATTTTTGCCACAGTCTTTGCATTCCACCATATATTTGTTCTGAAAACAAAACAAAGAGACAGAATTATGTTTTACTATAAATAATTTTAAAATTAAACTAAATGAATTACTTTTTTTATATTTGTGTTCGTCAATGCTGCAGAATGGGCTGCAATGTGATGTTTATTTAACTCATGCTGACGATAAAATTCCTTTGAACATATAGGACAGTATATCATTTGTCCTAAATGTTTACGTTTGTGAAGAGTAAGTGCTCCGCTGTTAAAGTAAGATTTATCACAGAATTCACATTTAAATTTCTTTTCGCGACCTTTTTTGTGTATCATCATATGAGAATGCAACGCTGAATTATTAAAAAACTTAACGCCACATTTTGGACAAACTACATTACGTTCTCTTTGTTTATGAGTATCTTCATGAGGCTTTAAATTTCTTGGAAGAAACAATTTTGCTGCAGAAAAACAAAACATTAATAATAAATTAAATCTGACCAAAATAAATAAAACCTACGGCAATATGCACAAGTTATCTTTTTGTTTTCAACACTGTTTTCTATAGCTTTATCGTGTGATGATAAAGAATTTAATGGGGATAGTGACGCATCCATAGGTTGGTCAAAATCTTTTGAAAGATCATTATCTTCTTCTGCCTGTTTAACTTCAGATTGTGCTTCATTAACTTGTTCGTTTTTTAAGTCTTTGGAGATTTTCGCTGGTGTTTTGGCTATTTTGTAAATCTTTTTATCTTTCGATTTTTTTTCACTATGTTTTTTCAAACATTTAGAAAGTTCTATTGATTTCTCAACCTTACTTAAAGGAAAAAAGTCCTTCTTTTCATCATCATCTGTTAATGTAGATTGTTCAAACAATACTGTTTCAAAATCTCTAGCCTCTTCGAATTGTTCCTTTATATCAATTATATATTTGGTGTCATTTGTTTCGCTGAATGAGACCAATGTTTGTTGTAAAGTATAATGCGATTCAAGCGCCTTTTGTATTAGGAAATTAAAATTTTTTAAATCAACTGAACATGTTTCACACAGCATTTGCGAAAACAGATCTGAAACTAAAAGACATGGGTGAATTACAAAATGTAATAAAAACCATATTTTTATATTTATTATTATACAATTTCAAACCAAGCCCTTAGGCCAAATATGGCTGGCTCATTAACAACTCACTAAAAAATACTTCTACATAATACGTAAATATTTATCAATAAAACAAATTATAAATTTAATAACTTATCAAAAAAAAAATAAATTAACAATAAAGAAATATTTAAGAGTCTTTTCATGTCAAATCAACCAATATGTGTAACCCATCTCCTCCGAATTTTAGGATTTTTTGTACAAATAATAATATAATAACACTAAAATAAATACAAAGGTTGAGGGCACTAACACACCTGGATCCGAAAATATGAGGTCGTGCCAATCGGAAAAAAATTTCCCTGTGAAATATCTTTGTTTACAATTTGATTTTTATTTATTGATCCGAAAAAACCTCCACTCTAAAATTTGTCACAGCTGTAAAGAAGAAAAAAGGAAAGAAATTTAATACCCTTTTAAATGCGATGCTTATGAGCCGAGTACCTTTAATACTTTTCAAGAAAATGACAATTAGGTAAGTACAACTTTGTACATTTTTGTATTTTTTTCCGATTTTCAACACCTCAGATTTCTTGATCCAGGTGTGTCAGTGCCCTCAAACTTTGTGTTTGTCTTAGTTTTACGATATAATTTATTCATACCAAAAATAAGCGCATTCGGAAACAGTCATGTCAAAAACGGCATATTTTAAGTTGAGTTGAGGTGGTTCAACTCTTAATACAAATTTTCTTTTCCTAAAAATACCCTATGGGTGGTTATTGCGTTCAAATACATAAGAAATTAGTCACCAAAAATTTAATTATATCGTAGATAAAATTCAATAAACAGAAAAATCAAAACCTAACTAATATATACAATTTTGTGTAATTTAAAACAAATGGCCAATGTAAATAAACTCCGTAACCTGTAACTAGTATTTTGTTTCAATGTTAACATCTTTCACACCATGCAAAATGCTCAGTTTGCATCAGAAGCCTCTTTGTCCAACAAAGCGTTTCGATTTAACTCTATTGGTTTCGAAGTTATCAAAAACTCCAATGAGAAACCTATAGTGGAAATTCTCCGGCAAAACCACCTATAACTATAAATTTGCCTATGAT
Source organism: Eustalomyia histrio (assembly GCA_949748255.1). Lineage (NCBI taxonomy): Eukaryota > Metazoa > Arthropoda > Insecta > Diptera > Anthomyiidae > Eustalomyia > Eustalomyia histrio. The sequence continues at coordinate 88,808,771 of OX456525.1, read as the reverse complement.
TTTATATCAAAATAAAATTTTACGAGTTTTTTTTAACAGTTTTTAGTAATATTTCGAAATAAGTATTAGAACTAAAACAAAGAGGTAAAATACTATTATTTTGCCATGGAAGGCAAGGGTGATAATTATTTTTTGATAAGGGAACGGTAGTTATTAGAGCATTTGATGAGAGGCAAAAGAAAATTTGGATATATTCTTAAAGAAGGAAAGAAACTAAAGAGTTACGGATGATGGAAAAAATATGGAGAAAGAAAAAAAGAGCCGGGAAGGTTGAACTCAAATTATACAGGCGGGTGTTTTGTTTTTTGTTTCACTCCTGAAAAGTAGTAGTTTTCCAAGGTGGTGAATATGAAAATCTGGGGGGATATGATATTTTTGCCTTTGCAATTAACCAAGATTTGTGTCAAAAAACCAAAATTATGTCGGTTAAGATATTTCAGCGGTCAAGGCTCAATATTGATTCCATACAAACCAAAATATTAACTTTTTGGATCGTACAAATATGACCAACAACTTATCAACATTTTTTATTTCACCCACATACCTACATTAAAATAGGTGTCTTCGAGTGACTGTTTATCGACGTTAGCTCGAACATTTTTGGTTAAGATAGAAGTTAACTTTTGTTTTATTATTACCATGATCTTCCAATTGCGTGTACTTGAAGTAACAATCTTTATAGGTTTCCCCCCAGGAATCAGGTATTTCTTCATTCCAATCCAGTAACCCCGGTTGCTTTAAACAAATACGACAGTTATTTTGGGAATATTCCAAGGCATCCATTGGTAAATTATTTTTTTTTTTTCAAAGATAAACAAATTTACTTAATTTAGAGATGCACCACACCAGTCATTGGTAACACATGTAATAGTGTCATACAAAATATTTAAGATTCGGTTATTTTTTTGTATATCAAATTTGTATAGAAATAATTACTTGTTTATTCGTATTGTTGTGTTTATGTGCCAGGCCTAAAGTGTACATTAATTCAGTGGCAACGCTCCACCTAGCTGCAAACAATTACAATCAGTGTAATAGGGCAAATTAGACTACAGTGATTTGCATAATATTGTGATAGCATACGTATAATTATAAATTTGCATTTAAGGTTTATGTAAAAAATTTAAATTGTTTTGATTTTTACACAAGCTTTTATTGTTAGGTGCGTTTGTTTGCGCAGGTGACTTTTAGTCTATTTGCCGCATAAGAATAAATTGTTTTCGCCCAACCCACCAAACAAAATGTTCTGTTTATATACCGTTTTCGATGTCATTAACGAAATCCAACTCCATTGACGTACGGTTTTCAGGATCCGTATACGAAATTTATAAAAGCAATAATAAAATAAAGCGAAAATAAAAAAAATAAGATTTTTTCTGTTGTAATAGAATTAAAAAATACATGCTTTGAGAAGAAGCCAAAAAACAAAAATTTGGCGGTTACAACAATTATTTATTACTTTTTACAATAATACAATTTAATGACAAAAATGATTTTTTGGTCTTATCTTCCGATTCTGAGATGGATAATGATACCATTTGTATAAGAAAGAACGTTCGGAACAAAAGTGATCCACTGACTTTTCCAGCGCAAGGCACTAATACCTTTGTAATTTATTTTGTATTTTTGTTAAACCAATTTTATTTTAGATTTATTAAGCGTTTTAGACTTACTAGGGAGGCATTTCACTACATTATGTCCGAGATTAAATTTGAGGGATATATGGCAACATCATTGACGCTAAAATTGCAGTTAGGAGCCTTTATTAGGACTTTTTGTCTATGCAAGACAAACTATCAAAATTCGGTGAACTATTAAAACATTTTTTTTTCTGCTTTTTCCAGTGGAAGATTCTAACATACGGTAGGAAATGATTTTTTGAGTGGAAATATGTTAAAGCGCAGTAAGAAAACAAGCCAATAATGTTAATGAAATGGAAGCTCAGCTGCCCAGCAAAAACATGGTATCAACTACTTACCAGCCTATTTATTAGTCGCTTAATTGCGTTCGCAATGTCCAAAATGTGATTTGTACTCATTATTTTTTGGCAGTTTATTATCGAGAGGGTAATGACCACCCATTACTTTTGATAATGACTACTCATTAATCTTGGAAAATAGCTAACAAAAGTAATTAAGCGAGTTAATAGGCTGGTAAGTAGTTGAAATCCTATTTTGCTGGATGTGTCCAAAATTTATTTTTTATTTATATTGTTATTATTTATAAAAATTCAGTCATATAAACCTTTTTGTTTTTTATTTTGATTATTTTGCTCCTAAAGGAAACATATTATTTTAACTCACTTTTAACTTAAAAAGTCAAAAATTTTTATTTTCATTTTTTTTTTTTTTTTGCATAGAAAAATTATGAAGAAAATGTTATTTGTTTGCGTTTTACCTAACGAGCAATTTTTCGACGGCAAGCACTACTAGATATCGAAAGCTGTGTCTCAAACAAATATTACGAGCAATTTTACTCCATCACAAATGCCGTAATTCGGACCCTGAATTGGACTAAAATAGTAATTATGCACACACAAATGTAGATATCTGGTTATATTTGGACTACAAAAGCTATGTAGAATCTTAAATCATACCACCAATTTTTGGTTCACATTTTCCTTTTATAAATACACCGCTGAATAAATTATCTTGTCCAGCAATTTCATTCAGATTTTTTAATATATTGCAGCGTTCATTTTGCGCCTATATAATATGGATCAGGTCCAGGAATTTGGTCTGGTTCCCTGTATATGGTCCAAGTCGTATTGTGGTTGGTCTATACTATCTCATGGTTGTGGGTGACAGATTATATTTTACTTTTCTGTACTATCTTCTAATAAAGGTTTTACTATTTCCGCTTGCTTCAACATTGTAAGGGAAATAGGTTTGTGAACATCATCTCCGTAATATATGACGACTTTGGCATAGTCGCCCGTGTATTTGTGCACTCGTTTCACATGTCTGTGGCAGCTTAAAATTAAAAGCAATAATTAAAAATTATTTAATGTGTACTAAAAAAATAAGAAACATACCAAATTTTAGTAGTAAAGTGCTTATCGCATAGAGTACATTTCATTTGAAACTTATTTAGGTGAAGTAATTTGTGATGTTTCCAGCGGCTTGATATAACATTTCTTCCACAATCTTTGCATTCCACCAAATATTTTTTCTGAAAGCAAATTAACATTAGATATTATTGTCAATATTTTAAAATGAATTCACATATAGTACTTTGTCTACCACGGCAACAGAATGGACTCTAGCTTTATGTTCATCCAAATCAACCTGACGAAAATATTCCTTAGAACATATTGGACATGATACCATTTGTCCCAAATGTATACGTCGGTGGATATTAAGTTGTCCACGTTCATAGTACGCCTTATCACAAAAATCACATTTATGTTTTCTTTCGCGATTTTCTTTATGGATCCTCATGTGTTGCTTTAAATGATCTTTATTGAAATATTTTGTACCACATATGGGACAAACTGCTTTACGATCTCTATGTTTGTGAGTTTCTTCGTGCCTTTTCATACATGTAGCATTTAATAATCTTGCTAAAAAGAAATATACATAAATCAGTGGTCAAAGTTTAAATTTACAATAATTCAAAACATACGACAATATGCACACATTATCTTTTTGGTTTTTTTACTCTCACTTTCATCCATTATTTTGTCCTGTGCTGTATCACAGTTTGATAGAGTTGGTCGAATATCCATAACTTCTTCCGAATTCTCGGGAAAATTCCGTTTTCTTAAATTTATTTTACTAACATCAGATTTTTTATCATTTTGAACTTTTTTCAGTTTAGATTTTTTATCGCTTATGATCTTTTTCAATTCCTTGCTGGATTTAATATTAGTTTTAGATTTTTTCTGTACTGGTTCATTTTTTAAATCTTGAAAAAAATCCAATGAGGTGTCAGCATTTATCAGCGAATTAATTTCTTTGTCTTCAGTATTATCTATTGATTCATTTGATTTCTCAGCGTCATGAATTTGTTCTATTTTTATTTCAATTTTTTCTTCCATGTTATTTGGTTGATTAAATGTCTCGTATGTTTCTTGTAGAATGTTATAAGACTCTATTGCCGTTTGTATTAGAAAATGAAATCTTTTTAAATCGCATGAACATGTTTCACACAACATTTGCGAAAAAGGATCTGAAACTAAAGAAGAGTGTTAAATTTACTTATTTCAAATTGGAGGATATACCATATTACTTGTAAAAACAAATGAATTGAAATAACTATTTTAACCCTTTGTGGACGGACGGTACTTACCAGTACCATGCCAATTTTTCATCTGCTACGCATTATGCAAAAATATTTCTGCATTCTATGAGCACTGGTTCTTTAAAGTACCATCTTCTCTTCCAAATAAAGTAAAATAATCATTCTTTTATAATTACTATTGCTAATAAGATTAATTCCAACATTTGGAGGGTTTGCTGAGGGCGAAATTTTATTTTAATGAAAGTTTTTTATAATATTAATTAAGTGTGCATTTCGTATTATTAATTGTAATAAATACATACAAAATCTTGTAGCCCTTACATAAGGGCAGTATTCAATGCTAAATGCAGGCTAACAAAATATAATTTTTATCTTATTAAATAGTTTTTAAAAGCAACATGTATATTGAACTGTATGTAAACTTTTCGTTCATATAATAGTTTAAAATAAAAAAGTCAGTAATTATATAATGTATTAAAGCTTCTTTATATAACTCAATATAGTGAAACCAATTCAAACAGTCATAACAATATTATCATTGAAATAACGGTTTTTTCTAAGTGTATGTAGACTTTATTGGCCAACTGTATGTAGTATGTCGCCAAAAATCACAAATAAAAAATCTCTCACCTGCCCATCTCTATATGGGACTATATAGGTAGTGCTACACCACGATATTTATATGGGCAGTGCTACACGTTCAATGTATATTGATCGCGATGTAGCATGCAGTATTGATGGATCCCGATCTATATCGCAAAACAGCCAGATTCTGAAATTCAGATGGTGGATCAATGTGAATGTGTAGCAACTTTGTGATATCAATTCGCGATACGTTAGTAAAAAGTGAAAGAATAAAAAAATAAAATACGAAGTTCCTCTGAAACAAATAGAAAATTGAAACATAAAACAAACAAAAAAAATGTAAATACTGACGCGATAAATATCAACGTGTAGCATACTCGCGCTCCATCAATCCAAATATATATTGAACGTGCATCACTGCCCTATATACGAACATGTAGACTTTTTCCATACTAGCGTTTTTCAATGCATATAAACGCGGCATATTTTTAAGTCAAAAAACGAAAATTATGTCGGTTCAGATGTTTCTCGATATTGTTTCCATACCAACCAAAATAACACTTCTTGGATCGTAAAAATTTGGCCTAAAACTTATCAACATATTTAATTTCACACACTTGTTTTATTATTACCATTATCTTCCAGTTGCGTATACTTGAAGTAATAATCTTTATAGTTTTCACCCCAGGAGTCAGGTATTTCCTCATTCCAATCCAATAACCCCGGTTGCTTCAAACAAATACGACAATTGTTTTGGGAAAATTCCAAAGTATCCATTGCTAAACTAAAATTGTTCTCAAAAATAAACAAATTTACTATTTAGAGATGCACCAACTGCTGAAATAGTGTTTACAAAGTAATAATACAATTCGGTTACTTGTAATTGAGCCTTCACACACCAAGCGCACAATTTTTGTTTTGTTTGTAAAAGACGGTATGATATTCATCTGGCATGAAATGTATACGTGCATACAGCTCTGTGTATTAGTGTTTTTTGAATACATTGAGCCAACACACACGAGACTAATATTTAAGCTCACAATTTTTGTTCTGCAACATAAGGGAATGGTATTCATCTGGCATAAAATTTATATGTTTACATAGCTTTGTATGGGTTAGTAATTTTTGTATTCATTTAACATTGGGCGTTTTTTAAAAATGTGCTGGTTGAAACATTACGCCACAAAAAAGCCATTCTCTTCGCCCCTCTTGCCAACAAGCTGGCATGTTATGCCAGTACAATTGGTCTAGTGTATGATAATCGTTGATGCCTGCCATTCCCATACAAATTTGAATTATCTAGCTTTAACACTAAACGTTGTCTTATGTTAAATTTATATGGGAATGTCTTAAGCCATCTTTGATACATGGTATACGTAATATAAAACATGTTCTCGCGATTACAAAAAAAAAATTAAAAAGTAAATTTAAGTAAACAAAAACCCTAGATGAAGTATAAAAATCAAATTCTCCCAAATGACCTTATATGGTATTGTTTTGCCATGCTTTGGTACCTTGCCGCATAAACATAGCTAAATTTGACATAACTAAAAAAACAACGTTAAACGTACCGCTTTTAATCCAACTCCGTTTACGAAAAGTTTCCCGTGTCCGTATACGGACTAATTTTAAGGAACATCGAACCTGATTCGAATCCGTCAACGGATTCGTGTTTAGGCGGCAAGGTTTACTATAAACATAGCACGCATATACAAAAAGTTCACTCAAGAAACAATACGTTTCGTATATGTACCGTCATAAACGGAATCAACCTCCATTTATTTTACATTTTTTTTTTGATATTTTTCATGTTTGTTCCAAAAAAAAAAAAAAAAACAAATTGGATATAAATGAAATGTATTTCGAAGACTGTGAAGTACTAATAATATTATGAAGTTGTAAATAAGGACTTTGAAATTTGTAACTCTAAACATTCTTAAGTTTAATATTACGATATAATAATATACTCAAAAAATTTTTGCAGTTACTTTATGACAGTTGGTTGTGTGGAAATCAGCAAAAAGTGTACAAAAGATAGAGAGAAGTTCCCTCTCACGAATACGAACATAGTTTGGTGGCAACAAAGGTGAGTTTTTGTCATTAGTAGTGTTTAGCGGTGCTGCCATATAAAAAATTTTAGCTATTTTTCTTGCCGTTTTTGGGATGCTTGAGATTTTTTCATAAAAAAATGTTTTTTATTTTATTCATGTATTTTTTCAGATATTTCATATAAAAATATAATATTTGTTTGATATACTATTTATTTTTACTAAAATTAGACTTATTTAACATAAGTAAAAAACAAACTTTGCAATTGTAAATTGTAAAAATAGTTACGAATTCAAATATAACATCGTGACATGAAAAGTATTAAAGTGTGCACACCCATTGACCAACTCTGTCTATTCATATCCTGTATTTCCCATTTCTATGGTTAAAATAAATAATAATAAAGTGAATAAATATGCTATTTATTGTTGCAATATATTACAGCAGCATTAGGCGAAACAGATGGTAAGGATGTAACAGAAAAAACGGGTTCTTTATTTGTTTTATTTTCAACATTTACATCATCAAGTACACTTGCACTTTGATCAGCAATAACAACAACATTATCACTTTCTGTTGTATTAAGAGCAGAAGTTAAAATATTTAATTTTTTTTCTTTTTGCTCTCTGTTTTTTTTTATTATTAGATTTAAGACTTTTCAAATCATGAAGTTCATTTATAAGGGATGAATTGAGCATTTCTTTAAGCTCTCTCACTTCATTTGTTAACGAAGAGATGTGTAAAAGAAGATTAGAAGTAACTTTCAAACAAGTAGATCAATTAAAAACAATGTTTTTATTTTTATTAAATACTTCAAGAAAATTATCATCAATATTAGCACAAATTAAATGAAATTTGGCCCTACACAAATGTCAAGCAATTGATTTATTATTATTATATTTTAGCGAATTAAAACACTTCGCGCAAAGATTAGACGGGGGATCCATTTAAAAATACGTTTGTTCACTCGAGAGTCAAAAAACTATTTTATATATTATTAAAAAAACTATAAAAAATGCATGAATTTAAAAAAAAGTTGTTTTCATGGAAAACTGGAAAACAGTTAAGAATCCCAAAAACTGAGATAAACAATTAAACTATTTATATGGCAACACTGCAGACTCCAAATTTAATCTTTTTCAACACACTAGCAACTTTGAAAAGGTTGTCCACTATATAAACTTGTTGCCGCTGAACTCTGTATCATGTTGAATTTATTGTAGAGTACTTCTGACACCCTACAGTAAATTATATACTTTTTGATATGGGAAACATTAGAGTATTCAAAAAGCCGGCCTTTTAAAAAACCGGTTTCGGTTTTTTTATTTATTAGTTAATATCTTAAAAATTAATATTATAAAACTATATTCAAATCAAATGAATAGAGATCATTAAGTTTGTAAATTGGGTAAAATAAGTACGTTAGTAATTTGAACGTTTAAAACGTTTGGCATTAAAAAAGTTTTTTTTAATATTACATTTTAAATATGTAAAAAGAAAATCTATTTTTCAGTTCTAAAATAATATTTTAGAAATAATATGCAATTTAAATGTTTCGTTTTAAGACGATTTTTTTATTTGCTTTTGATAAAGCTAGAAGTGGAAAATACTCTTTCACTAAAAGTAGATGTTGGACAAATAGTCAAAAGATATTTATATAAATTTTCCAACTTTTCGGTGCTTTTGTCGCATTTATCAAGATATATGAAATCATCATCGAGCAAAGCGGGTTTGGACTTAAGAGTGGAGTCTGGTACCTAAAAGGGTGTAGAACAAGATGAAATGAGTTAGATTTCTGATAAAAATTTATTTACCCCATAAAAACGTACAAAACGAACTTGGGAAAATCGATAAAAATGAGAAAAACATTAAAATTTTACTTCTTTTGATAGCTGAGAACGAACAGAGCAGCAACAATAGCAAAGGTATTATCACACCAAAAGCGAAAATAATACTTCACCACACAGGCATGACGTCACCAAAGTCGGCACCCAATCATAACTTACCATACCAAATCGCATCTCCCAACTGAAGGTGTGTTTACAGTGATAATGGGTTATGAAGCTTTAAATGCGTTTTTCTCAAAACTTCATTTTCACACACTAGGTACCTTTTCTCGGAGAAGGTAACATATAATGATGAATGATTTTGTACACTCTTTTTTGTACACTCGGTTTCGGTTTTTGAATACTCTAGGAAACATCATCTCTTTAAAAAAAGAAAAAATTAGGAAATAAAAATTGTCCCAGCTAGAGGCTTAAATACAACAATATTTTTTTTATAAATTATAAGAAAAGTTGAAAAGCATCTAAGCTCCAATGGCAAATAATTCCATTTTTTAGCAATTCTAATTAAGAAAGAACGTGCAAAAATTTCATAACGGACAAGAGGTTCGTGAACTTGTAAATTTCGAGCAGAATAAAGAAAGTTAAAACTATTACATAAATCCATTGGTACACCATACTTTAAAACTTGGAAAAAACCAAGCAATGTACGTAAAACAACATAATTATCAAAGGTAAAAAGTCTATTACAAAATTAGAAACATGATCACGAAGTCTGAGGATGTATACAAACCTCAAAACTCTATTAAATATCCTTTTAAGTTTGTCAAAATTACCACGTGATGAACCTGCAACAACCTCTAAACAATAATTTATATTTGACATAAGAAGTTCAAAAGCTACACGACGTCTAACATGCCTTGGCATATAAAAGCTAAGGGAATACAGCCTTCTAAATATGAAAAACACCCTACTAGAAATATTATTAACATGAAGTTCAAATAAAAGATGATGATCTAAATAAATGTCGAGGCATTTTAAATGCTCAACAAATTAAATAGATTCACCTGCAATATAAATATTAAGATTTTGAATTTCATGGTTATTCAGAACAAATCGAATGGCTTAAATTTTAGTTGGATTAATCGAAAGATTATTAGTTAACATCCAATTCGAAATAGTTCGTAAATGATCATTCATTGATGCTTCACAGGAATTTTCACCATGAAACAACAAATGAACATCATCAGCAAAAACAAATAACACATAATTTCAATGCATTCATTAAAAAATATAATAAAAAGTAGGGGGTCCAAAACCGAGCATTGGGGTCTCCAGAAGTAACAGCACCAATACTAGAAGCAAAGCTGTTCAAAAAAGAATATTGATAACGATCATTAATGTACGAAAAAATAAGCCTGTAAATGATAATGATCAATACCATCAAACGCCTTACTCAGGTCCAATGAAACCACTACACAACACTTACGTTCATTAAGATGCATTCTAACAGAATCAGTCAAAGATAGCAACAATGTTGTGGTATTGTAATTTTTTCAAAAAGAAAATTGATAAGAATGCAACAAATTAGACTCATTAGTATGGCATAAAATTCGTACTTTATAAATTTTCAACAATTTTAGATAATGAGGGCAGTATTATTATTTGTCTTAAATTTTCAATACCACAACTTCCACTTTTAGGAATAGGTGCAATCCTTGCTAATTTCCACACTAGGAAAAACTGAAGTTGTAAACAGAATTTACAATGTGCAATTATATATTCGATACAAGTGGGTAAATAAGTTTTATAAGTTTTATGGGAATCATATCATGTCCAGATGCATTTGATTTAATCTGAGTTATCGCTAGAACCAATTCATCCTCAGTAACACTAGGAAAGGAAAATTATTATATTTTTATTAGTAATACCAAAATTAATGTTCTTTGTGAATTTTTTTTTTTTATTATTATATTACCGCGTTTTGAGGATGAAAAATGATTTTGAACATATTAATTTTATAGTAAATTCATTTCAATACTGAAGTTTATATTCATTTCTCTAAAAAATGGTTCTTTGGTTAAAATGTGAAATTTATACTAAAAAAAGATTAAGTGTAAATTTATGAAATAAGAAGATTGACTTCTTAATGATGGTTGTAAATTTTCTTGCTCAGAAAATTTAATAAAATTTATTTGAAAAATCAAATTTTTCTGAATTTATTCAAAATTATTCATTTTGCGTATTTATTGAATAATTTCTTAAAAAACAAAGGAAAAAAAAAGCTGCATCTGCAACTCAAACAATTGGGTAGCGGTATTCCTGCTTTAAAATTAGCCACCGATAAGAGTCAGCTTTCATGTAAGAATCTTCAATTTAAACCATTGGATGGCGCAATACGACCCTTAAAACTTCCCTCGGAAAAAAATCTGCCTTCTGGACCATCATCGTCAAACTTGCCTTTAACATTAATGCCCACTTAAAGTGTTCAAAATGACCAATCTTAATAACCTCTTATCGGAAAAATGAATGAAGAAAATCAAACTGACCTTGCACGTTGTTTGTCTGTATCGTCAATGGAGTTCGCAGATAATAATTTAAGAAAGATCTTCAAGAATTCATTAAGATTACCGGTAAGAAAAGAAAGCGTAGCCATCATGTACAATTAGACTTTCAGAATTTGAAGCTTCTAATATTAATAACAACAATCGTTTTCAAATTTTGGTAGAAATTGAAATGGAAGCAATGAATACAAATGGAAACAAAACACCTCAAAAAGAAAATAAATGTGTGAAATCAAAATTTGAAAATTTTTGTCCTCTTATTTTTGTATATAATCTAAGCATTAAAACTCTGGTAGATCAATTAAAAGCTCAAAATGTAGATTTCAAAATCATAAATAAATCTACAACTTTTTGTTAAGTTCAAATTTGATTGATACTTTTAATCCAAATTTTTAATCATGATCCGACCATTTCCCCTTAAAACTTCAGTTAAAGTTTCTTAATTTTGAATTTTCCCTAAAAAAACCGCGTTTAAAAACCTCTTTTAAGAACACTAATTGAAAGTCTTCTTAGAGATAAAATCATATCTAAAGTTTCTGTGAACTTTCTATCTTCAAATGTTAACTTGTTGAATTCGGAAATTGATAATTTTGTGAAAGAATTTTCCTCTTCCGTCAATCAAGTTACTTACAATGGTTGCGAAAGAAAAAGAGTTGAAAAATAAAAGTATCTTTGTTTCAGAGTAACTTATATAAATTTAAGTATTCATGGCAGAAAGAATTAAGAAAACTTGTTAGAAGAACTTTGAATAGGACTCATCCGGATTATATTTTGCTATCAAAGCAGATCCAATTGATCAAAATTATTATTAAAGAACAAGTACAGATAGAACAAGCGGAAATTTTTTGTAACCGTCTAAGGAATATCAAACCAGGACCGAGAGCATATAAGAAAATTTATAATATTTTAGGCAGCTCGAGGAAAACTAGATTTTCGAAACTTTTACTAAAGGGAGTGGAAATCACGGAAAACACTCAAAAATTATCCCATATTCAAAGCCATTTTTTATCAATCTATTCTGGCTCATTGCCAAACAGAGATATTTCAGAAATAGAAAACACTATAAAACTACATTTATCACAGATTCTAAATTATATGCATAATTTTGATGACCAATTCCCCTCAACAAAAGTTCAGAATAATACCAACTTAACTAATGCCGATCAACTAACGATAATTTCAAAATCATTAAATAATAAAAAATCTTCTGGTTTAGATGGCATTTCAAACTACATCATTCGAAAACTTCCCTTGAAGGCTTTCGAGTTTTTAGCAGGGTTGGCAGGCAATGCCCCTAAAATACCGTTATCGATTCAATACCCTTTCAACTCACTATCGTTATCCCTAAAATACCGTTACCGAAATAACTGAAAAAGTCGTTATCATTAAAATACCGTTACCGAAATAATAGCAAATACCGTTATCGCTAAAAGACCGATACCGAAATAACTAAAAAAATAGTTATCCATAAAATACCGTTACCGAAATAATTGTAAAAATCGTTATTTCTAAAATACCGTTACCAAAATATTTGAAAAATCGTTGCCCCAAAATAACGTTACGCAAATAATAGAAAATAGCGTTACTCTTAAAATTGCGTTACCGAAATAAAAGAAAATAACTTTACCCTTAAAATACCGATTAATTTTTTTATTAAGTAAGGTCTACACAACAGATAACTGCAACTGCTGATTGCAAAGCGTTCATACGCAATCAACACAAGAATAAATATGTGTTTGCGTTCAAACGCTGAATATACTTCAACACATATATTTGTTGATGATTTAAAATCAATCAAACGACGTGCAAATTGTTGTGTCACTGATTTATAATCATCAGTCGTTTTCATACGAATGATTTTATTATGTTCGTTCGAGCCAACAATAATTATTTTGATGTAGAATAAATCAGAAAAAACAACAAACAACGCGTATGTGTGTATTCATAATTAAAACAAAATAGTTTCTTATCTATAAAAAGGGGGTGGTTTTGTAGAAACACATTTCATAAATGTTATAATGTACACTAGGGTGGGTCTAAAATTCGTTTTTTAGAATTTTTTTTTATTAATACTAAAAAATAATTTTTTTTGTGAAATTTTTTTTTTTAAATTTAGGTCGATATCTCAGGCTCGTCCAATCCGGTTAAAGTTAAATATATCCTAATTTTCCAATCAAAATAGATGAAAAAAAATTTAGACAATATTTAATTTTTCTGGATTTGGCAAGCCTGAGATATCGACCTAAATTTTTTTTCCAAAAAAAATATTTTTATTTCACAAAGAATATTTTTAGTATTGTATTAGGGTCATTCCATGTCAAACCGCACAGCATTCGGATTTGTCATCTCCGATTTTAATGAAATTCGCCACAAATATTGTAAATGGGTAGTGTTTATCAAATCATTAACCTTTCGACCCCAAACTCTTTCGGTTTTCGAAATATGACGTCATGAAAATTTGCAAAAACGTCAAAATATCGAAAAAGTGTCCATACAAAGTCGGCTATAACTTCTAAACCATGCATAAAACATAATCGACAGATGATTCAAACTGATCTGAATTACGCGTTCAGTAACATGATGCTGATTTTATTTTACAGTGAATTTTATTGAGTTATTAAATGTGAACAAGAATTTTTGTGTATGATTAAAACAAGAAAAAAGTTGATTTTGCAGTTCTCTGGCGTATGATTAAATAAAAAAAAATTGGTTTTGCAGTTCTCTGTAACCCACACAAACAAAACGTTCCCGTTCGATATGTAATTAATGGAATCCAACTCCATTGACGTACGGTTTTCTGGATCCGTATACGAAATTAATTAAAGCTCACGTATCGAAATTAATAAAAAAAAATTAAAGATTTTTTCTGTTGTGTTTGAATTGAAACATACATGCTTTGAGAAGCTAAAAAATAAAAATTTGGCGGTTACAACAATTATTTTACTTTTTACAATAAATACAATTTAATGACAAATATTAGTTTGTTGTTGCTTTTGGCCTTATCTTCTGATTCTGAGATGGAAAATCATACCATCTGTATAAGAAAGAACCTTCGGAACAAAAGTGATTCACTGACTTTGCCATTTTTTTGTTTTACCAATTTAATTATTAGATTTATTAAGCGTTTTAGACTTACTAGGGAGGCATTTTACTACATTATGTCCGATATAAAATTTGAGGGATATATGGCAACATCATTGACGCTAAAACTGCAGTTAGGAGCCTTTTTTAGGACTTTTTGTCTGCGCAAGACAAACTTTCGAAATTGGGTGAACTATTTAACCATTTTTTTTTGCTTTTTGTCAGTGGAAGATTCTAACACACGGTAGAAAATGATATTTTTGGGTGGGAATATGTCAAAGCGCATTTAGAAAACCAGTCAATAATGTTATTTACTCGCTTAATTACGTGTGTTCGCGATGTCCAAAATGTAATTTGTACTCATCATTTTTTGGCAGGTTATTATCGAGAGGGTAATGACCACCCATTACTTTGTGTTTTGTGTGAGAAGATAGTGACTACTCATTACTTTTGGAAAATCGCTAATAAAAGTAATTAAGCGAGTTAATAGGCTGGTAAGTAGTTCAAACCCTGATTTTGCTGGGTGTATTCAAAATTTATTTTTTATTTATATTGTTATTAATAGGTTTGTTTTTTTCGAATTTTATATAAATATTCCATACAAATTTAATTAGATATAGACTTGCGAAGTAGTTATATTATAAATATAGCTACTTAAAAATTAAGAAAGTATAAAAATGCAGCCGTCTTCGAAATTTTTTGATTTTCTCTTTAAAATGTAAACAAAAATATTTGTCATAAAAATATTTGAAATTTTTCTGCGTTCCCGCGCAGTCCATATATGAAAACAGCTTTCGTACAAAGGCGGCCCCAAATGTTCAAATTGTATTTGTTTACAAAAAATAAAGAAAAGCCAGGTAAGTAGGGATAGTCGTTTTTTACAAGTTGTTATATAAAATTCGAAAAAAACAAACCTATTATTTATATTATCATAATTATATTTTTGTTTTTTATTTTGATTATATTGCTACTCACTTTTAATTTAAAAAGTCAAAAATTTATATTTTCATGTTTTTTTTGCATAGAAAAATTATGAAGAAAATTTTGTTTGTGGTTTACCTAACGAGCAATTTTTCGACGGCAAGCGTACTCGTTCCCGATATCGGAAGCTGTGATCTCAAACAAAAATTACGAGCAATTTTACTCGATCACGTATGCCGTAATTCGGCCCCTGAATTGGACTAAATAGTAATTATACACACAAAAATTTATATATCTGGTTATATTTGGACTATAAAAGCTATATAGATCCTTAAATCATACCACCAATTTTTGGACATTTTATTTATCCATATTGTGATACAAAAAGGCCAAAAAAAAAATGCAATACACTCCTTATCTATTCTTAAAAACTAATTGAAACTATACATACAAAATTTGAACACTCAAACATGATTTACTTTATTTGGCTCCCCAGCCGAAACAAAAACATTCCTTTTATAAATACACCGCCGAATAAATTATATTGTTCAGCAATTTCATTCAGATTTTTTAATATATTGCAGCGTTCATTTTGCGCCTATTTAATATGGATCAGGTCCAGGAATTTGGTCTGGTTCCCTGTATATGGTCCAAGTCGTATTGTGGGTGGTCTATACTATCTCATGGTTGTGGTTGACAGATTATATTTTACTTTTCTGTATTATCTTCTAATAAAGGTTTTACTATTTCCGCTTGCTTCAACATTGTAAGGGAAATAGGTTTGTGAACATCATCTCCGTAATATATGACGACTTTGGCATAGTCGCCCGTGTATTTGTGCACTCGTCTCACATGTTTGTGGCAGCTTAAAATTAAAAGCAATAATTAAAAATTATTTAATGTGTACTAAAAAAATAAGAAACATACCCAATTTTAGTAGTAAAGTGCTTATCGCATAGAGTACATTTCATTTGAAACTTATTTAAGTGAAGTAATTTGTGATGTTTCCAGCGGCTTGATATAACATTTCTTCCACAATCTTTGCATTCCACCAAATATTTTTTCTGAAAGCAAATTAACATTAGATATTATTGTCAATATTTTAAAATGAATTCACATATAGTACTTTGTCTACCACGGCAATAGAATGGACTTTAGCCTTATGTTTATCCAAATCATCCTGACGATAATATTCTTTAGAACATATTGGACATGATATCATTTGTCCCAAATGTATACGTCGGTGGATATTAAGGTGTCCACGTTCATAGTACGCTTTATCACAAAAATCACATTTATGTTTTTTTTCACGATTTTCTTTATGGATCTTCATATGTTGCTTTAAATAATCTTTATTGAAATATTTTGTACCACATATGGGACAAACTGCTTTACGATCTCTATCTTTGTGAGTTTCTTCGTGCCTTTTCATACCTTTAGCATTTAATAATCTTGCTAAAAAGAAATATACATAAATTAGTGGTCAAAGTTTAAATTTACAATAATTCAAAACATACGACAATATGCACACATTATCTTTTTGGTTTTTTTACTCTTACTTTCATCCATTATTTTGTCCTGTGCTGTATCACAGTTTGATAGAGTTGGTCGAATATCCATAACTTCTTCCGAATTCTCGGGAAAATTCCGTTTTCTTAAATTTATTTTACTAACTTCAGATTTTTTATCATTTTGAACTTTTTTCAGTTTAGATTTTTTATCGCTTATGATCTTTTTCAATTCCTTGCTGGATTTAATATTAGTTTTAGATTTTTTCTGTACTGGTTCATTTTTTAAATCTTGAAAAAAATCCAATGAGGTGTCAGCATTTATCAACGAATTAATTTCTTTGTCTTCAGTAATATCTATTGATTCATTTGATTTCTCAACAAATACGGCTTCGAATTCTCCAGCGTCATGAATTTGTTCTATTTTTATTTCAATTTTTTCTTCCATGTTATTTGGTTGATTAAATGTCTCGTATGTTTCTTGTAGAATGTTATAAGACTCTATTGCCGTTTGTATTAGAAAATGAAATCTTTTTAAATCGCATGAACATGTTCCACACAACATTTGCGAAAAAGGATCTGAAACTAAAGAAGAGTGTTAAATTTACTTATTTCAAATTGGAGGATATACCATATTACTTGTAAAAACAAATGAATTGAAATAACTATTTTAACCCTTTGTGGACGGACGGTACTTACCAGTACCATGCCAATTTTTCATCTTCTACGCATTATGCAAAAATATTTCTGCATTCTATGAGCACTGGTTCTTTGAAGTACCATCTTCTCTTCCAAATAAAGTAAAATAATCATTATTTTATAATTACTATTGCTAATAAGATTAATTCCAACATTTGGAGGGTTTGCTGAGGGCGAAATTTTATTTTAATGAAAGTTTTTTAAAATATTAATTAAGTGTGCATTTCGTATTATTAATTGTAATAAATACATACAAAATCTTGTAAGGGCAGTATTAGATGCTAAATGCAGGCTAACAAAATATAATTTTTATCTTATTAGTTTTTAAAAGCAACATGTATATTAAACTGTATGTAAACTTTTCGTTCATATAATAGTTTAAAGTAAAAAAGTCAGTAATTATATAATGTATTAAAGCTTCTTTATATAACTCAATATAGTGAAACCAATTTAAACAGTCATAACAATATCATCATTGAAATAACGATTTTTTCTAAGTGTATGTAGACTTTATTGGCCAACTGTATGTAGTATGTCGCCAAAAATCACAAATAAAAAATCGCTCACCTGCGCATCTCTATATGGGACTATATGGGTAGTGCTACACCACGATATTTATATGAGCAGTGCTACACGTTCAATGTATATTGATCGCGATGTAGCATGCAGTATTGATGGATCCCGATCTATATCGCAAAACAGCCAGATTCTGAAATTCAGATGGTGGATCAATGTGAATGTGTAGCAACTTTGTGATATCAATTCGCGATACGTTAGTAAAAAGTGAAAGAATAAAAAAATAAAATACGCAGTTCCTCTGAAACAAATAGAAAATTGAAACTTAAACAAACAAAAATAATGAAATTCTGATGCGATAAATATCAAACGTGTAGCATACTCGCGCTCCATCAATCCAAATATAAAATATATATTGAACGTGCATCACTGCCACACACATGTAGACTTTTTCCACACTAGCGTTTTTCAATTAATATAAACGCGGCATATTTTTAAGTCAAAAAACGAAAATTATGTCGGTTCAGATGTTTCTCGATGTTGTTTCCATACCAACCAAAATAACACTTCTTGGATCGTAAAAATTTGGCCAAAAACCTATCAACATATTTAATTTCACAGACATACCTACATTCTGTTTATCGACGTTACTTAAATGTTTTTGTATTAAATAGAAGTTAACTTTTGTTTTATTATTACCATTATCTTCCAGTTGCGTATACTTGAAGTAATAATCTTTATAGTTTTCACCCCAGGAGTCAGGTATTTCCTCATTCCAATCCAATAACCCCGGTTGCTTCAAACAAATACGACAATTGTTTTGGGAAAATTCCAAAGTATCCATTGCTAAACTAAAATTTTTCTCAAAAATAAACAAATTTACTATTTAGAGATGCACCAGCTGCTGAAATAGTGTTTACAAAGTAATAATACAATTCGGTTACTTGTAATTGAGCCTTCACACACCAAGCGCACAATTTTTGTTTTGTTTGATATTCATCTGGTATGAAATGTATACGTGCACACAGCTCTGTGTATTAGTGTTTTTTGAATACATTGAGCCAACACACACGAGACTAATATTTAAGCTCACAATTTTTGTTCTGCAACATAAGGGAATGGTATTCATCTGGCATAAAATTTATTTGTTTACATAGCTTTGTATGGGTTAGTTTTTTTTTGTATTCATTTAACATTGGGCGTTTTTTTAAAAATGTGCTGGTTGAAACATTACGCCACAAAAAAGCCATTCTCTTCGCCCCTCTTGCCAACAAGCTGGCATGTTATGCCAGCACAATTGGTCTAGTGTATGATAATTATTGATGCCTGCCATTCCCATACAAATTTGAATTAACTAGCTTTAACACTAAACGTTGGCTTATGTCAAATTTATATGGGAATGTCTTAAGCCATCTTTGATACATGGTATACCTTATATAAAACATGTTCTCGCGATTACAAAAAAAAGTAAACAAAAAACCCTAGACTGTGAAGTATAAAAATCAAATTCTCCCTAATGACCTTACATGGTATTGTTTTGCGTATTTATTGAATAATTTCTTAAAAAACAAAGGAAAAAAACAAGCTGCATCTGCAACTCAAACAATTGGGTAGCGGTATTCTTGCTTTAAAATTAGCCACCGATAAGAGTCAGCTTTCATGTAAGAATCTTCAATTTAAACCATTGGATGGCGCAATACGACCCTTAAAACATCCCTCGGAAAAAAATCTGCCTTCTGGACCATCATCGTCAAACTTGCCTTTAACATTAATGCCCACTTAAAGTGTTCAAAATGACCAATCTTAATAACCTCTTATCGGAAAAATGAATGAAGAAAATCAAACTGACCTTGCACGTTGTTTGTCTGTATCGTCAATGGAGTTCGCAGATAATAATTTAAGAAAGATCTTCAAGAATTCATTAAGATTACCGGTAAGAAAAGCGTAGCCATCATGTACAATTAAACTTTCAGAATTTGAAGCTTCTAATATTAATAAATGGAATAACAACAATCGTTTTCAAATTTTGGTAGAAATTGAAATGGAAGCAATGAATACAAATGGAAACAAAAAACCTCAAAAAGAAAATAAATGTGTGAAATCAAAAGTTGAAAATTTTGTCCTCTTATTTTTGTATATAAAAATTTTTGTATATAAAAATAAAAAATATATAAAATTTTTGTATATAAAAGCTCAAAATGTAGATTTCAAAATCATAAATAAATCGACAACTTTTTGTTAAGTTCAAATTTGATTGATCTTTTTAATCCAAATTTTTAATCATGATCCGATCATTTCCCCTTAAAACTTCAGTTAAAGTTTCTTAATTTTGAATTTTCCCTAAAAAAAACCGCGTTTAAAAACCTCTTTTAAGAACACTAATTGAAAGTCTTCTTAGAAATAAAATCATATCTAAAGTTTCTGTGAACTTTCTTTCTTCAAATGTTAACTTGTCGAATTCGGAAATTGATAATTTTGTGAAAGAATTTTCCTCTTCCGTCAATCAAGTTACTTACAATGGTTGCGAAAGAAAAGAGTTGAAAAATAAAAGTATCTTTGTTTCAGAGTAACTTATATAAATTTAAGTATTCATGGCAGAAAGAATTAAGAAAACTTGTTAGAAGAACTTTGAATAGGACTCATCCGGATTATATTTTGCTATCAAAGCAGATCCAATTGATCAAAATTATTATTAAAGAACAAGTACAGATAGAACGAGCGGAAATTTTTTGTAACCGTCTAAGGAATATCAAACCAGGACCGAGAGCATATAAGAAAATTTATAATATTTTAGGCAGCTCGAGGAAAACTAGATTTTCGAAACTTTTACTAAAGGGAGTGGAAATCACGGAAAACACTCAAAAATTATCCCATATTCAAAGCCATTTTTTATCAATCTATTCTGGCTCATTGCCAAACAGAGATATTTCAGAAATAGAAAACACTATAAAACTACATTTATCACAGATTCTAAATTATATGCATAATTTTTATGACCAATTCCCCTCAACAAATGTTCAGAATAATACCAACTTAACTAATGCCGATCAACTAACGATAATTTCAAAATCATTAAATAATAAAAAATCTTCTGGTTTAGATGGCATTTTAAACTACATCATTCGAAAACTTCCCTTGAAGGCTTTCGAGTTTTTAGCAGGGTTGGAAGGCAATGCCCCTAAAATACCGTTATCGATTCAATACCCTTTCAACTCACTATCGTTATCCCTAAAATACCGTTACCGAAATAATAGCAAATACCGTTATCGCTAAAAGACCGATACCGAAATAACTGAAAAAATCGTTATCCTTATAATACCGTTACCGAAATAATTGTAAAAATCGTTATTCCTAAAATACCGTTACCGAAATATTTGAAAAATCGTTGCCCCCAAAATAACGTTACGGAAATAATAGAAAATAGCGTTACCGAAATAAAAGAAAATAACTTTACGTTTTCCTTCATAACTCAGGAACCAAATGAGTGTCCACCTTGAAATTTTGCCACAAATCTAGAGAGGCCTTAAGTTTTAACATATATTTTTTCAGAATTTTAAAAAAATTGGATTTTGAGATATGGGTCTTTGAAGATTAAACTTAAAAAAATTACCTTTAACCTTTTAATACAAAAAAACTTTTGGGATGCCATTTTGAAGGTAATCTTTTCACCTTTAAAATGGTACCAATAGGTTGTGTGGTTTAGAAGTTATGGGCGACTTTGTATGGACACTTTTTCGAATTACGCGTTCAGTAACATGATGCTGATTTTATTCTACAGTGAATTTCATTGAGTTATTAAATGTGAACAAGAATTTTTGTGTATGATTAAATCAAGAAAAAAGTTGATTTTGCAGTTCACTGGCGTATGATTAAATAAAAAAAAATTGGTTTTGCAGTTCTCTGTAACTCACCAAACAAAACGTTCGGGTTTATGTACCGTTTTCGATATGTCATTAGTGAAATCCAACTCCATTGACGTACGGTTTTCTGGATCCGTATACGAAATTAAATTAAATTAAGAACCTTCGGAACAAAAGTGATTCACTGACTGCCATTTTTTTGTTTGAGGGATATATGGCAACATCATTGACGCTAAAACTGCAGTTGGGAGCCTTTATTAGGACTTTTTGTCTGCGCAAGACAAACTATGGAAATTCGGTGAACTATTTAAACATTTTTTTTTTGCTTTTTGTCAGTGGAAGATTCTAACACACGGTAGAAAATGATTTTTTTGGGTGGGAATATGTCAAAGCGCATTTAGAAAACCAGTCAATAATGTTATTTACTCGCTTAATTACGTGTGTTCGCGATGTCCAAAATGTAATTTGTACTCATAATTTTTTGGCAGGTTATTATCGAGAGGGTAATGACCACCCATTACTTTGTGTTTTGTGTGAGAAGATAATGACTACTCATTACTTTTGGAAAATCGCTAATAAAAGTAATTAAGCGAGTTAATAGGCTGGTAAGTAGTTCAAACCCTATTTTTGCTGGGTGTATTCAAAATTTATTTTTTATTTATATTGTTATTAATAGGTTTGTTTTTTTCGAATTTTATATAAATATTCCATACAAATTTAATTAGATATAGACTTGCGAAGTAGTTATATTATAAATACAGCTACTTAAAAATTAAGAACGTATAAAAATGCAGCCGTCTTTGAAATTTTTTGGTTTTCTCTTTAAAATGTAAACAAAAATATTTGTCATAAAAATATTTGAAATTTTTCTGCGTTCCCGCGCAGTCCATATATGAAAACAGCTTTCGTACAAAGGCGGCCCCAAATGTTCAAATTGTACAGGGTGGACCAAAAGTCGCGCCTGCGTGTAAAAATTGAATAACTTTTTTGTTTATTATTATTTTTTATTGATTTTTTTTTAAATATAATATTATCTTTGTATGACCTAAATTTTAATTATGAAATAATGTCAGAGAGATGACCACCATTTTCATCGATGCACAATTGGGCTCTTAAACTGGCGTTTTGCATAACTGCACGCAAGGTTTCAGGCTCTATTGCCCTGATCTCAGCTTCAATGTTGTTCAATTCTTGGTCTTCCTGATCGTGGCAAATCTGACACTGCACCTTGTTGTCGGAACCGTGCAATTAAACGATTAATTGTGGTTTGGTTAGGTGCATTTCTGGTGTTGAAATAATTTCGATATGCTCGTTGCGTCAGTAAAATTGAGCGCCCATTGGAAAAGTAAAATTCTATCACTTTCGTTCGTTGCTCAGTCGTTAAATTTTGCATGGTGGTGTAACACGAATCTATGAATAAAATCTGAAAAAAAAATAAAAAATATTAATAAACAAAAAAGTTATTCAATTTTTACACGCAGGCGTGACTTTTGGTCCACCCTGTATTTGTTTACAAAAAATAAAGAAAAGCCAGGTAAGTAGGGATAGTCGTTTTTTACAAGTTGTTATATAAAATTCGAAAAAAACAAACCTATTATTTATATTATCATAATTATATTTTTGTTTTTTATTTTGATTATATTGCTACTCACTTTTAATTTAAAAAGTCAAAAATTTATATTTTCATGTTTTTTTTGCATAGAAAAATTATGAAGAAAATTTTGTTTGTGGTTTACCTAACGAGCAATTTTTCGACGGCAAGCGTACTCGTTCCTCGATATCGGAAGCTGTGATCTCAAACAAAAATTACGAGCAATTTTACTCGATCACGTATGCCGTAATTCGGTCCCTGAATTGGACTAAATAGTAATTATACACACAAAAATGTATATATCTGGTTATATTTGGACTATAAAAGCTATATAGAACCTTAAATCATACCACCAATTTTTGGACCACATTTTATTTATCCATATTGTGATACAAAAAGCCTTCAAGGCCAAAAAAAAAATGCAATACACTCCTTATCTATTCTTAAAAACTAATTGAAACTATACATACAAAATATATAATATATAATATGTATAAAACAAAAATTTGTACACTCAAACATGATTTACTTTATTTGGCTCCTCAGCCGAAAGAAAAACATTCCTTTTATAAATACACCGCTGAATAAATTATATTGTTCAGCAATTTCATTCAGATTTTTTAATATATTGCAGCGTTCATTTTGCGCCTATATATAATATGGATCAGGTCTAGGAATTTGGTCTGGTTCCCTCTATATGGTCCAAGTCGTATTGTGGGTGGTCTATACTATCTAATGGTTGTGGTTGACATATTATATTTTACTTTTCTGTACTATCTTCTAATAAAGGTTTTACTATTTCCGCTTGCTTCAACATTGTAAGGGAAATAGGTTTGTGAACATCATCTCCGTAATATATGACGACTTTGGCATAGTCGCCCGTGTATTTGTGCACTCGTTTCACATGTCTGTGGCAGCTTAAAATTAAAAGCAATAATTAAAAATTATTTAATGTGTACTAAAAAAAATAAGAAACATACCAAATTTTAGTAGTAAAGTGCTTATCGCATAGAGTACATTTCATTTGAAACTTATTTAAGTGAAGTAATTTGTGATGTTTCCAGCGGCTTGATATAACATTTCTTCCACAATCTTTGCATTCCACCAAATATTTTTTCTGTAAGCAAATTAACATTAGATATTATTGTCAATATTTTAAAATGAATTCACATATAGTACTTTGTCTACCACGGCAACAGAATGGACTCTAGCTTTATGTTTATCCAAATCAACCTGACGAAAATATTCTTTAAAACATATTGGACATGATACCATTTGTCCTAAATGTATACGTCGGTGGATATTAAGTTGTCCACGTTCATAGTACGCCTTATCACAAAAATCACATTTATGTTTTTTTTCACGATTTTCTTTATGGATCCTCATATGTTGCTTTACATAATCTTTATTGAAATATTTTGTACCACATATGGGACAAACTGCTTTACGATCTCTATCTTTGTGAGTTTCTTCGTGCCTTTTCATACATGTAGCATTTAATAATCTTGCTAAAAAGAAATATACATAAATTAGTGGTCAAAGTTTAAATTTACAATAATTCAAAACATACGACAATATGCACACATAATCTTTTTGGTTTTTTTACTCTCACTTTCATCCATTATTTTGTCCTGTGCTGTATCACAGTTTGATAGAGTTGGTCGAATATCCATAACTTCTTCCGAATTCTTGGGAAAATTCCGTTTTCTTAAATTTATTTTACTAACTTCAGATTTTTTATCATTTTGAACTTTTTTCAGTTTAGATTTTTTATCGCTTATGATCTTTTTCAATTCCTTGCTGGATTTAATATTAGTTTTAGATTTTTTCTGTATTGGTTCATTTTTTAAATCTTGAAAAAAATCCAATGAGGTGTCAGCATTTATCAACGAATTAATTTCTTTGTCCTCAGTATCATCTATTGATTCATTTGATTTCTCAACAAATACGGCTTCGAATTCTCCAACGTCATGAATTTGTTCTATTTTTATTTCAATTTTTTCTTCCATGTTATTTGTTTGATTAAATGTCTCGTATGTTTCTTGTAGAATGTTATAAGACTCTATTGCCGTTTGTATTAGAAAATGAAATCTTTTTAAATCGCATGAACATGTTTCACACAACATTTGCGAAAAAGGATCTGAAACTAAAGAGTGTTAAATTTACTTATTTCAAATTGGAGGATATACCATATTACTTGTAAAAACAAATGAATTTAAATAACTATTTTAACCCTTTGTGGACGGATGGTACTTACCAGTACCATACCAATTTTTCATGTGCTTCGCATTATGCAAAAATATTTCTGCACTGTATGAGCACTGGTTCTTTAAAGTACCATTTTCTCTTCCAAATAAAGTAAAAAATTCATGCTTTTAAATTACTATTGCTAATAAGATTCATTCCAACATTTGGAGGGTTTTTTATAATATTAATAAAGTGTGCATTTCGTGTTCTTAAATTGTAATAAATACATACAAAATCTTGTAGCCCTTATATAAGGGCAGTATTAGATGCTAAATGCAGGCTAACAAAATATTATTTTTATCTTATTAAATAGTTTTTAAAAGCAACATGTATATTGAACTGTATGTAAACTTTTCGTTCATATAATAGTTTAAAGTAAAAAAGTCAGTAATTATATAATGTATTAAAGCTTCTTTATATAACTCAATATAGTGAAACCAATTTAAACAGTCATAACAATATCATCATTGAAATAACGATTTTTTCTAAGTGTATGTAGACTTTATTGGCCAACTGTATGTAGTATGTCGCCAAAAATCACAAATAAAAAATCGCTCACCTGCGCATCTCTATATGGGACTATATGGGTAGTGCTACACCACGATATTTATATGCACGCGATTTAGCATGCAGTATTGATGGATCGCGATCTATATCGCAAAACAGCCAGATTCTGAAATCCAGATGGTGAATCACGCGATAAATATTGAATGTGTAGCAACTTTGTGATATTAATTCTTGATACGTTAGCAATAAGTGAAATAATAAAAAATAAAATACGCAGTGGGAAAATGAAACAAATAGAAAATTAAAACATAAAAAACAAAAATAATGTAAACACGCGCGCGATCCATCAATCCAAATAGCAAATATATAGTGAACGTGCATCACTGCCCTATATACGAACATGTAAACTTTTTTCCATATGGTGAACATCAAAATCTGGCGATTTCAATGCATATAAACGCGGCATATTTTTGTGTAATTATGTCGGTTCAGATATATCTCGACATCTATTCCATACCAACCAAAATAACACTTCTTGGATCGTACAAATTTGGCCAAAAACTTGTCATTTTTAATTTCACCCACATAGCTACATTCTTTTTCGAGTGCCTGTTTATCGACGTTAAGTTAAATGTTTTTTTATGAAATAGATGTTAACTTTTGTTTTATTATTACCATGATCTTCCAATTGCGTATACTTGAAGTAGCAATCTTTATAGTTTTCACCCCAGGAATCAGGTATTTCTTCATTCCAATCCAATAACCCCGGTTGCTCCAAACAAATACGACAGTTGTTTTGGGAAAATTCCAAGGCATCCATTTCTAAATTAAAATTTTTCTCAAAGATAAACAAATTTACTTGAGCTTGAACAAACCAGACTAATATTTAAGCCGCACAATTTTTGTTCTTTTCAAAACACGAGAATGATTCATCGGACATAAAATGTATACGTATACATAGCTTTGTGTGTGTGTGTGTTTTTTGTATGCATTTAACATTTAGTGTTTTTTTTTTAAATATGCATGGATTGGTTTTGTGCTGTTTATGCGGGGTAGAAGCTGGTTGAAACTTTACGCGTCCAAAAAAACATTTTTTGATCCTGCTGCCAACACGCCGTCATTTTATGCCAGCTTAATTGTTCGCGTGTGTTCTAGCTCATTTAGAGATGCACCAGCTGCTAAAATAGTGTTTACAGAATAATACGATTCGGTTACTTGTACTTGGGCGTTTACACACGGACATATATTTAAGCGCACAATTTTTGTTTTGTTCGTAAGACGGTATGATATTCATCTGGCATGAAATGTATACGTGCATAGAGACTAATATTTAAGCTCACAATTTTTGTTCTGTAACAAGCGAATCTAACATAAAATTTATATGTAAACACAGCTTTTTATGTTTTTTGTATTAATTTAACATTGGAAATTTTTTTAAAAATGTGCATTTATTAGTTTTGAGCTGCTAATGCGGGGTAGAAGCCGTTTGAAACTTTACGCCACCAAACAACTATTCTCTTCACCCCGCTTGCTTACAAGCTGGCATATTGTCAGCATAATTGTTGTGTTTTATCTCAATCGACTCGGAATCATTTTTGATTCATTTTACCAAACTATTCTCTTCACCCTTGTCTATAAGCTGGCATATTATGCCAGCATAATTGTTCTAATGTGTGATAGCTCAATCGACTCGGAATCATTTATTGATTAATTTTAATCCGTCGGTCTGTCTATGTAAAATTTATAATCAAACTACATGTCACAAATATAAATATATTTAGATGAAATTTGGCACATTAAATTCCCTTGGCCAAAGAACACTATTTAAATTGGTTAAAATCTGCTTATATTCACACGTACATCCCATAGAAACCTAATATCTGATTTGAACTAATACGGTAATTATACACATAAAAAAGTAGATATATAGTTATTATTTGGGCTATAAAAGTTATAAATCATACCAAAAAATTCAAGGAAAAACGGACCACTTTTGAATTTGCTTAAATTAACTTGATAGTAATTTCATTCTTCAATATATTGTAGCGTTAATTTTTGCGCCTACTGTGAGCGTCAATATAAAGTATACACGTCTATCTCAAATCGTACATATAAATTTTTTTAGTTTTTAACTCTTCTTTTTTAAAGGTTGCGTTTTTCTCAAACAATATTTAATACTCTCTATGTTAAAGAAAAAAAAACTCAAAATTTCAACAATTTAAGTTCAGCAGCAAAAACAAAATTGACTTCATATTTAACGCGTCAATATTAAGTATACAGCCGTGTTGTTTTATAAAAAAACCCAGTGGAAAGCAGCGGAGAGCAAAAAAATTAACCGTTATATTTTGTTACTTGTTTCAGTTGGTCATTTTAAAAAACATTCTGGATCACTATTCACACGTGCTTGTAACCAAACTTTTTTTGTGCAAATATTTTTTTTTCATAAAAATGGGTAAACAAACCTCCGTGAACACGCGTGAGCTTGTTATAAAATTACACAAGGAAGGAAAAACTTTAAGAGTAATTGGCGATTTAATCAGCAGAAATCACAACACCGTAAAAAAAAATTATCAACAAATACAATAAGAGTGGAAAATTGCAGAATATTGATCATCCTCGAAGACCACGACGGCTTAATAATACCCAAATTCGAAGTATAGTACGAACGGTGAAGGCGAATCCCTTTGAAAGTGCTGTGAAAATAGCGAAAAATGTGTCAGAATTATCAGGCGTAAGCGTAAGTGCCAGTACAGTACGTAGGGCCCTGCATGAAAATGGCATCTATGGTCGAACCCCAGAAAGAAACCATACATTACAGAGACCAAACAAAAGCGACGCCTTGAATATGCCAAAAAATATGAAAATAAAGATTTTTCTTTCTGGAGCAATGTCCTGTTTAGCGACGAAAGCAAATTTGAGATATTTGGCAAAAAAAAAAAAAAAACTGTAAAAATTTGGAGAACCAAAAACCAGGCATTCGCAGAACAAAATTTGATTCCGACCGTTAAGCATGGTGGTGGCTCGGTAATGGTGTGGGGTTGTATGGCCGCAGGTGGAGTCGGAAACTTAGTGTTCATAGAGGGAACAATGAATAAGGATGACTACCTTAAGATTTTAAGGGATAATTTGGCAAAGGGGTGAAAAATTAGGCTTGGGTCAATATTGGGTCTTGCAACAGGACAATGATCCGAAGTAACAACGAATCTCGTGAATTCTATGCCGAGACGCCTACATGCCGTTATAAAAGCAAAAGGGAAGCAGACAAAGTACTAAAAACTTTTTTTTTATAAAATATATTTTTTGTAGACTTAATATTGACGCGTTAAATATAAAGTCTTTTTGGTTTTTAATGTTAATCTTAAGTTGTTGTTGGAATATTGTTTTTATTTTTTTTTTCTATGTTAAGCCCATTAAATATTGTTTAAAAAAAAACAACCTCAAAGCAAATAAGATGTAAAATAAGAAAAAATAAATGTCACAATAAAAAAAAATTGTATACTTTATATTGGTGCTCACTGTATATAATGATCAGGTTCCGGAATTCGGTCTGGTACCCGGTAAAAGGATCAAAACGTATTGTGGGTGGTGTAGAGCATCTCATGGTTGTGATTGACAGAAAATATATTTATTTTACTTTTCTTTAATATCTTCTAATATAGGTTTTACTACTTCCATTTGCTTCAGCATTGTAAGGGAAGAACGGTTAACACAATCAGCTCCGTAATATATGACAACTTTAGCAAAGTCGTCCGTGTATTTGTGGAATCGTCTCACATGCCTGTGGCAGCTTAAAATTAAAGGCAATAATTAAAAATTATTTAATGTATACTAAAAAATATGATACATACGAAACTTTACTAGCAAAGTGCTTATCACATAGTGTACATTTCACTTGTAACTTATTTGAGTGAAGTAATTTATGATGTCTCCAGCGGTTTGATAGAATGTTTTTTCCACAATCTTTGCATTCCACGAAATATTTATTCTAAAATCAATAAACATTAAACATTATTGTTCATATTTAAAAGCTAATTCAAATATAGTACTTTGTCTAGCACGGCAACAGAATGGGCTCTAGCTTTATGTACATCCAAATCAACCTGACGAAAATATTCCTTAGAACATATTGGGCATGATACCATTTGTCCCAAATGTATACGTCGGTGGATATTAAGGGGTCCACGTGCATAATACGCCTTATCACAAAAATCACATTTATATTTTCTTTCTCGATTTTCTTTATGGATCCTCATGTGTTGCTTTAAATAATCTTTATTTAAATATTTTGTACCACATATGGGACAAACTTCATTTCGATCTCTATTTTTGTGAGTTTCTTCGTGCTTTTTCATACATTTAGCATATAATAATCTTGCTAAAAGGAAATATACATAAATTAGTGATCAAAGTTTAAATTTACAATAATTCAAAACATACGACAATATGCACACATTATCTTTTTGTATTTTCTACTTTTTCTTCCGTTACTTTCTACTTTTTCTTCCATTACTTTGTCCTGTGCTGTGTCACAGTTTGTCAGAGATGGTGGAATATCAATAACTTCTTCCGAATTCTTGTGAAATTTTATTTTATTAACTTCAGATTTTTCATAATTTTGAACTTTTTTCAGTTTAGATTTTTTATTACTTAAGACTTTTTTCAATTTAATTTTAGTCTTAGACTTTTCCTGTAATGGTTTATTTTTTAAATCTTGAAAAAAATCCAATGAGGTGTCAGCGTTGAGCAACGAAGAAATTTCTTTGTCCTCAGTATTATCTGTTGATTCATTTGATTTCTCAAAAAATACGGTTTCGAATACCCCAGCATCAGGAATTTGTTCTATTTTTATTTCAATTTTTTCTTCCATGTTATTTGGTTGATTAAATGTCTCGTATGTTTCTTGTAGAATGTTATAAGACTCTATTGCCGTTTGTATTAGAAAATGAAATCTTTTTAAATCGCATGAACATGATTCACACAACATTTGCGAAAAAGGATCTGAAACTAAAGAAGAGTGTTAAATTTACTTGTTACAAATTGGAGGATATACCATAATATTACAAATGAATTGAAATAACTATTTTAACCCTTTGTGGACGGACGGTACTTACCAGTACCATGCCAATTTTTCATGTGCTACGCATGCAAAAATATTTCTGTATGAGCACTAATTCTTTAAAGTACCATCTTCTCTTCCAAATAAAGTAAAAAATTCATGCTTTTATAATTACTATTGCTAATAAGATTCATTCCAACATTTGGAGGGTTTGCAGGTACTTGCTAAGGGCGAAATATTATTTTAATTAAAGTTTTTTTATAATATTAATAAAGTGTGCATTTCGTGTTCTTAAATTGTAATAAATACATACAAAATTTGGTAGCCCCTATATAAGGGCAGTATTAGATGCTAAATGAGGGCTAACAAAATATAATTTTTATCATATAAAATAGTTTTTAAAAGCAACATGTATATTGAACTGTATGTAAACTTTTTTGAGTTTTTTTTGTTTTGCATTGTAGTAAACTTTTCGTTCATATAAAGTAAAAAAGTCAATAATTATATAATGTATTAAAGCTTCTTTATATAACCTAATATAGTGAAACCAATTTAAACAGTCATAAGAATATCATTGAAATAACGGTTTTTTCTAAGTGTATGTAGGTTTTATTGGCCAACTCACAAATGAAAATACTGCACAAATTTGACAATTTATCCGCTTTTGTGCGTGATTGTAAATTTTGGTTGTTTCAAGAATCGTTGACGTGCCCATCTCTATATGAAACCATATGAGAAGTGCTACATCGCGATATTTATTGAACGCGTAGCATGCAATATTAGTGGATCGCGATCCATGTCGCAGGACAGCCTAAAGGCTGAATTAGCCAGACGTATACGTAAACGTATCTGTGTATAGCAAATTCAATAAGTTAAATAAGAATAGAAGATGTTGTGTTGTATTTTTTGTGTCACTCTTATGCATTGAACATATACAATACATACACAAAACGTAAATACACAACACAAATCTAATCAAAACAGATTTTTGTTGTTTACTTACTTTTAGTGTATGTATTGTATATCTTTAATGCACAAGAATGACACAAATATATACAACACAACATCTTCTATTCTTATTTTACTCATTGAATTTGCTATACAGTTACGTTTACGTATACGTTTGGCTAATCCAGCCTTAATATTCTGCACACCGTTTCTGTACCTGATGCGAGAAGTTTTCGCAACGAGAAATTTATAGTCACTCTATTTTACTCTGCGGGTACACATACAAGATTATGGCTTTAAATTTTTCTCATATACCTGTATGTCAAAATCTCTCGGAATCGAAAGCTGTGACGTAGGCTGCATGCAATTTAAAAAAAATTTCGTTTCCAAACCACCTTTATCAAGGATAAAAGTGCAAAGTGTTTTACTGTGGCATCGTTATATTGTGGCAGAGTATTTGTAGAACAAACATGAAAATTTATTTACAAGAATTGTGATCAGCAGCTCCTCAGATTGCCTCACGGCTTAAATGAGAAATTGAATACCATCCAGTTTTCAATTTCAAAAAGTGTCAGTGTGTTAGTAAAAATGTGTGATTGTTTGCAAATTGAGAGAAATTGAAATCAAGAAATCGAATATGTAACCTCCGGGTTATACAAGGTGACTTAATAGATACTAAGGTTGATTGCATTTATAATGGAAATTTTTTTCAGCTTTTGACTTTTTAAGCTGTGGCACATTTAATTTTGTAAATTTCTTATTAGATAGAGAAATAACAAGAATACAGCCCAATATACCATATAGCAATCAAACTGCAATACAACTTGATAATAAGCTTATATTAATAGTGTGTTTTAAGCTTTTCTTAATTTCCCTTATTATAATGTTTATAAAATGTGAACTCACAAGCAGTATTTAACAATGCTTGAGAAAGGATTATCATACATAACTTTTTCTAAAGTATGCTTATAAACAACATACACATATTGAACAACGCAATATGACAATTGAAATAGAAATATTGTTCAATACATTCTAGTCTTGTTGTCTTTGTTCTACGCTTATAATGCATACAACAAGTGCCATTACTTTTTCTTTAAGTTTGTCAAACGTGTTTTGCGTGTACATTTAGTTGTAAATTTTATATAGTAAACGTGCAATTGCATATTAAATTTAATTATTTTTATTTATGGTTAAAATTAATAATTATTATTTATATTTAAAATGAATTATTATTTTTTATATTTAAATGAATTATTATTATTTTTAAAATTAAAATATAAAATACAATAAATTTTATTGAAGTAAAATACATTGTAATATGTACACCAATGTAAATTTACCAGCTCGTCTCAATAATGCCTATAAGGCGCTGAGACCTACATAATTTTAGATTATAATTGTACTTGGAAAATAAATAAAAAAAAAAAAATAAATAAATTAAAGAAAATAATTATGATTTCTCTTTTTCTCTAATAATAATATATTATTTTTGTAGGCTTATTCTACAATTGTGTGTAATCATACACACATAATATTTTCACGAGGGTTCCGTTTTTATTTTTCTATAATTGTTACGATAGCCTTTTTCAATATATTCTCAAGTCTTTTTCAAGCTTAAGGCTTGTGTTTGCAAGCTTATAATAATATATTTCTCAAGTCATTTGGTATGTTGGGAGCACCTTATTATCTTCTTTAGATTATATTTAATTGCCTGTGACTCACCCTATAGACAGCAGAACAAGGTTGCGTTTATCATGCTTTTTGCGAAAACTTTATCCATGCAACAAATACAGAAACGATGTGATGAAATCCAGATCGCGGATCGATGATCACGCGATAAATATTGAACGTGTAGCATACTTTGTGATAACAATTAAAAAAGTAAAACATTTTTAATGCCACAAGATATTGAAAGCAAGTGTGTTGCCGATAGAAACAGAGTTAACGACGCGCACAGCACAAAAATATTGTAAATATTGACCCGATCAAAATATCACAGTATATATTGAACGTGCATCACTGCCCTTTGTGAGCATCAATATATAAACCTATTCGAACACGTGACTATTTTTTAACGGGGTCTGTAAACTTTTATTCCACCAGAATATCAAAATCTGGCGATTTCAAAGAATATAAACGCGGGATATTTTTTTTTGTCAAAAAACGAAAGTTATGTCGGTGCCATACCATATCACCCAAAATAACACTTCTTGGATAGTGCAAATTGGGCCAAAAACTTGTCAACATTTTTTTATTTTCACCTACATTCTTTTTCGAGTGCCTGTTTATCGACGTTAACTTAATGTTTTTGGATGAAATATTATTATTACCATTATCTTCCAATTGCGTATACTTAAAGTAACAATCTT
Source organism: Eustalomyia histrio (assembly GCA_949748255.1). Classification (NCBI taxonomy): domain Eukaryota; kingdom Metazoa; phylum Arthropoda; class Insecta; order Diptera; family Anthomyiidae; genus Eustalomyia; species Eustalomyia histrio. Next base: position 88,774,241 of record OX456525.1, on the reverse strand, counting down.
TATAGTTTTCACCCCAGGAATCAGGTATTTCTTCATTCCAATCCAATAACCCCGGTTGCTTTAAACAAATACGACAGTTGTTTTGGGAAAATTCCAAAGTATCCATTGCTAAATTAAAATTTTCCTCAAAAATAAACAAATTTACTTTATTTAGAGATGCACCAGCTGCTGAAATAGTGTTTACAAAGTAATAATACAATTCGGTTACTTGTAATTGGGCCTTCACACACTATGCAAATATTTAAGAACACAATTTTTGTTTTGTTTGTAAGATGGTATCTTTGGATTAGTGTTTTTTGTATTCATTTGAATTTGTTTAAAAATGGGCATGCCTTTAATGTCATTGCTAGCAAAAGCTGTGTTTATACAACAAATTTGATATAACTAGCGTTAACACTAAAAGTTGGCTTATGTGCTAAAACATATTTTCTACTGTTTTTGATACAAATAATGTAAAAAACTTTTAAAGTAGACTAGCTCTGCAGCATCTATTGACAAGTAGACTAGCTCTGCAGCATCTATTGACAAATAGTTCCAACTCAAGAAATTAGTGATTTTGATAACATTAAGGTCTGATTGTAGCACAGACAAAACTTATCTCAAAAATATAAAATATGAGTTTTACAAAAACAAAAATACATTTTATAGAATGAAACAAAAAACCAACAAAGCTTATCAATGGAAAATGACAAAACAATAACACTTAGGAAACAGGGTATACCATTGTTGTCAGAAGTGACAGCTGTCAAACAAGTAACCAAAAACTGTATGGTAAGGGTTGTTATTGTAGTTCTTAACTACAGTGCGAAAGAGCACACACATTAGAACAATTATGCTGGCATAATATGCCAGCTTGTTGGCAAGCTGCATTAGCAGCACAAAACCAATACATGCACATTTTTAAAAAACGCTAAATGTTAAATGCGTACAAAAAACACTAACACAAATACGTATACATTTTATGCCAGATGAATCATTCTCGTGTGTTTTGAAAAGTACAAAAAAAGTGCGGCTTAAATATTAGTCTGGTGTGTATTGGCTAAAAGAGATTTAAAACCAATAAGGGTTTTCACTCTTGGTAGTAAACTACCCTTGTAGATGTTGTAGATACTATTAGATGTTGAAGTACTATTATTTACTACACCACAACAACAAGATGTATAGAACTAAATTTTCTAGGGTGTGGTTAAAATACAAGACCAAAAGGTATAATAAATAGATGTTGTACATTTACAAGACTAAAACAGCTGATCGTTTAGCCGCCAAAACTATTGTTTGATTTTTTTCATTTTGCGTTGAATAATGGATCAAAATAATGAAAAACCAAACTTAAAACAAAAGCGTAAAAACATAAGTAATAAAAGATGGACAGGTTGTGAAATCTAGCTGCTATTGGTTTTTATTACAAGTAATACTGTATCTTCAAACCCAGAATCTCTGCAAATTCTATTTGGTTAATTGGATTTTGCTCTAAAAAATTTATTTTATATTTTTCCATAATTATAGGCATTTTTGTTAACTTCAAATTCTTTTTGATATTTTAAATTTTCAAATTGATGAAAAACAAAAATCAGCTGATTAATTTACAATAACTGTGTTTATGCGGGAAGTAAATACACGAAAAAGTCGTTACGCTTTAGGTCTGTTCGACGTACGTTACCGCGGGCACCCGCGTGAACCCAATCTTACCAGAAAGCGTTTTTTGTAACAAAAATTAGATAAATGAGAGCGTTCATGAGAGAATAATTGTGTTTCTCATTTTACCAGAACTTACCCGTACTTTTTGTTTGGATAAAATGGTAAAATTGTCAAATCATCAGCTGCTGCTAATAAATTAACTGTTTTGCATTTTTGAAAAAAATTAAAGTTAAAAAAAAGTTTACTATTAATAACTTTTCCTTCTTAATTATGAAAAATACATTTGAAAATGTAAATAGATATTTGCCATTTCAAATATATTTATTAATTAAGCTATTTTTTAATATGAATAAATTTGACGTTTATTTTTGGGTATGAAATGTGGTTTTGTGCGTTCGCAGTATTTTGGGCATTTTTATGGTTTTGTGAGAGTATTTTTTGCTTACTCTCATTTTACCAGACTTTACCCAAAATTACCTCGTACAGACCTTTTGTAGTATAAAATCTAGAGTATTAAAAAACCGAAACCGAAAACCGGTCAACCGGTTTCTTTATTTTTAAAAACCGATCGGTTTCGAATATTTTGTAAATTCGAAGAAAACCGAAAACCGGTCTTTTTTGTTCGGTTAACCGGTTTTTTTAATTACATCACCAACTGGGTTACTTGGTCTCTTTTATTTTTGCCGATGTACATAAGTCTGATAGATTCCGATGAAGACTTAACTTTGGATATTCCAAATTCAAATAGTTTAATTTCTGATCTAAATAACACAACAAACAGTATTCAAAATCCTAAAAAAGAGACTGTAAAAAATCATTCATTATATGATGATTTCATATATCTTGATAAATGCGACAAAAGAACTGAAAAGTTGGAAAATTTATATAAATACTATTTGACCAACATCTACTATTAGTGAAAGAGTATTTTCCACTTCTAGCTTTATCAAAAGCAAACAAAAAAAATCGTCTTAAAACGAAACATTTAAATTGCATATTAATTGTAAAATATTATTTTAGAACTGAAAAATAGATTTTCTTTTTACATATTTAAAATGTAATATTATTAAAAAAACTTATTTAATGCCAAACGTTGTAAACGTTTTAATTACTAACGTACCTAATTTTACCAATTTACAAAGTTAATAATCTCTATTCATTTGATATGAATATAGTTTTATAATATTAATTTTTAAGATATTATATTAAAAAATATTTATTTTAAGTTAATTTTTTGTTGAAATGAAATACAATAAAAAAAATAAATTTAAATGAATATGCATATGTATATATATATTTTTTTTTCAAAAAAATGTATTTTTTTATTTTTATTACTTTATATATAAAATTTGTTTTTTTGTAATAAAAACAATTAACAAATTATATAAGCTTTTTATTCAAATTAAAAAAAAAAACCGAAGAAACCGGTTGACCGGTTTTTTCTGCAAAAACCGAAACCGGTTTTTTTAAAATTCTATTTTTTGAAGAAAACCGAAACAGGTTTTTTCAAAAGGCCGGTTTTTTGAATACTCGAATAAAATCGTTATAAATATACAAGGGTTGTAAATGTACTACCAAGAGTGAAACCCCTTAATGTATAGAACTAAAATTTACTAGACTGTGGTTTAAATACAAGAGTTTTTACTCTTGGTGGTTATTTACAACGATTTTATTCTACAAAGCGTGAACGACTTTTTCGTGTATTTACTTCCCGCATAAACACAGCTATTGTAAATTAATGAATCAGCTGATTATTGTTTTTCATCAATTTGAAAACTTAAAATATCAAAGAATTTTTAGTTAAAAATACATTGTTCGGATGCGAGAAAACACACAAAAAAGGGGCAAGTTATTCCAGAACCGAGCAACACTAATAATAAAAGATCTCTCAAAGAAAGTATTTCTAATTCTAGGAATAAATATCTGGGGATTTCGAGTTGATTTTGTAAATACAAAATTTCTGTATAAGGGCAAATGCCTTCGACTTTTAATTAACCTATGGGAAAAAATAATCAAGCGACATTTTACGAAATCTAAAGAAACATTTCACAAAACCTAAGATGTGATCACGACGACGAACATTATAAGCAAAGCGTAAAACGTTAGGCGTATAGTAACGCTTAAGTCTCGTAAAGTTAATACCAATAGTACCAGATACCATCTAAAGGTCGTACAGAACCTGAGAAATCATTAGAGCATGTGTTGGCCTTGGCCCATCAAACAAGGGCAAGTACAAGTTTGACGAATAAACCCTTCACAAGGCTCCCTAAACTCGACCACAAAAGGAATCAATGTGAGGCCCAAATGACAGTCCTCCATCAAACACCACGCCCAAACATCTTAACTAAGTAACAAAGTCAATCAAAATTATAGCAATTAGAAAGACCAAACATAATAGCTTTAGCTTTACTTGTTTCGTTCCCTGAATTGGACTAAAAATGAAGATATCTGTTTATTATTTGGACTATAAAAGCCTTAAATCGTACCACCAAATTTAAAGGACATCGGAGCACATTTGGACATATTCCTTTTACAAATACACCTCTGAAAATTATCTTGTTTAGCAAATTTCATTCAGATTTTTTAATATACTGCAGAGTTTATTATTGCGCCTATATAATATGGATCTGGTCCAGGAATTTCAATTTATTAAACTAACCGAGCCCATTGGGCCGTCATGTTGTATAACAAAAGTAAAAAAGTTTAAAAATTAAAATCATATTTAACAAAATAAAACATTATAACAACTCATCATAAAAAAAATATATGGAGCAAAAGTTAGGAAGTCACCAATTGAGCATGTTTCAAAAGTTTGGGTCAAAAAAAAAAAAATTACAGAAAACGAAAAAGATTTAAGTTAATCAGGCAAATGGTTCCAAATTCTGGAATCTAACATATATGGCCCTAGTGCTTTCGTTATGTAATTTGACATGTATAAATTACATACATATTTATTATGAAAAGAGAATCATGACAAGTAAGTCTCATAAGAGGATACACTATCTGCTGGTTTCTAAAAAATGGAGAGAACAAAAATTGACATAAATACTTGGGGCAATTAAATTTAATTATTTTATAAAAATGCAACATAATACTAGAATGAAGAAAGCTTTTAAAATCACACACTAAAAAATCAACAACGTAATCAGAAATAGGCGTTCAAATCCAACCACAATACATAAAACGAACGACTTTACTAAGAAGTTTTAGTTTTCTTAATTCTCGATCTGAAGTTCCAGTAAAGACTTCAGCACAATACATGTTCGTCATTAGCAAAACATGTGCAATACGTTTCCTAACAGACAAAGGAATACAAATATTTAAGGAGTATAAACGTCTTAATGTGAAATTTAGCATAACCAGTTAATATGTTGATCAAAGTAGAGATTAGAATCTAGTATGACCCCAAGTCATTTCATAGTGCCAACAAGTTTCACAGGTACATCATTAATCATTTTTAATTTACAACAGAAGCAGGTGATTTAAAAATCGTAGTTTATGTCTTGAAAGGGTTTTTGCAAATGTTACAGTTAGACATCCAAGAAACAACATCTGTCAACTTATTAATAGACAATTCAAAAACACCAAGATATTGGTGATCACCTGAAAAATGAAAAAGCTGAATATCATCAGCAAAACCAAAAGCCTCACAAGGAAACAAAATCATTTATATATAATATAAACAGTAACGGCTCTAAAACTGATACGTGAGGGACCCCACTTGTCCCAGGCATCCATTCTGAATCCGCACTATTCAGATGAGTAAACTACCTTCTTCCAGTCAAATAAAGTTTACGAAATAAAATGAATGGACTAACACAATCAAAGGCTTTAGACAAATCTAATGATAATATAACACCTACTTAACGAGTATATAACGTTCTTCTAATGGAAGCAGTAAGACCTAATAGGAAAGAAGATGTGTTGTAGCCTTTACGAAACCCACATTGGGTGTAGTCAATTTATTTTACTTTTCTGTACTATCTTCTAATATAGGTTTTACTATTTCCGCTTGCTTCAACATTGTAAGGGAAGTACGTTTGCGAACATCATCTCCGTAATATAAGACGACTTTAGCAAAGTCGCCCCTATATTTGTGCACTCGTCTCACATGTCTGTGGCAGCTTAAAATTAAAGGCAAAAATTAAAAGTTATTTAATGATTACCAAAAACTAAGATACATACCAAATTTGAGTAGCAAAGTGCTTATCGCATAGAGTACATTTCAATTGCAACTTATTTAAGTGAAGTAATTTGTGATGCTTCCAGCGGCTTGATAGAACATTTCTTCCACAATCTTTGCATTCCACCAAATATTTTTTCTGAAAGCAAATTAACATTACATATTATTGTCAATATTTTAAAATGAATTCACATATAGTACTTTGTCTACCACGGCAACAGAATGGACTCTAGCTTTATGTACATCCAAATCAACCTGACGGAAATATTCCTTAGAACATATTGGACATGATACCATTTGTCCCAAATGTATACGTCGGTGGATATTAAGTCCTCCCCGTCTATAGTACGCCTTATCACAAAAATCACATTTATGTTTTTTTTCACGATCTTCTTTATGGATTAACATGTGTTGCTTTAAATAATCCTTATTTAAATATTTTGTACCACATATGGGACAAACTTCATTTCGATCTCTATTTTTGTGAGTTTCTTCGTGCTTTTTCATACATGTAGCATTTAATAATCTTGCTAAAAAGAAATATACATAAATTAGTGATCAAAGTTTAAATTTACAATAATTCAAAACTTACGACAATATGCACACATAATCTTTTTGGTTTTTTTACTCTCGCTTTCATCCCTTGTTTTATCCTGTGCTGTATCACAGTTTGATAGAGTTGGTGGAATATCCGTAACTTCTTCCGAATTCTCGGGATAACTCTGTTTTCTTAAATTTATTTTACCAACTTCAGATTTTTTATCATTTCGAACTTTTTTCAGTTTATATTTGTTATCACTTAAAACTATTTTCAATTCCTTTCTGGATTTAACTTTAGTTTTAGATTTTTTCTGTACTGGTTCATTTTTTAAATCTTGAAAAATTTTCAATGAGGTATCAACGTTTGTCAATGAAGAAATGTCTTTATCTACAGTATTATCTATTGATTCATTTGATTTCTCAAAAAATGCAGCTTCGAATTCTCTAGCGTCATGAATTTGTTCTATTTTTATTTCAATTTTTTCTTCCATGTTATTTGTTTGATTAAATGTCTCGTATGTTTCTTGTAGAATGTTATAAGACTCTATTGCCGTTTGTATTAGAAAATGAAATCTTTTTAAATCGCATGAACATGTTTCACACAACATTTGCGAAAAAGGATCTGAAACTAAAGAAGAGTGTTAAATTTACTTGTTTCAAATTTTTGTATATTCTTTAAAATAGAATTTGTGAAAACAAATGAATTGAAAAAATTATTTAAAAGTTAGTGTATTGGAAATTTAAGTTATCTGCGCTCCTTTTAACAATCGAATTTTAAAATTTTCTTTTTTTATGGTTTTAGAAACTCTCCGACACCTACAGAATCATGAATCCAGACTTTACGGTACATATTTATTTGTATTTATTAAACCATATTTTTGTTCGTCAAAGCTTGTACGTAAACGAAACATTAACGGACCGTATAATCGAATTTTCGAAAACTGTACGTTTTGACTCTGTTTTGGGGGTCGTTAATTACGGAATGCACAAATTCTATAATCTTTCTTCTGTTAATTCTAAAGATTATTTTGTTTACAATAACTTAAATAAAATCTGGTCGCGCGTTTTATTTAACACTTTGACGACTTAAATCTAAAAATGTATTCAATGCTGCTTTAAGCGCTTAACTGCTCCTCCCATCATATTTGTCATACTGCAATTCAGTTCAAAAGGATTATTTTAACAAGAATTATTATTTATTTATTTATATTTATATATTTAAATAAAAACACATTATATTTTTTTAAATAAGGCAAACTACAATTTTAATTTTTTTAATACATATCACTTTAACAAGAAAAAAACACAAAATGGGCTCCATTTTCGTAGAAAGAAAAAGCAAAAATAAGTTAATATTTGCAAAATAAGCAAAATTGATAAAAATGAACTAAAGAAAGCTCTCACAAATCTAGCTTAAACTCCTTATATTTTTGAGATCAGCGACAAGTTTTCGCATCGAGAAATGCATTGCGTATTTTTAGTGGAAATTTTCTGGAGCTTTTAACTTTGAAAGCTGTGGACACATTTACTTTTGTCAAATATCTAATTAGTTAGAGAAATAATAGAGCTGTATTCATTATTATCTTCTTTAGATAAATAAATCATGGTTTGTACTCAACACCTTTTCATAATAACGGTAGTTGGCTACTACTGCCACTTTAAGACCAATATGAAAATTTTAAAATGGCGATTCCATAAAAGGCATATGTTTTTTTGTATAACCGGGTTTATTGCGATATTTTACCGGTTTTGTTGAATTTTCAAAAACCACAAATTTGTTTTCAAATGAGATTGCAGATTTGTAATCTTTACAAAAAATTTAGATCCGATTTGAGAAATTTGTACATACAATGCTTTAGAAAATTTAATTTTTAATTACATCTTTTCAGAAAATTTTGATATATTACGTATGAATTAAAAAAATCTCAAGCTAATTAAAAGTTAAACAGTTTTTGAAAATTTTGATCTCATATTCTTTTATGAACATTATTTAAGGCTGTATTGGATAACTTTGTTAATAAATTATAGCGTATAGTTTAAAAAATAATTCAATTTAAAGTTTGTTTAAATTACTTTAACGACAAATTACTAATTCTTAAAAGGTTACATCTTGTGCTACCTCTAAATATAAACGAAATTAGCTAAAACTTGGCACGGAGGGTTTTAAGACATTAAGGGATAGGGGCAACACTGTGGAGATTGCAAATTTAAACTTTAGTGTTTTTTTGGGATCACTCTAATGTACACATTAGGCCATAGATTTAACCATACACATTCTTATACCTCTTTGTTCAACGTCACGACTGCGAAAGTCATTGGCAAAAATCTATAGAAAATGCTTAAAACTAGTGTAAGCATCTTTCAAAAAAAAAAAAAAAAAAAGATTTATAGGATCCTTACTGTTCACCGATTTTTCGAAAATCTCCTATAAAATATTGTGGACTAGAAAAATTTCAAAATAATCCGATGGATAATTGAAAATGTGTCCTAAACAAAAGTGATTTGCCTTTAATGTATTGAAGCTTTATAATACTAACATGTAAATTGATCAGGGGTCGAATTACGGCATTCGTGATCGTAATTTCTCGATCGAAATTATTTTTTTATTTCTTAAAATAAAACATTTAAACGGATTTTTTCCTTAAGGTATTTTGTAGTTCGGTCCTAGATTGGAAATAAAAGTTAAAGTTGGTGTTTTCATTATGAGTATTATTGTAGTTATTTATTAAAAAATCAGTTTTCGAACGACTTCATTCGATCACGAATGCCGTAATTCGGCCCCAGTATCGAGTTTGCTTGCAGAATTTATTACTAATCTCTACAAATAACAAAAGCTGAGATTCCCTAAAAACATGTATTTAAATTTACGTAAATTTTCAAAATGCAAAAGTAGTGATGCAGCTCCATTTTAAGTTCTTATTATTAGGCTTTTGACATTAAAGCGAAAACTTTTTTATGGTCCTTGTTTTCAATTATCCCTCAATTATTTTGCACAAAAACAAATTCCTTAAGCCTTTTTTGAAAAATGCCTTTACTAATTTAAGTATTTTTCATGGTTGGTAACCACTATCTTTTCATTATAACAGTAGTTGTCTACCACGCTCTGATCAGTACCGATACGAAAATTTTAAAACTACGATTCCAATAGTGACATGTGTCTTCTAATATCACGGGGTTTATTTCATAATATTACTTTTTACATTTTGTTATATCTGCAAAATACCGTTATAAATCAGTGTTTCGGTAGTTTAGCGCAATAAACCTAGGTATGAAAAAAGACACATGCCTTTTATGGAATCGCCATTTTAAAATCGATTTTAAAGTGGCTGTGGTAGCCAACTACCGTTATTATGAAACGGTATTGAATGCCAACCATGGTATTTTTCTAAATAATGTTTAAAATGACGCTTTCGCTACAATGATCTGTGAATTTTTAAAAGCAAGCACATGGTTTTATTTAGGGAATTTGTACATATATATAAAACGCCAAATTCATTTTGCTTTCCAATCTTTTTAAAGCCGATGTTGCGACATTTAATAAAGACGAAGGGCTCAAAATCAGTATTGTTAAATGCTTGGCTTAGTGCCTGTGTATCGACGTTAGCTTGACTGTTTTTGGAAAAGATAGATGTTTACTTTTGTTTTATTATTACCATGATCTTCCAGTTGCGTGTACTTGTAGTAACAATCTTTATAGTTTTCACCCCATGAATCAGGTATTTCTTCATTCCAATCCAATAACCCCGGTTGCTTTAAACAAATACGACAGCTGTTTTGGGAAAATTCCAAGGCATCCATTGGTAAATCAAAATATTTCTCAAAGATAAACAAATTTATTTAATTTAGAGATGCACCAGCTGCTGAAATAGTGTTTACAAAATAAAAATACGTTTCGGTTACTTGAATACTTTGTATATAATAAATTTCTATAGAAAGAAATTACTTGTAATTTGGCCTTCACACACTGGGTAAATACCAAAAAGTATATAATTTTCTATAGAGTATTTTTCCCGCTCTACCAGATATTCAACATGGTACAGAGTTCAGCGCCAACATTTTTAAATGAGAGGGCAACATTTTCAAAGTTGCTAAAGTGTTGAAAAACATTAAATTTGGTGTATGCAGTGCTGCCACATAAACAGTTTAAATTTTTATCCCAGTTTTTGGGATTCTTAACTGTTTATCAGTTTTTTCATGAAAACAATTTTTTTTTTCAAATTATTGCATTTTTTTATAGGTTTTTAGCTATATGTTGCAACAATTAATAGCATATTTATTATCTTTATTATATATTTTTACCATAGAAATGGGAAATAATGGATATGAATGGACATAGTTGGTCAATGTGTGTGTACACACTTTAATACTTTTCATGTCACAATGTTATGTTTGAATTCGTAATTATTTTTTAACACAATTGCAAATTTTTGTTGTATTTTTTTACTTTATTAGACATGTCTAATTTTAGTAAAAATAAAAAGTATATTGAACAAAGATTATATTTTTATATGAAAAATCTGAAAAAATACATGAATAAAATAAAAAAACATATTTTTTATGAAATAATCTGAAAAATCTCTAGCATCCCAAAAACTGGCAAAAAATAGTTAAAATTGGTTATATGGCAGCACCGCTAAACACTACTAAAAGTTGACGACCAAAACTCACCTTTGTTGCCGCCAAACTATGTTCGTGTTCTAAGAGAGTAATAAAAAGTTCGTGAGAGATAAACATACTCTATAGAAAATTATATACTTTTTGTAAATACTAAAGTGCACAATTTTTGTTCTCTTCGTAACAGTATGACATTGTGCTGGCCAAAAAGTATATAATTCTTAAGAGTATGTTTATCTCTCACGAACTTTTTAGTACTCTCTTAGAACACGAACATAGTTTGGCGGCAACAAAGGTGAGTTTTGGTCGGCAACTTTTAGTAGTGTTTAGCGGTGCTGCCATGTAACCAATCTTAACTATTTTTTTTACGTTTTTTGGGATGCTAGATAGAGATTTTTGAGATTATTTCATGAAAAAATATGTTGTTTTGTTTTATTCATGTATTTTTTCAGATTTTTCATATAAAAATATAATATTTGTTCAATATACTATAGTATTTTACTAAACTTAGACATGTCCAATAAAGTAAAAAAATACAACAAAAATTTGCAATTGTGTTAAATAATAGTTACGAATTCAAACATAGCATTGTGACATGAAAAGTATTAAAGTGCGTATACCCATTGACCAACTCTGTCTATTCATATCCATTATTTCCCATTTATATGGTAAAAATATATAATAAAGAGAATAAATATGCTATTAATTGTTGCAACATATTACTAAAAAACCTATAAAAAATGCAATAATTTGAAAAAAAATGTTTTCATGAAAAAACTGGTAAACAGTTAAGAATCCCAAAAACTGGGATAAAAAACTACACTGTTTGTGTGGCAGCACTGAATACAACAAATTTAATGTTTTTCAACACTTTAGCAACTTTGAAAATGTTGCCGCTGAACTCTGTAATATGTTGAATTTCTGGTAGAGCGGGAAAATACTCTATATAAAATTATATACTTTTTGTCTTAAGAGAAGCAATGTTATGGTATCTTTTGTGGGAGACCATTATATACTTTTTGATTATACTTGCATGTAAAATTTGCTGCCATTGCTAAAAATGTGAGTGTATTAGTAAAAAGTCGTAACCCAACATACCAAATGACTTGAGAAAAATATTATTATAAGCTTACAAACACAAGCCTTAAGCTTGAAAAAGACTGAGAAAATTTTGAAAAAGGCTATCGTAACAATTGTAGATAAATCAAAACGGAACCCTCGTGAAAATAGTATGTGTGTATGATTACTATAAGCTTATTTTTGCAATTGTAGAATAAGCTTACAAAAATAATATTGTATCAACTTGCGTAAAGAAAAGCTTATTCGACTCAATATATTTATAAGCTTTTTTACATAATTGTAGAATAAGCTTTACATATAATACATTATTAAGTGTTGAAAAAAAGAAATCACAATTATTTTCTTTAATTTCATTTGTTTTTTTAATTTAATTTTAAATATAAATAATAATAATTCATTTTAAATATAAAAAATAATAATTTATTTTAAATATAAATGATAATAATTAATTTTAACCATAAATAAAAATTGTTATAAAAATAATAAAATTTAATATGCAATTGCACGTTCACTTTATAAAATTTACAACCAAATGAACACGCAAAACACGTTTGACAAATTGAAAAAAAGGAACGGCACTTGTTGTATGCATTATAAGCGTAGAACAAAGACAACAAGACTAGAATGTATTGAAAAATATTTCTATTTCAATCGTCATATTGCGTTGTTCAATATGTGTATGTTGTTTATAAGCATACTTTAGAAAAAGTTATGTATAATAATCTTTTCTCAAGCATCGTTAAATACTGCTTGTGAATTCACATTTTATAAACATTATAATAAACGAAATTAAGAAAAGCTTAAAACACACTATTTATATAAGCTTATTCTCAAGTTGTGTTGCAGTTTGATTGCTATATGGTATATTGGGAAGTGTATTAAGTTTTTCGAACTCCTAGTGGCATGTGTAAAAGCTGGGTAAATAAATATTAACAGAACGGTTTAAAATTCTTTTAAAAAATTTTTAAATTTCAAAGAAATTTAGGAACCTGAATTTAGTTTAGATTTTATTTGGCCAGTTCGCACAATCCAAATTGTTTAAAATTTTAAGTTTTTTCCATTCACCTTTAAAGAAATAAAAAATTGAGTCAAAAAATCTAACTTTTACTATATAAAAATTCTTAGATTCACCTTAAAAATTTTTAAATTTTGAGGACATTTTCGTATAAAAAATTTTCAGATTTTGAGGAATTTTTTCATAGAAAGATTCTTTAATTCTGGGAACAGAAAAAGTATTTAAATTTGTAGAATGTTTTTTGATTATACGAACATATCCATACACTAGACGATTACTTCAGTTCAAGTAAAAAAAAAAAAAAATAAACCAAAAATAATCATTCGACGTTCTAATAATACCTGGTATTCAACTCTGACAAAAACTATCCGTTTTAACTGCGTAATCACATACCCGAGCAGTTTTGAACGAACACGTTTGAAAACAGACAGTTAAAATCAAGTTTAGACAGATATTTTTGAACGCGTTCCTTACCGACTTTTTACGAAAAATTCTCAGAATTTTTTCGTATATAAAAATCATTAGATTCTGAAATATGACATACTTTGATGTATTTGATATTTTTAGATATTTGACTCACTCATTCTTTAATAATCCCTTATTTATTAACATTACATTTTTAGAAATATAACACACTTTTTGGTTAACAAAATGGCTACATTATTTGCCGTGGTCATACCAAGTATTTCACCAGCATATTTCAGTGTTAATAAATGTTGTTTACCAATTTCCACCGGACTTCCAGAACGATTTCTTAGACCTTCGGCAGTATTATAAGTTGATTTATATATAAATACATGATGATATGATTCGGCTATTAAAGCATACCCCAAATCAGGAGAACAATCCATAAATTTCCTTTGCTGTTTTGAGGCTTGAATATAACCAAATGCATGAAGATTTCCCTCATGACGCATAGACCATTCATCCGGCTTGGTAGCATTATAGTGTTGTACCCATAAACAACAATCAACATCTTGTCTTGTGGCTAAAGCCAATGGGAAGCCTGGTCTTAAAGAGGTAGCAAAAAGTGGAGGCGTAGAACCCATTATAATGGCATGTGTAACGGATTTGCTAGGAAAATTGAAACGTGCTGAAAAGGGAGAAAGTATTTTTTTTTTTTATATAAAAATTGTTAATCATAACTTACATATTTTTATTTCATCATCTATTAGCTCCATGGGAAAATCACAATCTTCTATAGGTGATTCTAAATTGACTATCGGTTGTTTTTCCATGTTTAAAATATTTTCGACGTTTATATTTTTTGTTTCTTTAGGACCGGCACCATTTGCTAAAAGTGATGTCCACAAAAGACCAGATGTGTGCTTGATTAATGTTATTTGAAGAATATTATTTTCCTAAAATTAGAAATAGAAATGCATATCGAAATTAAAAATATCACAAAGCTAATAATTTTTTTCTGGAAAAAAAATTTCCTTAATATCTGCTTAATTCTAAACAATTTCTAGACAAACAATTTTTTTACAACTAAAAGTTTAACACTGATGTATTCCAAAGAATCTAAGAATTATTTTATGAGAAACAAATTTTTATACAAAAAACATTCAAAATCTATGTCTCATTTTAAAATTTTGTTTAGAATTAAAAAAATTTTCCATAGAAAAAAGCAGGGACTGATTCTCTCAAAAATTTCTCTTCTATTTCCATTTGCAAATTTTTGAAAAAATATATATGAAAAAATATATAAAAATTTTTGGTGTTCGCAATTTTTTTGCAAATAGCTCTGCATTGATCAAGTATTTGCTTAAAAGAAGGACTAGATATAGTGTAAAGCGCTGCAAACTGGATGCAAGAAATGTAATGTTTATTTTATGATTTTTCTATCAAAAATTTCTCACGCCATGAGAAGCAAGAATTTTTGGGTTCAGCGGGTTGGGGTTCAAAGTTTTTATAAACAGCGAAGCTAAACCGTTTGGGGTCGATTTCAGTCCCTGGAAAAAAGTAATCAAAATCATAGAAGTCTCATAATCTGAGAATTTTTCTACCAAAAAAACTTCTCAATTACTGAGAAATTTTTTATACGAAAAAATACTTTAGATTCGAGCTTTCGCTTTAATTTGCTCATTATCTGAAGATTTGCATATAGGAAAGTCGTCAAAACTTGAGAATTTTTCTTTGGGAATAAATAAGAAAAATAATTGGAAATGTTTTATTTTTAAAATATGAAATTCTTAAGATACAAGAATGACATACAAACTGATTTTGTCTGTACAAAAAAAAAACCGGGAATCTGGCATATTTCCTTTACGGAAATTGCAATTTTTCATAATTGAAAAAAATTGTATTATTACAGAGAGTACTAAACTTACTATATTCCATGCCGTTAAGTCCACATCAATTTTATTAAATAAATCATAATCCAAAAGTTTTTCATCATTACATTGGACAATTATTTTACTTTCTAGACTTATAACATTATAATCATTTTCATTTTTTCCTGGTATAATTTTAAATTTTATCACCAAATCTTTATCTGTCTGAGTCCAAGTGAAGCCAGTGATTTCATCAGTCTCTCCAGAATCACCATGTAACTGAGGCTTTTCTTCTAGCTCGGCATTTTCTAATTGCACTTCATCATCTTTTTTAGAAAATTTTTTAGATCTCCATAAAAACTCATGATTGGAACTTATAACCACAGATTCAGCTCTTGGTTCAAATGCACAATAATAAAGAGATCCTTTACCTTCTAAAGTCTCCAAAATTGAAAATTTCCATGATTGTTCTTCTAGAGACCATCTACACCAATGCAAATAAAGAAAGTGTGTTGTTAAGACACATTCATTTTCTAATGATTCAACTTTTTCAACATGACCCAATATCAAAGAAATTTGCTTGCGTTCGTTCAAAATATCCAAACGACTATCATAGATAACATAATTAATTTCTTCCTTTGGTAAGCTTTCTCCTTCGATATTACAAATGGCCACTTGCTTCCATTCAACGGCTTTTAAACGATCTCCCGTTTCAAATAGATATAGGGTTTTAACTCCATCACATAGCACACAATATTTTTCCGATATAAATCGAAATGTATGATTATACTCTCCCTTCTTTTTCCGAACAGTTGAACAGCCATCTTTTGTACTTTCAGTGTTTCCCAAATGATATACCACTTGCAGGTCTTCAGATCTACCTTTGTTTTCATCATAAACACATTTAATTATTTCTTCATTAATATTAATGAAGTATGCCTGCGTCCTTGCCCATGGGTCTACTTGTAAAAGATTTTGCATGGAAAACAATTCAGCATGCAAGAAAGAATACTGTTCATCAGTCGGTTCCGCCTTCAATGGCGCCAATATCAATTCTCTCCGTAACATTACTATTGGTTCTAATGAAAGCTTATAGCCTTCAAAATTGGGACGCATATACTCACGTTCTTGTTTTAATTCTACTACTTTATACATTTCGCTAAAAGGAATATTTTCTTATAAATTGCCGGCCTTTGATAAAATTTACAATAAAAATGACGAATGTGCGACAAAATAAAAAGTAAACAAATATATTACAGTTTTAGGTTAGATTTACAGTTGAGTCAATGGAAAAAAGTACAGCATTATATTATTTGAGTGCTTTAAAAAAACAAACAAATTTTATAAATCGTCAGCAGAGCTTTAAAGCAGACCTTTAAAAAAATTAATCTTTATTGAATTTGCAAAAAAATAATTATTTTTGTAAATTTATTAAAACAGATTCAAATCATAATTGATTAATCAGTTTCATTTGCAATAATTTCATTTGAATCTTTTTTTATTCAATTGTGAATCAAATCATTTCAATAATAATTTTGTAATTTGCGAATTAAAACAAAATAAAAAAAACCTTAAAACTGACTTGCAAATCTCGCTTAGTTTTCTAGATATTCGCCATTTTGTAAAATGGCCGCCGGTATTTTGGAAACTAAGCGAGATAGGGCAAAGCGGATATTTTTGCTATACAAGAGTATTAATATACTACGGTAAATGGGTGACCATTTTTATACGAATGAAATGGAATTTATATTATCATATAAATTGATAAAAGAAATTGTCACCCTGTGCTGTTTTATAAAATTCCATGAAACCCTTCGGGGACCTACGGAATCTATTCTATCGAAGGGTAACCCCTGTCGATCTTTGCTTAGTTTCCGAAATATACGCCATTTTATAAAATTACTATTTTTTAAAACGGACAAAATTTTTTCTCTAATGGAGTATTAATATACTGCGATAATAAAAATAGGCCAGTTACGGAAAACATCCCGAGGGATCTATTTTTTAAAACAGCCGCAGAATGACCCATTTTTATATAAAAGAAATTGAACGGGAAACAAATTCTCATTATCATAGTGTGTTAATTTATATTATCATATAAATTGATAAAAAAACAAGTTTTGATTAAGTACGTTTGAGAGAAGTCAAACCAAGCATTTGCAAATTTTTGGTTGTATGAGAAGTGTCATACCCACTAGACGACTCTCGCCCATACCTTAACGTAGTCCAAGTTTGGTTTAAATACATTCTCAAATTTTGTATTACACGCCTCCTCGTCCAATCTAGCCCATATTAGCTAAAAATGTTATTGTAGATTATGTTGCCAAGTTTTACATTAGATGTAGAATTTTCAAGAAAAAAAAAACACTTTTTTTCACGTTATCCATTACTCTGCGGTTACACGTACAAGATTATTGCTTTAAATTTTTATCATATACTGTATGTTTAAATCACTCGAATTGAAAGTAGTGACCTAGGCTGCACGCCATACTGGAAACAATCTTATTTATAAAAGGCCGTCATCAAGGAAACAACTGAAAATGCTCGCACTACTAAAATAGTTGCAGGAAATAAACACATTATTTTTGCCCATTTTTTATACCCTTCACCACAGGTGGAAGGGTATATATAAGTTTGTCATTCCGTTTGTAATTTCTACAATATTGATCTTAGACCCTATAAAGTATATATATTCTGGGTCCTTATGAAGAGCGAAGTTGATTTAACGATGTCCGTCTGTCCGTCTGTCCGTCTGTCCGTCTGTCCGTCTGTCCGTCTGTGTGTTGAAATGGGTTTTCCGAAGAACCCAGACGTGATGAGGACTTGATTCTTTTTTATTTCTGTTACATGTGATCCATTTCTGTTTGCTATTAAAAATCAGACAGATCGGTTAATAAATGGCTGAGATATTAGCAAAAAACCAGGACCACCTCTAATTTTTCCAGTAAAATCCCTTTGTTTAATATGTATGTAGAATTTTGAGCATTTTTTACTAACTTTGTTGTTTTTTTTTTCTTTCATCTCCACCATTTATACACAAACAACACACATACAAAGATTTGTCATTTAAATAAAAATAAACAAATCCCTAATGACGAAGACTTTTATATATGTACATCTATTGACGATGATTTTGTGTAAGCTTCAATAGCTCAGTTGTCTAGACGCCATGTCACAAATACTTTTTTTCTCTAAGCCCGCGGAGTTCTAGGTTCAAATCTCGGTAAGGTCAATTCACTTTTTTTTTGTACATTTTTTTTTTATTATTTTCTTAATATATTTTTTTTTGCTTATTTTTGGTTTTTTTTTTAACATTTAATAATTAATTTATATAAAATTTTATATTAATAATTAAAATTATTTTCTTTCATCTCCACCTTTTATACACAAACAACACACATACAAAGATTTGTCATTTAAATAAAAACTAAACAAATCCCTAATGAACGAAGACTTTTATATATGTACATCTATTGACGATGATTTTGTGTGAGCTTCAATAGCTCAGTTGTCTAGACGCCATGTCACAAATACGTTTTTTCTCTAAGCACGCGGAGTTCGAGGTTCAAATCTCGATGAGGTCAATTCACTTTTTTTTTACATTTTTTTTTATTATTTTCTTAAGACTTTTTTTTTTTGCTTATTTTTGGTTTTTTTTAACATTTAATAATTAATTTATATAAAATTTTATATTAATAATTAAATAATCCATAAATAGGCTAAAAACATCAACATTTTTATAAAAACCCTCTGATACAAACAAAATACAAACGTTTTTATACCTTTCACCACAGGTGAAAGGGTCGCGGGTTCGTTAAGATTTTTTTTTGTTTATTTTTTGTTTTTTTTTACATTTAATAATTAATTTAAATAAAATTTTATATTAATAATTAAATAATCCATAAATAGGCTAAAAACATCAAAATTTGTATAAAAACCCTCTGATACTAACAAAATACAAACGGTTTTATTTCTATTTTTTGCTCCGATTTAAAAGAATTTATAAAAAGATTTTTAAACCATTTTATTTCTCACATATTAAGAAAATTTTATACATAATTTACCTTTGAGTGAAACTATTTTAGGTCATAACTTATAATAATTTATAAAAAAAATTATAAACTATTTTCCTTCAAATTTTTAAAATTAAGCTAAAAAAATTACAAATATTTCTAATAAAAAAGCGAAATAAAATCCTAAATGCAAATTTGCCAGCTAAATCAAACTATTTTGTAGAAATAAAACACATGCAGTTCTAGTGATTTCTTTTAACGATTTGTTGAAATTCTTTTCTTTCACCTCTTAACCTTTTATACACAAACAACAAACACTATTCTAGAGCTGTATTATGACCTATGGATACGTCTTATATAGCAAAAGATCGAAAATCTTTAGTATAACATATTTGCTGAAAAACTCGGAAATATCGGTTCAGATACAAAAAAGTTATGCCCAAAACATACATTTTTTTAAAATACATATTTTCTGGAACCATAAATCTTCCCGAGTCCAAGTTTTATCTCCAAACTAAATGGTTAATTTCCTCTTAAAGGCGTCCGTATATAAATCTGTCCATTTCATATATGTCCATATATAAACTTCAGTTTTTTCCCAACCATGGTGAAGGGTATATAAGATTCGGCATAGCCGAATTTAGCCGCTCTTACTTGTTTTTTATTTCACAGGATATTTGTAAAAGAAACAAAAAAATTTATTTGTGATCTGCAATTTTTTGTAAAACGCAACTTTTTAATATATAATTTATGTTTTTGTAATTTGTTGTTTAGCTTTACATTGCGGCAAAATATTTGCAAAACGAAGCTCCATAAATTATTTAACTGTGACAGCTGTTAAAATTGCTTGTCAGATTGCCTCACGGCTTGAATGAGAAATGGAATACTATTCTGTTTTCAATTTCAAAAATTTCGATAATAAAATATTTGGTGTTCATTTTCTACTTGACAGAACTGTAGTTCTAGCAAAAATCAACACAGTTGAGGTGTGTTTAGTTAACACAACCATAAGTCTCTCCATAAATATAAATTAGACAAGAAAAACATATGATTGTTAAAAGAGATCAACAAAATCTTATTTGACAAATTACTTTAATAAGAAAAATACAAACGCAGTGAAGGAATACCAACTAGAAACGAGGAAACAGCCAAATGAAACGAATATAAACCGTTATACAAATAATATCCTGTGTGTGTGTTAAGTAGTGAAACAAGGAAGTCTTACCAAAAAAAAAAAAAAAAAATTGTTGAAAAAAATCAAGTGTTAACAGAAAATCAAAAGAAATTATAAATAGAAGTTTTGAATTTTGGAAAAATTCAACTTGCAAATATTAAAAATAGATCAAATATTAAAGTTTATTAATAGAAATTGATGCAATAAAACGCACATGCAAAATTAATATACAACGAAATAAAATAAAAAACTAAGAAAAGTGTCCCCAGCCAAGAATACAGCCTCCGCCCTAAAAAAAAGAAAATCGTGTATATAGAAAATTCGAGTTTAACAAAAAGGAGGGAATGTTTTATTTGGCAAAAAAGAAAGTATAATAAATAAGGTGAATACAAAAACAAATGCGAATTTCTAAATAAAAACAAACAAAAAAACAAAAAACATCTACTTGATTAACGTCCTTGTATAGTGTTAAATTCATACACTCACAGTTTTGCTATTACCGCTGACATTTAAAATGGGTAAGTACAAAACGGAAATGCATCACTGCAAATAAGCATATGCAATTATAAATGTATGTGTATTATTATAACGGCATAAGTTGAATTTAGGTCCACCTATCCAAAACGTCTAAGAATGTGTACTTCAACTAAAGGGACCACGCTGAGTTCAATGGTATTATCATTTTTTATTTTTTTTAGTGGGGGAGTGATTCTAAATTGAAAATGTTTTTCGTACTATATTCACTTTATATTCTTTTTTAATATGTGCATTAATAACACTATACAGCAGCACTAATAACGTCCGGCTAAAATAGATGTTTTCTTATTAACTTTGGTGTGCTGATTCCGAATCTGTAGAGATTCAAAATTTTCAATGAACCGTTTCCGTAAAAACGCGGTTGTCAATATTTGGTTTATACTCCCTTTTTTAATAAAATTCCTCTTAAAATTTCGGCTTATCTACAGTTTATGAAGAAATCAACAAAATATCTGAAGATAGATAGGACCGTTGACTAAAGACTCATGCCATTTCTTTTTGACACAAGTCAAAATCACTAAATTAAATAAAATAAGCAGATATACCTATGTTATAACTAGTTAGAAAGTCTATATAAAATTCTCGCCTCACAGTGTTTGCGTTCGTACTTCTCCGAAGCGGCTTAATCCATTTTTATGAAATTCTTTATGTGTTTTTGGTAGGTATGAGAATAGGTCGTAATTAGAGTATTCAAAAACCAAAACCGAAAACCGGTCGACCGGTTTCTTTTTTTTTTAAACCGATCGGTTTCGAATATTTTGTAAATTCGATGAAAACCGATAACCGGTTCGGTTAACCGGTTTTTTTAATTACATCACCAACTGGGTTACTTGGTCTCTTTTATTTTTTCCGAACACTTTTATAATCGTTTGGTTATGAAGATTTAAATGTAGGTCCGATAGATTCCGATGAAGACTTAACTTTGGATATTCCAAATTCAAATAGTTTAACTTCTGATCTAAATAACACAATAAACAGTATTCAAAATCCTAAAAAAGAGTGTACAAAATCATTCATCATTATATGATAATTTCATATATCTTGATAAATGCGACAAAAGAACTGAAAATTTGGAAAATTTATATAATTGTCTTTTGACTATTTGTCAAACATCTACTTTTAGTGAAAGAGTCTTTTCCACTTCTAGCTTTATCAAAAGCAAAAAAAAAAAAATCGTCTTAAAACGAAACATTTAAATTGCATATAGATTTTCTTTTTACAATATAGATTTTCTTTTTACATATTTAAAATGTGATATTAAAAAAACTTATTTAATGAAAAACGTTTTAAACGTTCAAATTACTAACGTACCTAATTTTACCAATTTACAAACTTTATGGCCTCCATTCATTTGATATGAATATAGTTTAATAATATTAATTTTTGATTAGGGTGTCCCTATCCAGAATTTTTTTTATCTACATCGTATTTCAAACAGAAGTTATAGGCCCTACGCACAGTGCTTTGTTCCCATATAGTGAATCGGCAAAATTAGGGAAGCCATCAAAGAAAAATAAAATTTGGTGTGCTGGTCTAAAATATGTTAATTAAGAAAAAAACAAAGTTTCGGACCCATATATCCTTAAAACTTAAAGGTTTAATTTTACCTATCATTTTAAACAGAATAAAGCAAAAATTGGTAACCGTCTGTTAAAATATGTCTTTTAGCTCGATGATTAATTTCGTTTCATTCGGTGTAAGGACATTACCTCCCATACATAATTTTTCTCAAAAAATAAATTGTAGCTACATTTGTGATCAGAATGCACTAAAAATTTGAGCTCTCATTCGATACAAGGACATGACTATCTCCCATATATCATTTTTCTCAAAAACTAAATTTTACCTACATTTATGATCAAAATTAAATTTAAAATGGGTCATACATAAAAAAATTTCTAAATTTGCAAATAAGATAATTTTTCTTAATTGAAATTTATAATGTAGTCTTTCAAAATGTATTTCTCAATTTCTTTGAATTCATCATTATTTTTTATGTTTTTTGTCTTAGTATTATGCCAAATGGTGAAAACTTCAAAACAATTAAAAAATGATCAAGTTTAACTGAAATAAACACGCTCTCATCTCTTGTTTAAATATAAAAAATAACGGAAAATAGTATAATGTAAATAACAAGGCATATCGTCAGTTTATTATTAGTTTGAACATTTTTGAAAAAAAAAAGATAGGTATGGATTATATATAATGTAAATATCCTCTTTTTGATTTCGAAACCCATTTTTGATATCTCGTATCGTATTTAGTCTTTCTAAACCTTCATTATCGTTTTTCTCGTAACCGATTTTTTGTATATGCGCCAAACCAATAATAAGCTGACGATATGAATTTAGTTTTGCATTTTTGGCATCAACCAAATTGATCAATTTTAAGGGACCCACAGACGCGCAATAATATTGCTCAATTTTTCCAAGTTTTTTATGGTGCAATATTATTTTATTCAAGAAAAACCTTCTATATGAGGCACACAAAGTCAATAAAATTGCACAACTTGCAAAAATTGAATTGAACATTGTAAAAATTATAACCATATTTTCTTTGTTTTTATAGATGTTTTCAAAAAATACAAAATTTCGAATTTCTCAAAAATCCTTAAATTTTTTTCTTACTAATGGTTAGACTTGTTAACAAAGTGTCTAATTGAAAAATAAAAAATCACAAATTTTTTTTTCATATATTTTTTAAATTTTGTGAAACTGTAAAATTTTAGGGTTTTCGTCAGAAAAAAACAATTATTCCTTAAATTTTTTGGTTAGTTTTTATGGCTATTTATTAAAAAATATACACTACATCAAAACTTGATTCATTTTTTTTTGAGTAATAATAAAAAAATGATGTGTAACTTAATTTTTTTTCAATTTCGGAAGTACCATAAACTTAGGTCTTTGTAACTTTTTCTTAATCTTAGGAAATATGTTTTAAAAAATGCATATCGTTTTTACATTTCCGGCAGAAAAACTTCTTTACAGATTCTATTAAAGCACTTCAAAATGTACTAAAAAAAATTTAACTCTATCAGACTTTAGCATTTTGGGAATATTTCGATGGCACAAACAACTTTTTCATTAAAAATGTTTACCAAAAATTTTTGTTTGTGTTTTTGCACGTGAAGTAATAAACAAAACTTTTAAGTTTCAAAGCAATGCACTAAAAGCAATGCACTTAATTTTTGACAATTTTTTTTTGTAACACAGTAAAAGTCGTTTCTCCGTATAAAAGAGTTTTACCTTAAAAGTTTTCTGACTTTCTACTGTTAACAAAAAGACGAGATGTTAAATTCTACTTGCAAATCTATTTAAGGTACTTTGTTAGCTTTACAAAAATGCATATAACTTTTATTTTAATTTTGCCTATGGGACAAAGCACTGTGCTACGTCCACCTCATTGAATCAACCGAAATATCGTTGTCGTTAAAATACCGTTACCGAAATAACTAAAATATTGTTACCCTTAAAATAGCATTACCGAAATAATAGAAAAATTACTTTACCTTTAAAATAATGATACAGTAGGTCTTTTTAAAATATTTCTATAAAATGTCCAATAAACTTTTAAATTAACTCTTAACACCAAAAAATACCTACAGAAAAAATGTATGTAAAAAGATTTTCTTATTTTTTTTAATGTTCGTGCAAAATTTTAAATCGAAAATACGTATTTTGGTGTTAAGTATAAACTTATTATTAGAGTTGTAAAAGTTCGATGCTTTTAAACGCTCGATACTACTCAATATTTTTTAAGTGTTGACTCGATTATACTTAATACTTTTTCCATTCTTACAAAAACAGGTTAATAATTTCAAACCCAAAAGCAGGGTTGTATATTTATAGTATTTTCGGAGGAAAATTACGTTTATTACAGAAAAATACAACTCTGGTAGTATTGAGTTTTCGAAAAAACGGTCGATTATAAAATTTCCAAATACTTAAAACTTATACAACTTTACTTTATTCCCACTATAAAATAAAACTATTTAAATAAATCGTAAGAGAGTTTCCCATTTCTTTAAACTTCCATATCTCGTAACTATTAAAAAATCGTAATACTCTTTTAGAAGATATAAGAATTTAAAGTATGGTTAAAAGAGTATTTTGCGATTTTAAAAAAATTGAATTTCTGTTTTAAATCCAAAATTTTAAATAATTTTTAAAAATGGACTTTCTCAAACAGAAACTTCTTTAAAATATTCAGTTCCAAAATCAACTATTTTTCGAATAGTAAATAGTGGCAACATCTATACAATTCATAAAAGCGGAAGATCCCGTGTAACAACTGCAACAGGAGATCAAAAAATAAAGATTTTTTTTTGCGAAATATCTCAAAGCAGTTCCCAGAGAAGCTAAAACCGAAATTTATCTGGATGTCAGCCTACCCACTATTAAAAGAAGAGCCCGAGAATATGGTCTCGGAAGAATCAAAATTAAGCCTACAGGGATTTGATCGAAGAACTATTGTACGACGACCTAAAGGCAAAATTTTTAATCCCATGTAAACCACCACCAAAGTAATAGCCCAACTATAGTTTGTATGAAACAAAGTTTTAAAAATACAAATTTTTAACTGTAAAATTATTGAATATCGTTACCGAAATAACTGATACCCCGTTAGCCTTAAAATATCTTTACCGAAATAACTAAAATACCGTTATCGCTAAAATAACGATACCGAAATAGATAAAACTTCGTTACCGTTAAAATACCGTTATATTAAAAACTAAAATATCGTTTCCCTTAAAATAACGTGACAGAAATAATAGAAAATAGCGTTACCCTTACCGATAACCGCATTCGTTTCGGTTACCATCCATGGTATAACAGAACTAAAGTATGTTATTATCATGGTTGGCAAGCAATACCTTTTCATTATAAAGGTAGTTGTCTATCACGCTCTGATCAATACCGAAACGAAAACTTTAAAACTGAGTTTGCAATAGTGTTAAATTTTGTTATATTTGCAAAATACCGTTATAAAACGGTGTTTCGGTAATTTAGCGTTATTATAACGGTAGTTTAAGATATTTCAAAGTTGAACCGGTAAAAAAGCGCAATAAACAAAAAGACTCTTGTCTTTAATGGAATGGCAATTTTAAAATTTTCATATCGGCGTTGAAAGTAGCTGTGTAGCTAAAATAAGTATGAAAAGGTATGGAATGCCAACCATTGTTATTATCGAAAAAACTGTTAAGTGACTTTTCGAACTTCCCTAGTAGTTATATGAAATGCAACACTGCTCCCATCAAGTACCACCTGTTAATAGACTACTGTTTGCGTTTAACAGCTGTTCAAAACATACAACCTCTTGGCGTTTTTTTTAAATGGAAAAAAGTAAATTTCGAGTGCTCATTAAACATTATTTTTTGCGAAAAAAACCGCCAATCAAACCAAGGAAAAGCTTGATAAATACTATGGGGACTCTGCACCATCGATTTCAATGTTAAAAAAGTGGTTTATTGACTTTCGTTGTGGCCTTACAAGCACGGAAGATGCCGAACGTTCTGGACGCCCAGTTGAGGTCTCTACACCAAAAGCAATTGAAAAAATTCACGATATGGTGTTGGCCGATCGGAGATTGAATGTGCGATAGTTTGTGGAAGACATAGGCATCTCATATGGCTCAGTGGTTTAAATTTTGAAAGATCACTTAGGTATGAGAAAGCTTTCCGCAAGATGGCTGCCGCATTTGGTCACAATCCACCACCAACGGAATCGTGTGACAGCTTAGTTTCCATGACAAAAATCCATGAAGTAGGCTACGAACTGCCTCCTCATTTTACATGAAGAATTACGTATGAAAAAACTGTTTGGAAAGTTAGTGCCGCACACATTAACAATTCAACAAAAACTGGATCGCAAACAAATTTCTCAGCGTAATTTGGAGCGTTTTAAGCCAAATAAGACCGACTTCTTGCGTCGTTTTATAACTATGGATGAGACTTGGATCTACCATCATGATCCTAAATTGAAACAAGAACGTTTACAGTGGACTAAAGCTGGTTGTTCAGCTCCAAAGCAGGTGAAGTCACAACGATCAGCAAAGAAGGTTATGGCATCAGTTTTTTGAGATGTAAAAAGAATTTTGTTGATTGATTATCTTCAGAAAGGTAAAACAATCAACTCTGAATATTATTGCAGCCTTTTGGATTAGCTGGATGAAAAAATTCGTTAGAAAAGACCTGATTTAAAGAAGAAAAAAATCATTTTTCATCAAGACAATGCACCTGCTCACAAAAGTGTTTTGACGATGGCTAAATTCAAAGAATTAAAGTACGAATTGCTTGAACATCCACACCTTATTCACCAGATTTGGCTCCCAGTGACTACTATCTCTTCAGAAATCTCAAACAATTCCTTCGTGGAAAGCATTTTTCGTCGAATGAAGAGGCCATAGCAGCCGTAGACGGTTATTTTGCAGAGCTTCCGGAAAACCATTATAAGGATGGGATAAAATTATTGGAAGATCATTGCAACAAGTGTATTGAGCTTCTAGGAGATTATATTGAATAAAAAAATATATTTCTCTTCCTTCGGGGAAGGCCAAAAAGGGGAAGAACTCTCCTTTTTCGGCATGGCCAAGCCCTTTTAGCTAGACAATTCTTTAGAGTATCTGCTAACTCATAGATAAGCTACATTTTAGAATTTTGGTCAGTGACGAGGTAAAAATGTGGTTTGAAGGGCGAAAAGTCTCCCCCTTAGAGGCCTGTGAGGAGATTTGTTTTCGTCAATCGCCAGTCGACCCCATGGTGATTAATCTCTTACTCATTTTCTTCTCTACAACATATCCAAGTTTAGTTGCGATCTGACGACCCGGCAAACATACCTTCCTTGTACGATGAGTATGAATGACAACAATTCACCTTGTTTAACAATACTGATTTGGATCATTATGTATCTGTATTAGTAAGGCTGTGTGCGTTTAAGCATTTCCTTACGTTTACATTAATATAGCGGTTTTTTAGTGTATGTTTAATTTGCATATATCCTTTTTGTTGTCGGTTTTGTTTTTTATTATTTGCCTTCCTCGCTTGTTTGTTTTGTTTTGTTTTTCCTTAGTTTGTTTTTACGTATTTCCTTGTTTTTACACATGATTATCCTTGTTGCCTTGCCAACCAACAATTATATTTTTTTTGTTTATTTGTTTTTGTATTCCCATCCATCCATCCCTCCCTCCCAACCAAGTCCACTGATTTTGTTTTTGACAATTGTCACCACCTCCCAGTTTTTATTCCGTTTATTTCATCTGTTTCTGTAAAAATTCTGTGTGTGTTTTCAGTAGTAGTTGCAGTGTTTCTATCACAGAGTTAAGGTGGATTTTAGTTTATAAAATTTTTGTTTAAATTTCATATGGGGAAAAAAAACTGAATAAAAAAATCCTTGAAATTTGTGTTTAATAAAATTTAAAAAAAAATTTAAATTCTTGCCCGGAGTAAAGATATTTTTTTTGTTTGTCGTACAAGTACTTACTTGTTCAAACTTGTGTTAATTGTTGTTTCATTAATTTAATTTTTCTTTTTAATTGTTTCTGTTCCAGATAACATCGAAATGCTTAAAGCTTTATATGATTTTCAAGCCGTCTATCCAAAGACTATCAGTTTTGATGAGGGTGAATACTTTATTTTATATCAGACCTCAGCACGTCAACGTAACTGGTGGCAAGTGGTCAGTATGAAGGGTAATATCGGTTTTGTACCCTCCAATTACGTAATGAAAATTAAGGTAAGTCAAGCAAGCAAAAACTACCACATTTCTAACATTATCGTCATCATCATCACCATCATCATCAACCCAATAATATAAACATTTCCTCCCAAACTACAAAAACTATTGGTTGATATTATCAACCATGTTTCCCTAAAAGAGATTTTTCTTCTGGTTGTTTAAGAAATTATGAAATTATTATGATAAATTTTTCTTTCCTAGTGTCGTGCATAAAATATTATTTGTGAAAACTCGTGCACAATTGTTATATTTTGCGAATTTAGGTTGATTACCTAAATTGCGTTGTTATTTATAAACGTTTTCGTTCAATATTGATAATGCAATTTAAATATATATTAGTGAAAAAAAATACGTTAAAGTGATTGCCATTATGATAAACTATAAGATTTCCCTAGCGTAAGGATTTATTTCAGTATATAAAAACAATGACGAACATTACGTTTTTTGAGTTTATGCCAAAATAAGAACAAAAACATTTGACCCAGTCGGGGTAAACTAAATTTAATTGGGTAGAGTTTATTTAGTAACGTTTATTTAGAACAAAATTTTAGCGGTGGAGGGGCATATTGTTTTCTTTAACCGGTATCTTGACGTGCAATTCAATAATATCGGGCAATTGCCAAATCGATTACAGATGAATGTCAAAATCATGTTAATTGCGCTGTAGTAGAGAACACATCCATTTTAAATATTTTTTTTTAGAAAAAATTCTTAAGGGTGCGTTACTTATACAAATCATAACCAAAGATTAGCACTAACCATTGTTAACATTATACAAATTAAACATTCATAACAATTATTAAGCACAAAGCTCTGGTGATTTTGAGATATGTTAACAGGAATTAATTGTATTAGAAAATATTTTTTTTTTTACACAAATAATAAATAATTACAGCTAAATGCATTTACTGATTCTTCTAAAGGGCGATTTTTTAATAGTTTGGGTTTTGAAAATTGCAAAAAAAAAAAACAGAAAATTTGCAAAAGTCAATGAAATAGTAATTTGGAGCGATAAATGAATGCAAGAAAGAATATTTCATGTTAATTTTGCCCGCGGCTATGCCGCAGGTGGTCCATATGGGAGCTCCCATTTCGTCATACTTTTCCAGCATTTCGTCCGGTATCTTACCAATGGCAGCTGTAATATTGCCCTTGTACACGAGAGACTTTACGTATGCCCACAAAAAAATTGTCTAGGTTGGTCAAATCGCATGATCTTGGCGGCAGTCCTCTCCAAAACGTGAGATTAATTGCTCACCAAACTCGGTTGATGGCATCGTCATGTTGAAACCACATGTCAACCAAGTAAAATTCATCCATTTTTGGCAAAAACAGATGGGTAACCATCGCACGGTACCTTGCTCTATTGACTGTAACGTAGTCGCAACGTTAGAGCAAGTTACGGTCCAATGATGCCGCCGGCGCAAAAATCGCACCAAGTTCGCAGTTCTGTTTGTTGACGTTCCGTTTTTTGGTATGTCACCTGGCTTTAGTTCTTGCAGCAGCTGTATTTTGTATGGTTTCATACCGAGGTAAAATCCTCCAGGTGGTTGAATAACACAAGCCCAATTGTTGACAACGGAGACGAATTGACATATCGCGATCTTCATTGACACTGGCCGATACAGCAGAAATATTCTACTCGTTACGTACTCTTCGCATACGGGTTGGTGTATGAATTTGCGAAATTTGATCACAACAGCTTGAATAGCCTCTTCGGTGGGTCGATTATGATGAAGCACATTTTTCACACAGCACGAATTTTGATAATAAAATGCAATGGTTGGCAAGCGTTGTATATTTGTTAGTCTATTCATGGTCAAATGGCAAACATTACTGAAAAACCAAAAAGCAAACAAAAACAATCATCCTTTTTTTAGCGACTCGAAGGAAAAGGTATATGTAAAATTACTTTTCCACAGCTAATGATTATCCCTACAAATGAACTTTTTCCATCTTCTTTTAGAATTTACCCTGGCAATCATATTTGATTTTCAAAGCACAAATTGGTAGTTGTCATTCCAACTGCTTAATGTATGTTTCCATTTCTGAGAACGAATTGGGAATCTGTCATGTATTGTATACTAATATTTTTCCACAATATATTTGAGTGTTGTTCCTCCTGTTAGAATTTTTATGGAATTATTTTCAGCGTATTATATTAAATGAAAGTAATGCTCAGTCTATTAAAATTTTTGGGAGTATGGGAATTTCTGTATCCAAACTGTTAATTAAAAAAATATTTTCATGCTTCTCTAACCAAATCAGCATATCACTTTTCGACATATAACCATATTTGGCACAGAGGACTTTGTTTCTAAATTTTTGAAAGGCAATGCCACAATTGTTTTGTTTTTAATCAATACAATAATTTTTAAAACTATTTGAATAGCCAAGGATCCAAAGAATGACGCAATCAAAATCACTGCATTGTTATGTCGCTCCGCTGCGGGAAAAAAGGGGTCAGTTGGGAATTGGAACCTGTCCCGGGATAGGTGAAAACTCAACCGGTTCCGAAAAAACATATCACAAGATAGGTAAGAAGAGCACCGGTTCCTAAAGTACCTATTACGTGACCGGTTTAAAAGTCATGACTTGTCCTTTTAGACCAGTCCTGTGACATGTCACAGAGGGCAATTGACCCCCTCCTAGGACAACCCCATGTTAAAGTGATCAGTCCCGTGACCGGTCCCTATCACAATGAACTGGTCATGTGACGTGTCCTGGGATAGGTCCTTTTCCCGCAGGGAAAACATTTTTGAGCCTTAAAAGAAGGTATTGCTTTAAAGCAGCGGCAGTGTAAAATACATTACTACAAAAGTGTTTCCAATCGCCTCTATTTCGATCAAGTTCGAAACAAATATTTAAAAATTTTAAATAATTATTCGACCCGAATAAGCGGTTAAAATATGTCGATTAACCGTTTACATATGGATTTTTTTCCTATAATGTGATAATGTCCGTTGGAGTAAAGTCCGGGCTACAACTTGGAATTATGGCTGAAAATTTTTACGGTCATAAAACTCAAACAAAAATAGGAACTAGGACCGAACCGATTTTGCTCACATGCCGTTTTCAAATGGACTTAATCCTCATTGGAGGAATAGTTATAATGCCAGTAAATGTTCTCTGTGAAGCCGGCCCTCGGCCAGGCTTACTGAAGTTTAGAATTTTTAAAAGCCTATTGGAAATCGATCAATTGTTACGATCTCATTTTTCAAGATAACTGAGTGGCTTTTTAACAAAACTTTAAAATATATAAATTAAAATAAAGCCCTTTTAAATCTCGCCATTTTTAAAAGGTTTAAAAAATATATTACGCCCCTTCTTCTGATGGAATCTACATTAAACACAAATTTTGCAAAAAA
This sequence comes from Eustalomyia histrio, assembly GCA_949748255.1. Classification (NCBI taxonomy): domain Eukaryota; kingdom Metazoa; phylum Arthropoda; class Insecta; order Diptera; family Anthomyiidae; genus Eustalomyia; species Eustalomyia histrio. The sequence continues at coordinate 88,742,070 of OX456525.1, read as the reverse complement.
AAAACTTTATAATTTTAATGACTAAATTGACTTTCGTCACAGGACAATAGCACTCATGTGAATGTATGTTAAAGTAAGACCTACTACACAAAAAACAACTACTACTAAAATGTTCTGCTGCACTTAAAAAATATAAGGGGCGTTCGAAGTATTTAATACTTATTCACTTAAGTTACAAAAAAACAAATTGTCAATTTATTGAAAAAGATCTGTCATTTGATTAAAAAGTTTGTATTTTTTTTTTAAAAGATCCATTTATTGAAATGACTCGCTTGCTTCTATAAAGAGAGTATGTATGGATATGGACCAGAACCGGACAGGATCTGGAGACCTATAAATTAAACAAATTTATGTATAATATTTTTTTGTTTAATTTTGATTTATTTAATTTAACAAAATTTGCTTTAAAATTATTAAATCTGATTCTAACAAATATTTGTTACAGTGCAGATTATTCGATTGAGCCAATCAATACACGTGTAATTTTAAGTGTATGATTAACACCAGGGATGGAAAATGGAATTTTTTTTCGGTATCAAAAAAAAAAAATAAAAGTACTTTTTTGACCCTTAGAGTACTATTTTTTTATTTTTAACAAAAAGATACATAAAATTAACATACATAAAAATAAAAATGAACACAAATAAAAATTCGGTTTTACATAAAATTAACATACGTTAAAAACATTTTTTTTTATATTAAACAAAAAAGAGTAACTCATTAAATTAGAGATCAAGTCAATATAAACTTTAGCTACCCAAGCAAAAAAAAAAAATAATCTAATCACATTTCGTTAAATCTAATTGTAAAAATGGTAGTAATTTTGTGGCTATAACTTCTTTTATTGCTTTTAAACTTCAGTATCATTCTTTTATGATTTTTTGGTGTTATTTTAAGGAACTCTCAAAAGAATTCATATGTTCATATTTCAAATCTAGTGATTTGAAATATGAATAAAAAATCACTCTTCATTACTTCCAAAGCTTCTAAAGTAGTATGTCGTATATTTTCTGAATCTAAAAAATTTATTGAAAATATTGCTTTCTATTGTTTATTGTTCTGCTGCACTTAAAAAATATAAGGGGCGTTCGAAGTATTTAATACTTATTCACTTAAGTTACAAAAAAACAAATTGTCAATTTATTGAAAAAGATCTGTCATTTGATTAAAAAGTTTGAATTTTTTTTTTTAAAGATCCATTTATTGAAATGACTCGCTTTGCTCTATAAAGAGAGTATGTATGGATATGGACCAGAACCGGACAGGATCTGGAGACCTATAAATTAAACAAATTTATGTATAATATTTTTTTGTTTAATTTTGATTTATTTAATTTAACAAAATTTGCTTTAAAATTATTAAATCTGATTCTAACAAATATTTGTTACAGTGCAGATTATTCGATTGAGCCAATCAATACACGTGTAATTTTGAGTGTATGATTAACACCAGGGATGGAAAATGGAATTTTTTTTCGGTATCAAAAAAAAAATTAAAAGTACTTTTTTGACCCTTAGAGTACTATTTTTTTTATTTTTAACAAAAAATACATAAAATTAACATACATAAAAATAAAAATGAACACAAATAAAAATTCGGTTTTACATAAAATTAACATACGTTAAAAACATTTTTTTTTATATTAAACAAAAAAGAGTAACTCATTAAATTAGAGATCAAGTCAATATAAACTTTAGCTACCCCAGCAAAAAAAAAATAATCTAATCACATTTCGTTAAATCTAATTGTAAAAATGGTAGTAATTTTGTGGCTATAACTTCTTTTATTGCTTTTAAACTTCAGTTATCATTCTTTTATGATTTTTTGGTGTTATTTTAAGGAACTCTCAAAAGAATTCATATGTTCATATTTCAAATCTAGTGATTTGAAATATGAATAAAAAATCACTCTTCATTACTTCCAAAGCTTCTAAAGTAGTATGTCGTATATTTTCTGAATCTAAAAAATTTATTGAAAATATTGCTTTCTGATTATTAAGTCAAAAATTTCAATGTGAAAATAGTTCTGAAGACCTTTTATAATTTTTTTTATTAAATTTTTATATTTTTGTTGAATGCATTTTTTCTGCTTTTAGTAGTTATGGCGACATTTCCAGCTTTAATTCAGAATTCCCCAAAATAATTTTAAAATTGTGTAAAAAATGTTTTAAAATGATCGAAAATAATTTTAAAATTGTTCAAAAATTATATAAAATTATTCAAAAATATTTAAAAATTGTCTAAAAATGCTTTAAAATTGTATAACCAGATTTTTAATTCAAAAATTGATTAATCCAAAAATTGATTAAAATTTTTGAAAAATGTTTTAAAGTTGCCCAAAAATTCATTTGAATTTTTGAAAAATATTTTAAAGTTTCCCAAAAAAAGCTTTTTCATTAATGTAGAATTATGTATTTGTTTTAATAAAGAGTATTTCTAAATCAGTGCATAAAGTTTGATTCTTTAAACTTATTTTTTTGCTTTCTTATGATATTAAGTATTAAGGGGAAATGTTGAAATAAGTGAATATCAAAGTTTTATTTGGGAAAGGTGAGTGAGAGTATCAAATGTGTCTCGGGAGTATCACCGTATTTTCTTAAATCAAATAGTATCAGCAAAAGTACGATTTTATCAACTTTTCCATCACTGATTACCACTATTGCCATTGCATGCATCCTCTTTGTACATGTGACAATTAAGTGATTTAGTAGTGACATGTAATAGTTTTAAATTGCTGCACTGTATATTTGTTTTGTGTGATTGTTTTTTTATTTGGTATTTTACTAGAAAGTTACAAATGTTTATGAAAAAAAGTCCATTCCCAAAGTTTTGTCGTCCAACCATAAAAGCAAGTTGTTGTGAAAAATATATCAGTATTATGTTCGTTTGTGTACTTTCCAGTAAAGTTTAGTACAAATTACTCAGTAACAAAATTACAGAGAGAAAGACAAAATTTACTTCCAAAAAGAAAAATATTCAAAAAAGTACACAAACTGAAAATTTGTAAGATCCAGTAAGATGATTAAAATACCTGATTGCAAATACCAAAAAAAAAAAAAAAAATCAACCGGTCAATACGGAAAATATGAATAAAAAACAGGAATTAGATGTGAAGTGTTCTCCAGAAACATTCCGGATTTGTATCTTACTTCTTCCATCGTATATTAGCTGATATTTATAAGCTAATATTCTTTGATTTTTAATTATATTTTTTCAATCAGCTGTTTGTTTTCATACAAATTCTTACTGGCAAAAATTTATGCAGTAAAATCAGTAAGTTCTCTTGCATCAAACTGTCACTTTACTCTCTATTTTTGCTCGGTCCTTACTGAGTATTTGTGTAAACCAGAGCCAGACAAAACCACCACGAGGCATTTTGCTCTCACACCTGCATGCGCTCACGCAATCAACAAAAACACAAAAATCCATCAGTCTCGCCAAAAAGTATAGAATTTGAAAGAGTATAGTTCCCTCTCGCGAATTTTTTACTTAGAACACGCAAATAGTTTGGCGGCAACAGAGATGAGTTCTTTCCGGCAACTTTTAGTAATGTCTAGCAGTGCTGCCGTATAGCCAATTTTAGCTGCTTTTTCCGTTTTTTTTTTGTTTATTTTATTCATGTAGATTTTTCATATAAAAATATAATATTTGTTTAATATATTATATATTTTTTTTAACTAAAATTGGACATAAGTAAAAAATACAACCAAACTTTGCAATTGTGTTAAAAAAAAAGTTACGAATTTAAACATAACGTTGTGACATGAAAAGTATTAAGGTGTATTCACATATTAGGTGTGTTCGACGTACGTTACCGCGGGTGCCCGCGGGAACCCAATCTTACCAGAAAGCGTTTCTTGTAACAAAAATTGGGTGAATGAGAGCGTTCATGAGAGAGTAATTGTGTTTCTCATTTTACCAGAACTTACCCGTACTTTTTGTTTGGGTAAAATGGTAAAAATGTTAAATCATCAGCTGTTTTGCATTTTTGAAAAAAATTAAAGTTAACTAAAAACTTATCATAAAGAACTTTTCCTTCTTTATAATGAAAAATTGATTTGAAAATGTAAGTAGATATTTGCCATTTCAAATATATTTATTAATTAAACTGTTTTTTAATATGAATAAATTTGACGTTTATTTTTGGGTATAAAATGTGGTTTTGTGCGTTCGCAGTATTTTGGGCATTTTTATGGTTTTGCGAGAGAATTTTTTGCTTACTCTCATTTTACCAGACTTTACCCAAAATTACCTCGTACAGACCTATTATTTTCCATTTATATGTTAAAACTATACAATAAAAATAACAAATATGTTATTTATTGTTGTAACAAATAATACAATAAAAAAACTAAAAAAATGCATGAATTTGAAAAACAAATGTTTTCATGAAAAAACTGAAAAACTGTTCAGAATCCCAAAAAAGTTTTTTCAACACATTAGCAACTTTGAAAATGTTGCTGAACTCTGTAGCATGTTTAATTTCTCGAAGATTAGTTCTGACACTATACTTTTGAATAAATTGTTAATGCAAGTTTGTTAAATATAAAGGAAAGACAAAACTTTGAGAGTACCCCACGTAAATTTACTGTTACTTTCAACATAGTTTTTTTCGTTTACCGTTTTGCGTGTAAGAGTCCTTTTTCTATTCATTTTGTGGTTAAATTGAGGTTATTTTAACTATAAAAAATGTTGCTTTTGAGAATATTTTAACAAAAATAACGAAACACACATTTTCATTTAAATCAAGATAAACAAGTACCTGGAAGTTGTTTTTTAAAGTGCTTTTGGAAAAGTTTTTTTTGGTGTAAAAAATAACATGATATTTTCTAATTTAAAATTGTTTGGGGAAAGAAGAACAAAGCAAATATTTAATATTAAAGTTTTTGTGATACTAGATTTGGCAGCAAAGGACCTGCCCTACAAGTCATATGTTCATCATCAGGTTTGCAGGAGAGGAAAACATGGGCGCGTAATCATAGTTAAAAATAGTATAATTTAGGAGTTCTAAGTCTTCTTTTCTTAAAAGTACCTGTTTACTTTAGGCATACTATGCTTTAAAATTAAAACTAGATGAAGTTGGTTTTATAAAATTTAACAACACTTAAAATTGGCTGTTTTCCGTCAAGAAAATTTTTGTAAAAAAAAAATTAATTAATTATTTCAAACCACATGATTGAGATGCAATAATTGAGATGATGAAGTCTCTTTAGCTGTACTTAAGCATTGTAATTTATTTCGAATAAAATTACTAGTTAGTCCTATTTAATTATTTCAAACCACATGATTGAGATGCAATAATTGAGATGATGAAGTCTCTTTAGCTGTACTTAAGCATTGTAATTTATTTCGAATAAAATTACTAGTTAGTCCTAATAGACTAGTCGTAGTATAAATTTAAGCATTTTAACTTATCTAAAAATTGTTCAAATAAATAAATATAAAAAAATTAATTATTTTTATTAATTTAATTAATTTTGATTAATAAAAATACATTTTTATTTCATTTTTTTAATAAAGTTTTACAGTTTCACTTTTTGCCACTACAAATCTTTTAATTATCCACTTTTTTAGCTAATATAAAATTAGCTGATCAATGTTGCCACTTGTTCATTTTGAGAACAAAATGTATGCGGGCATTTGGTACATTTGATGTCATACCCATTTAAAGCCAGTTTAATTTTAAACTGGCTTTAATTCCCACTATAATAGCAAAATAAATGATAACAGGTTTTTAAAAAAGCCAACTTTAATGCGGGACTATAATTGCGGGCCATTGTTTTATTCCGTTCATTCGCGATCTTTTTTTTAGAAGTTACACTTCAAGTATAATTTTCAATGCTAACACCCCTAGTTTTGTTACCTAAATGTACAAATGTACAAATTTGAAATATTTTGTAATCCGTGCCAAATCGTATCCAAACTGCTCGAGTTTATGAGAAATTTGAATAATTTTATAACTAAAATATTTCATAGATTTTCGTACAATGTAAGCAAGAAGCTTTTCTCTGGGTATAAATAATTTTTTTATGACAAATTTACACAGAATCATCGACACGTTGTTGTTTTTGGTGAATTTCGAAAACAGCTTTCTCATGGACAAATTTTCATGCAAAATAAAGCCAACACGTTCCTTCAAAATCTTAAAGCTATGAGCTATCTCCTGCAACTTCACTTTTCGTTCGATTCTATGAACTTTTTTGATGTTTTCTGGTATCACCACCTCTTTTGGACAACCAAAGCGCTTGGCGCAATCAATGTTTGTACGGCCACGTTTAAAGTCTGCAATCCACTTTTCTCCAATTTGTCTCGATGAAGCAGAGCTCGAATAGCACTTATCAAGCCAAGCTTTGACATAAACGGTGAATTTTTCCCATTAAAAAGCAATGATAAATCAACACACGAAATTAGTTTAAATCCATTATTATCAAAATCGCAAAAGTAGCGTCAATAAAATAGCTGTAACTTGTTTATTAATGAAGGAGTTGTATTAAATTTTGACAGGTATCTATCATCTGAAGGTTGGTAGTTCCAAAAATTTATATGGATTTTTCAATAGTGGCACCACCCGCTATGTGTCATTCAACGAATTTCTTTCTGTTTTCCATCATGATTTCAGTGTCATTTGTGTAATGGTTACCGCGCTACACAGGAGATTGCGGGTTCGATCCCCAGCGACGACAACATCAATTTAGGAAATAATATGTATGAGTTTTCAGGCCCTCATACATATTGCAGCACTTAACTCCACCGAAGTAAACAAAACATAACAGGACTATGAATTAAAAAGCTTAAAAAATTTTGCAAACTCTCCCGCAGATTTATCATCTTGCGCACAGTGTTGCCATATTTGAAGCTCTTCCTCTTTCATCGCTCTTTTTTTTCCATTTCCAAAGAAAGCAACACTTTGATTAGTAGGAAGAATTTTCTGAATGTGGCATCTCTTAAAATAAATTTAGATAAAAACGTTAAAACGCTGCGCTGGTGACAAATTTTTTGCTAACGCCGAAATTTTCCAAGTTAATTTTATGATTGCTATCGGCGCCTCCTTCGTATTTTAAACCGACAAAGTTTAACTGTCAAGTTAATTTTATAACTGTTATGAAATGCATATGTAAACAATGTAGATTAACTGTAAGCAAGTAGATTTATTTCGCAATCTAAATGGGGTATTTCGCCAATCACAAAAATATACGATGGGCCATTTAAATTTTGAATCGACTATAAAAAAGAGTACTGATTATTTTTTCAAATTTCTGGTTTTATTGGAAATGTTTAACTTTGTCATTTAGTAGTCTTTTTAACCATATTTGGCCTCATGGGCTCGGTAATAAATTAATGGAAATAAAAAAAAAAAAATCATATGACTACCACGACTGGGCAATTTTTCTTCGTAAATTAGCAAGAAGCCGCCGTTACCGTCAACGGTGAGCGTTACCTTGTAATGCTTAACGAACTTTTGTTTCCAAAAATTCAAGAGAATGACATGGACGACATTTGGTTTCAACAAGCCGGGGCCACATGTCACACAGCCAACGCAACCTTCGATATTTTACGCACTGTTTTTGAAAGTCGAGTAATCAGGCGAAATTGTGATGTCAATTTGCCGCTTCGGAGCTGTGATTTGAGCCCTTTGAATTATTTTTTGTGGGGAGCCATTAAGGATAAATGTTACGCAAACCCTCCAGAGACAATTGAACATGAAATCGAAGTTGCCATTAAAGAGATTCGAACCGAAACAATCGAAAAATGTACTGAAAAATTGGGTTGATCGAATAAGGTACTGCCGAGCCAGTCATTATAGTCATACATATGAATGATATTGTGTTCCATTCTTAAATGACAAAGTTCAACCTTTCCAATAAAACCAGAAATTTTAAGAAAATAATCAGTACTTTTTGTATAGCCAATTCAAATTTAAAATTTTAAATGGCCCACCCTGTATTAAATTTTTTGAAGTGATGACCTGATAACACTGAAGATCTGCAGACAAGTTAGGATGAGTACGACTCAGCTAGAATGCGAGTACACTTGGAGGCCATGTGACCCATTGCGTATCTCTTCAGTGTCCTCTGACAAACTTGTGAAAAGCCACGGCCTAAAATCATTCAGATTTGTTTAAAATGTTGACGAGACCGGAATACTTCAGGTTGGGTATTTGAGATGTCAAATCTAGCGTACTCGGACAAGTTCTTTAGTTACTACATGACAGTTATTTGAGTAGTCAGTTGTTTTACTTAGGCAACAAATTTCAATGATTTCAAAATTTTTATAGTTGTTATTTAAAACAACCTGTAAAAACTACTGCACATTGGTAACATTTGAAGTATGTACAGGGAGGCCCAACAACATTTACACGCTGTTTTTTCGCTATGTATATCGTTAAAATTAAACGGCATAATTTAATTTTTTTAATTATTTTTTTGCCTTTAAGTTCTTTTTAAATTATTTTTCAAAAATTATGTCGCCATGTGGAGCCATTGTTGATGATCATTTAGGCCTCATTTTTCATCGTTCTGGAGTAAACTTTGAGCGATAAGTTCTCACATTCAAATCGGATATTGTGCTTAAGAGCTTCCAGAATTTGTGGCTTGTTCACATAGACCAGTGACTTGAAAATCCCCCAAAGAAAAAAGTCTGATGGCAACTAAAAATCGCCATAACGGGACATTAGGCGGCCGTGTTACCCACGGCATCCTCGAAAAAATAAGGTAGAGCGTAAATGGTCCACCATGACTTTGGGTAGATATAATATATTTTCGTGAATGATACGTGAATTATCAGTGGCCCAGAAGTGCGAATATTGTCTAGATATACGTTCAGACAAAATTGGCCTCGTCGATCATGATAAATTTAGACAGACGTGTATTCTGTATCTGTTTACTTGAGAAATATTAAAACAAGACTGACAGTTGCCGTAGCCCCACAAAGAAGTCAAACGGCGTCAAATCACATGATCTTGGTGGCCAATTGACGCGTTCTGGCAACTTTCCATACAATTCCAGGGCAAATTGATAGGCCCAATTGCTGAGAACGCCGTGGAATCGATGAATTCGGATTATTCGTCACACGTTCACAAATTTCTTTATAATCTTGCCAATTTCTTGCACAGTAGGTCGATTATAACGACCATAATTCTCGAAAACTGGCCAAGTTTGAACCACCCCTTTTGTAGCAAGTTTTAACTATTTTTACGCGTTCTTCGGTTGTAAAACCATCCATATTCGCAAATTGCAAACCTTTCACTAAATAAATGACACTTCAGATAACATATGTATATTTAACAGCTAATAGCCTTGCCAGACCGGCGGTTTTGAAATAACCAAATGGATAACCCATGTATTCCACATAAAGATCCTTTCCAAATTGGGCTGAAATGTTATTTAGATACACAAAACCGTAGATATCTGGTTGGAATTTCCGATATTTGCTTAAATGAACTTTTTCGGCAATTTGGTTTATATCTATATGTTCTTTTTACTACACCTTTTCCAATAGTATTACAGAAATAGTCAATTGTATTTCAGAAAATTGTATTTCAGAAATATTCAATTATATTTCAGAAATAGTCAATTGTATTTCAAAAATAGTCAATTGTATTTCAGAATAGTCAATTGTATTTCAGAAATAGTCAATAATGGTATTTCAGAAATAGTCAATTGTATTTCAGAAATAATCAATTGTATTTCAGAAATAAAAAAATAGTACACCCTACATTGTAAGAACATACACATTACACATTTGTTTCATTCCTCAAATATCTTTTACTGTGACCAATCGCTAACATTGTCATACTGAATATTTGAGTTTCGATTCAGTTTGTAAAACGTATTAGGGATTTCAATCGAGAGTGATGTTTAAAATTTTTTTTAATCATATAAACCTATGATTCTTTTTTAAAATACAAAGCATTTGAAAATACAAAAAATATTAATATACATAACAATAACGAAACTTAATATAACAACTCCAGGGGTGTACTGTTTTTTTTATTTCTGAAATACACTTGACTATTTTTGAAATACAATTGACAATTTCTGAAATACAATTGACTATTTCTGAAATACAATTGACTATTTCTGAAATACAATTGACTATTTCTGAAATACAATTGACTGTTTCTGAAATACAAATGACAATTTCTGAAATACAATTGACTATTTCTGAAATACAATTGACTATTCTGAAATACAGTTGACTATTTCTGAAAGACTACACTCACCATATTATATCGCTAAAAAACAACTTAAAATACATATTAAATTAATAGAAAATACAATCAAAAAGAGGACTACTGATTTTTCATTATATATTTAACCCATTTTGTTGTTTATTTTCAATCATTGTTCAATAATCGACAAAAGTAGTAAAAACAATAGAAAGTCGTTTAAAATAACCATCAAATTTTTACTGACAAAAAATTAGAAAAAACTACTTTTGTGGTTTGTTTTTCAAATTGAGTTTTTTTTATTTGTATGTAATTACAAAACAGAACACAACACATGCAGATGTATACATATATTTTTATTGGCTTTGTGTGTATGTATATTTGAATAATTTATTGTAATTTTTATTGAAATAATTTTGGTAAAAAAACAAAAAGGAATTATTTGAATTTCTATTTTTTGAAGCAGAAAACATAAAATTTTACATTTAACTGAAAATATCAACCCCTACTGAATTTCTGTGAATTTGTATAGTTTGTTTTTTGAATGACTGATTCAAATAGTTAAAAAATACATTTCTATGAATTTCAATTGATTCTTCATTTAAAAACAAACTTAACATATTACTTTTTAAATAAACTACAGTCGGTAACGGAAAATATATTGTGAGTGTATTGACAATTCTGAAATACAATTGACAATTTTTGAAATACAATTGGAAAAGGTATAGTTAATTGTGATTTATGCAATTCTTTTATGGTTGGCAAGCAATACCTTTTCATTATAACGGTAGTTGTCTATGATCAATACCGATACGAAAATTTTAAAACTGCGGTTGCAATAGTGACATGTGTCTTCAAATATCACGAGGTTAATTTCATAATATTACCTGTTAAATTTTGTTATATTTGCAAAATACCGTTATAAATCGGTGTTTCGGTAGCTTAGCGTTATTATAACGGTAGTTTAAGATGTTTGAAAATTGAACCGGTAAAATAACGCAAAAAACCCGGTTATACAAAAAGACACTTGTCTTTAATGGAATGGCCATTTTAAAATTTTCATATCGGTCTAATAGTAGCTGTGGTAGCCAACTACCGTTATTATGAATTCTTTAAAAAAAATCCGGTGGTTTAGGACACTTTCCCTTAAATTTTGTTGTCTGACTGGTGGACACATTATTGAAAATATTCAATATTTCATACGCTAGCAAAATTTTCAATTTCAAACGATTTAATAATGTTGATTAATGCAACATAAAAAAAACTACAAATTTGTATGTGTGTCAATAACCTTAAACTACGTTTTTCTTGGAAAACAAAATTGTTGAGATTTGTTATCACAAGTGCTATATTTCAACAGAATTTATCCTTTAGACAAGGCTCTCATATGTCTCTGTGTGATGTCAAGAAGAAAATTGTCACAATAATTTTTTTCCTAAAGGAAATTGATTTTTAACATACAAAGAATTAATTTAACAAATTTTTGCAAGTAATAAAAAATTTTACAAAAAGCCTTTTTTTATAAAGAGAATATCAACATATTTGCACCATAATGGACGTACTCATTATGTCCTTGCAATCATATGTTTTTTGTTCTTGTTCATTGTTTGAGTCTATTATTTTTTTTTTTAAATATACAGTAAACCCCACTTAAGATGCACTCCGATGAACCAGAAAAATTATTTTGTTTAAGCGGGGTTCGCATTAAATTTTAATTTTTTTTTATTATCCACAAAATATTTAGTTTATAAAAATGATTTTAAAATTTGTGTGACTGAAAAAATTTCTTTGGGAAAGAATTGAGAAAATTTGTCGAAATAAAAAAAAATATAGAAAGAATTCCAGAGTTTTGAAAAGTTCGTATTAAAAATGGAAAATTATATGATTATCAGAAACAAAAAATTTCAGCCGAGGATTCGTCTTAAGCGTACAGACAGTTTTTATATGAAAATTGTTGCCAAAGATTCGGGTATTTCCAATTGGTATACGCTTTATACGAGTGCTTCTTAAACGAATTTTACTGTATATACATATATATCTTTCCCAATTGGGAAAATTCGTATTTTTTCCAGTAATTATGCATAAAGTTGAAAATTTTCTCTGCGTGGCAAAAGCAGCAAATCATAACCATGCAACAAGATGTACAGAACTTCATGTCATATGCACTTCATATGACACAATGGGTTTATTTTTATATTGCATGGTTTAGACAGTAAGCAATATTTTTACTACACAAACACACACACAACATTTTACTGGACAAACTTTTAAAATGTTTTGTTTCTGAAATCAGTTTTATTCTTTAACATAATCTTATTGAAGTGTAACGTAATTTATTTAATGGCTGTCTTGAATATTCTGTAACGAAAACTACGAACTGTTTCCACCTGCTCCGGGGCCGTGCTTAGGGCTTGGGTGAGTGTGTTTTTGCCCCTGCAAAATATAGATAAAGGGTTCGTTAACAGTCTAACATTTCAATACACTTAGGCCCATTATTATAACTTGCCGATAGCTAAAGTGAGGATGTTAACGGACAGATTATTAGTTTTTCGTTATTATAAGTATACTTTAACCTAAAAGTGACCGATTAGCTCAAGGTAAGTTCATCTTACCTTTAACTTTTAACGTAAGGTTTAAGCATTTGAAGTTGCCACATTTTCTGCTCTGCAGTGTAGTTGCCGAGTAGTTTTTAGACCGTATCTTTGCTGTTTGGTTTATTTCTGTGTTCGGCGTCGACAATGTAAATTTTTTACAACAAACATTTTTACTTTTTACAAAAATCGAAGAAATTTTGTTTTTCGTTTGTATCTTTTGTTTGTTGTAAGTAAATAAATAAATAAAAGTACATCGTTGCCGCTACGTATTTTTAAGAACCATTTTAATTTGTCAAAAGTAATCGGTTTTTGCTCTGGTAATGCCATATTTTCAAAAAACTTAATTTTATTTTATAAGGAAGTTGTAATAACCAAAAAAAGTTAAAGGTCACTTTATTCCTCACTTTAGCTAAAGTTACCTTTAACTAACACGCACCTTAAAGGCAAGTTATAATATTGGGCCTTAGAATAGTACGATTTGTCAAACTCTTTAAATTAGGCCACATTTTCCTATACGAAACTATAGATTAGGAGAATATGGAATTGCCACCTTCCAGCAGTTCGTATTGCGACGAGTTATATTTCTCCATTAGCTGTTTTAAGTCAAATGTGAAATGAGGTCAATATGCAGCAACCATCGCACAGAGAGCCTTTTCATACCCTAATGGACATATATTCTTTATATTAACGTTCTGCAAGATTGGTACTTGTAACCCGGTGCCTTTACGTGCACTAAAATAATAGCAAAGAATTGCCAAATCATTTACATAGAAACACCAAAATGATGTCAATTTCACTGTATTGGAGAACACTTATCCATTTCATTGCTAAAAAATAGAATATTTTTTTCTACTGATTGCTTGATTTCTTTTTCCGGCGTTTTAAATCGCATTCCGCGCAATTTGTTTTAGATAAAAGGAAATACATAGAAATCGTTGGGTGCCAAGCGGGTCCTAATTTCAATATTTTGTTGGTTTATTTTGAAAATAAGTTAATTTATATGGAATCCAATGAACATATACTGTTTTCACATCAAAGTGTTAATGTAAGATTTCTTGTAATGCAGTTATCCAAATCTCCATGATAACCAAGATAAAGTGAATTGATAATGATATGTTTGAAATAATCCAAAATTTGAAAGATAATAAAAGTCCAGGCTTTGATGGTATTTCGCCTAAATTTGTAAAAGAATGTAGAGATATTTTAATCCCGATATTAAAAGATATTTTTAATAAAATCGTTAGCAATTCAGTGTACCCTGACATCTTAAAAGTGCACAAAATAGTTCCAATTCCGAAAGAAGTTAATGCAACAAATATAGATAAATATAGACCTATTGCTGTTCTTTCTACAATTGATAACATTTTTGAGAAGATTCTTTATGATAAACTTCTATTTTATATGGAGGAAAATACTTTTTTATACAATTATCAATTCGGATTTCGAAGGGGTTGTAGTACTGAAGATGCTGTGTTGAATGTAGTGCAGTTCATTTGTAGTGGGCTTGATGGAGGTTCTAGTGGAGTTGCTGGAATATTTTTTGATTTTACTAAAGCTTTTGATTAAGTAGATCATGAAATAATGTTACAGAAATTAATGAAATATGGTGTTCAGGGACGAGAACTTTTATTGTTTAAAAATTATTTCGTTAATAGAAAATAATATGTTAATATAAACAACACGGACAGTTTTCTTGGTTCTGTTGATTATGGTGTACCGCAGGGTAGTGGATTGGGCCCTCTTTTGTTTTCTATATATTTAAATGATTTAAAAAATCTAAATTTAGATGGGCAACTTTTTATGTTTGCAGACGATGTGTGCTTGTTTTACCCCTACAAGTACGATTTATCACTTAAAACAAGAATTGAAAGAGATGCTGCTTTGATTTTTGAATTTGCGCGATTAAATCGATTAGTTCTTAACCCTAATAAAACCAAATTAATACGCTTTAGACCACATGCTTTAAGTATGAACAGTGATTTCAACGTGTTTATTAATGGAAAAGCTGTTTATGAAACCCATTCCGTTAAGTATTTGGGAATCACATTGCAAAGTAACTTGTCATGGGATTTACATATAACCGATTTGAAAAGGAAAATAGCTCCAGCAATTGGAATTTTATATAAATTAAAAAATAAACTGGATGTTAAATCAAAGATGATGATATTTCAATCTTTGATTCAATCGCATTTGAATTACTTAGCAATTATATATGCTTACAATAAAAATAACATTTCACTGAAATCGCTTCAATGCATGCAAAACAAAGCATTAAAAATTATTTACAAACTACCAATACTGTATTCAACTGTCACATTGTACAAAGATATAAGCAAAACAATCTTATCAATTTATGGATTGCATGAGTATCAGGTGTTAATGTTTGTTTTTAAATGCATTAACCATATTGGTCACCAAAGCATAACATTTTCTCAACAGCAATTAAGTTTTATCACACGAAACAGAACAAATTTAAGAATTCCTCGATGTAGACTAGAAACTACCAAGCAACGCATTGATTACGTGGGTGCTGTAAAATTCAATAATTTACATGCAGATTTAAAATCAATTAATCGAATTTCGCTATTTAAATCGTCTTTTAAAAAACACTTATTTAACAACTTTGAAACGCTTTTGTAATTTTTTATTTTTTTTTGTAAAACAGTTTTTATACTTATTTTTTGTAATTTAATAATCT
This sequence comes from Eustalomyia histrio, assembly GCA_949748255.1. Classification (NCBI taxonomy): domain Eukaryota; kingdom Metazoa; phylum Arthropoda; class Insecta; order Diptera; family Anthomyiidae; genus Eustalomyia; species Eustalomyia histrio. The sequence continues at coordinate 88,726,611 of OX456525.1, read as the reverse complement.
TAACATTAAGTTAAATCTTTTATTTGTACTTTCGACAATGAATTAATTTGCCAACTTGCCTCAATAATGCCTTACGGCGCTGAGGCTGAAATTGAAATGTATTTTAAATATTTTGTACAAATAAAATTTTTTCTGTAGAAAAGTTTTTTCTATAGAAAACAAAACAAAAAAAAAAAAAAACGCACATGTTCGTCAACTTTAATAAAAGTCAGCATAGCATCGATACTTTGTGGAATAACAGATGTTTTTGTTGGAAAATCGATCACGTAAACTAGATAAGAGATGTATCATTATCGGATGATGCTTCAACGACTTTGTTTGGATTTTACAAAGTCGTTGAAGCATCATCCGACGAAAACTTTCTCGAGAAAATTCTATTTTTGTTTGTTTCTTTTGGTGCTTTATTTAAAATCATAGGGTATACTAGTGTTGTTAGAAATGGCAGCTGTCAAACGGGTAAGCAAAAACCGTGTGATGTTGTTATTGTAATTGCAAACCATTGTGCGAAAGAGATTTAAAAACAATGTATACAAAAAATTATGTGAAAAAGTAAACAACTAAGACCCCAAAAAGTACATATATGTATATACATATATTCCTGATTCTTATGAAATTTTAAGCCAATCTAGCGATGTCCGTCTGTCTGTCTGTTGAAATGGCGATCACGGCGCGAAGACGCAAGCGCGCGTGCTCATTTAAACCCAAATTGTTGTACATCCTCCCGAGCAGTTTGGTATTGAAAATGAGCAAAATGAAGGTACCTTTAAAATTAAAATATTTTATTTGCGACTAATAAGTAAAATATTTTCTCTTCTTTTTTAACCAGTCCCTTTGAATTAAATAATACTTTATATTCTTCCCTCAAAAATTTTTTTTCACCACTAAAATTTTTTTCGCCACAAAAAATTTTTCACCTCAAAAAGTTTTTTTCACCTCAAATTTTTTTCAAGCACAAATTTTGTTTAGAAATCTAAAAAGTTTTTCACCTCAAAAATTATTTTTTTCCTTCATAACTTCACTTCTAAGGTTTTTTACATTATTTGTATCAGACAGTAAAAATTTTTTTAGGACATTGGTGTAGGGTATTCATAGATTCGAAGCAGTCGAATATAAGCCTTTTTACTTGTTTTTAACGATAACATTTTGTAATCAACGGAATGTCAAAAATCAAAAAGAAAAAATCTTGGTGTACTAAACCCGACTTTATATGTGAGGCCATGGATTTTTCAATCTATGTAGTAATTTGAAATTAAATACAATTGAAATTAAATACAATTTTTTTTAGATCCAGTGCAATTTAATTAACATAATTATCTCAGTGTATATGATTTTCTTTTCTTTGCCGTCTTTAATCGCAAAGGTCTGTGTAAATTGTATTTAAGGAAATACAATTTAATTATTTTACAAAGAAGAAGCACAAGAAAAAAAACACTTTGTTTTAATATATTGTCCTTGACTGTTTTATTACCATAGGCTAAGGAAAACCCTTGCTAGACCTAAGTTGTTGTTTTTGTTGTGGGTTTTTTTTTTATAGCAGTAACATGTTTTGCACATAAGGACAAACAAATTTTTAAAAAGAACACAACACGTTTACATTTATGCATATGCATAAATTTTGCAAGATTTTAACACCGTGTTTGTGCAACCTTCTTTTACTTTTAGTTAAGGTTGCAATTTTCGCAAATAGAAAACTTATTAGTGTTTAATAATGTTCGATTTAGGTTCTATGTTTCAGTAATCTTTTTCTAATCTCTCAACAATTTTTTTCTACAACTTCAAGAAATTTGGAAATTATTGTGTTCTCTTTCAAATCTAAACATTTTTGATAGAAAATAGTCTTCCGTAGGAAAAGATACACAATGTGTTTAAACGTACGTTTAAAAAAATTCAGCAACATTAGAATTTTGTTTTAATTTATTTTTTATGTGTCGTTATTCTAAAGGGTGGTTCAATTAAAAAGGCCGATGTTTATTTTGAATATAACACTAATTATTTAGGAAATTACTGTCATTTCTTTTTATTATGATAATATGGTATAGTTCAATTATGTATGGAACAAAATATCGACCAAATGGCCGCCGCGACCTCGACGGCACACCTCCATTCGATGGTCCAAATTTTCGATGACGCTGAGGCATAATTGGGGTTCTATGCCATTAATTAGCCGAGTTATCTCATCCTTTAGCTCTTGAATTGTTGCTGGCTTATCGACGTACACCTTTTCTTTCAAATAACCCCAAAGAAAGAAGTCCAACGATGTGAAATCACATGATCTTGGCGGCCAATTGACATCGCCACCACGTAAGATAAAACGGCCATTGAATTTATCGTGCAAAAGAGCCATTGTTTCATTAGCTGTGTCGCAAGTGGCACCGTCCTGTTGAAACCACATATCGTGCACATCCATATCTTTCAATTCGGGCCATAAAAAGTTCGTTATCATCTCGCGATAGCGAACACCATTCACAGTAATTGCCTGACCGGCCTCATTTTGGGAAAAATACGGCCCGATGATGCCGCCAGCCCATAAACCGCACCAAGCAGTCACTCTTTGTGGGTGCATTGGTTTTTCGACAATCACTCTTGGACTATTATTCCACAAATGCGGCAATTCTGTTTATTGACGAATTCACTGAGGTGAAAATGTGCCTCATCACTGAAGATGCTTTTCTTCGAAAATTGATCATCCACTGTTGCCATTTCTTGCCACCATTCTAAACCATTGCCGACGTTTGGAATGGTCAAGAGGCTTTAGTTCTTGAGTCAATTGCACCTTGTAAGCGTGTAAATGCAAGTCTTTATGCAAAATGTTCATCAACGACGAGCGTGAGAGGTGCAATTGTTAGGCACGACGACGAGTTGAGGTGGATGGCTCTTTAGCCACACTATCGCGAACAGCAGCAATTTTTTTTGCAATACGAGCTGTACGAGCGTGCACTAGTGTTTTCACATCTCCTACAGACCCGGTTTGCTCAAATTTTTGCACGATTTTTCCGATTATACGTACATTTGGACGATTAAATTGACCGAAAAAATCACGAAGTGCACGATATGCATTATGATTTGAACGCCCATTTTCATAATAAGCCTGAATAACTTCAACGCGTTGCTCGATTGTGTATCTTTCCATGGTTCAAATTGAGTTAGTCTGAAATTGAGAAATGTCAAATGAAGTTTAAAAAATTCTTAGAATCTGAGGGTGTCCTTAAAAAAAGTCTCCAGAATGCGGTAGGAAACGTAGATTCTAAAATTTGTTTATATAGGAAAACTTTCAGATTCTGAGGGGATTTTTATATAGGAAGAAATCTAAACATTTTTTTTAGAAAACTCCTTAGACTTTTTCTGATAAAGTCAGATTCTGAGGTATGATTGTGAGAATAATTTAAATAAAAACTGGCCAGATCTAACGAATTCTTCTAACAAAAAACCAGCTTTTAAGGAATATCAAAACACTTCTCTATTAAAAAATATATTTATTATAGGACAGACGTCCCCAGAATTTTAGAAATTCCTCAGAATATATAAGTATTCTTTAGAATTTATAGATGATTTTAAATTAAGATCCATCTCGTTCTCCGGGGCTTAGTTAAGGAGAAAACTCGATTAAATAATTTTAAATAAAATTTCATATTAAATCCGAATTTTGGTCGAATAATAGACGATTTTAAATTAAGACCCTTTTCGCTCTCCGGGGCTTAGTTAAGGAGAAAACTCGATTTAAACATTTTTGCTTTTCTTTTTAATCGATTTTTCTCAAATTTTAACTGGAAACTTTTTAGAAGACATCGAAAAAATTAATCCTGCTGGAGTAGAAAAATTCAAAAAATCATTTTTAAGGACCAGTCTAAGTTTCCAAATAAACGTAAAAGTTTGCAGCTAAAAAAACACCTGTTTCTAAGTTTTTTGTCCCTTACCACATGCAAAAGTTTTATTAAGAAAACAATAGCTTCTTTGTAAAACATTTATACTTCTCTCTAATCCGTCCTGTAATATTTGAAAAATTTTGAGTGCCAAATATATCACATTTCAGATTTATGTAAATTAATGTTATTGAGTTTTATGTTCTAACTACTTTTGCGTATACATAATTAAAAACAGGAAAAAGAAAACTCAATTAATTTCTAATTTAAAAGAGGACACATAATTTACTAAACAGTTAAAAAGGAAACAAACATGACATACTTAACATGAACTTATTTAATAAGTTAATAATTATTATTTTAAACTTAAATATTGATTTAAGAAATATTTTTACTCTGAATTTAAAAAGAAATAAGAACCGGTCAAAATTAGCATTATATCAACTAACTTTGTGTCCTTTGTTACAGATAGGTCGACCATCATTTACATTTATGTAGGTTTCCATTATACAATAAGGTCCGGTTATTAAATATCAACAAAAAATGTGTCAGTTTAAATTCCTAGTTAGCAGCTAACAGAATATAGTGTTTTTTTAATTCAATTTTATTTAACAATTATTTTAACATTTTGGCTTACTTCTTTCCCCGCGAAGCCCTTTGAAACTATGCTAAAAGAATCATGTGGGTAAAATTAACTCGAATCGCATTAAAAATTAACTGATATTGCAGTTATTTTAACTACATGAATAGTTAAAAATAAGTTAAAAATAACTGCTATGTCAGTTAATTTTATTTAAAATTGTAGTGTATACTTTTTTACTGTAATTGCAGTTAATATTACCGCAATAATTCTCTGTATTACGAGTTAGCGAATTATCTGTTTAAAATGACAAATCTAATATTATTTATTAAATAAAAATTCATTATTTTTTAAATTTATTATCTTTCTAGGTTGAACCAGATTTTCTGATAAGTTTTCTAAACTCTTCTATAGAATCTTTAGAATTATCCAAAGATAATGAAATTAATGGTATTATGCCAAAGGAAGAACTGCTAGAACGTTTGAGAGAAAAGAAAGTTTCCATGGAAAGAATGTATTTGGTAAGTTTTGCCCATAACGTGACTTGTCTATTCTGTCTATTATTACATTTTAAACTACTTTCAACTAAACAGGATAATTCTGAAAGAGATGCAGACTCTTCCCTATCATTTTCCCAAAGTTTGGGTGATAAATATAGTAAACACAGTGCACCACATTCACAAGAACATCGACCACATAGTCCACCACATACAAAACGTTTAGATAGTAGTAAAAAATCAATATCAAGTCCCTCCATGGGTACCACTATGCCATTAATGATAACCGAATCACCCAGTATGGGTTCAATGCAAATACAGACAGAGCAAACGACCAGTAACAAGCCACAGACGCCAACATCAGCGGCAGCGCCAGCTATGGCAGCTATTCAAAGTAAAGTTAATGATATTGCTCAAGATAATAGCATCACCTCAGAGCCTTCCGAAACTACTACCACCACAACAACAACCAGTGAAGATGTAGTGACCACATACAAAGAACAACCCAGTTTAAAAGATTATTCAGCTTCATACAATAACAATCATCAAAAACAAAATGGTGGTAGTTTACAAGAAAATAACGATTCCTCTTCGACAACGGAAAGATTGAGTAAGGCAGAGAGTGGTAGTGGTAGTGGTGCCAATGTTAAGCAATTGAATGGTAGTGCTGCTAGTGGAGATGCGAAAGATGATAAATTCAATGATAAGTCTGAAGCTAGTGATAATGTTAGTGGTGAAGATCGTGAGACGGCTACTGATGGAGGAGATGGTAAGGGAGACGGTGGAGGCAATAGTGTAGAAAATAGTCAGGCATTAGATAGTGAAGATAGTGCTGCAACTGCTGCTGTTTTACAGCAGCAATTACATGCTGCCGCCACTGCCGCAGCTCTAGTGCATGGTGGTTATCCTAGGCCAAATTTAAAAGTTGAATCTTCCGATGTTTATCAAATAGTCGATGTTATTAGACGTAATACAAATTTAAGTTTTGATTTATCCTGTGAAGCTTTAAGAGTCGTCCTTACTAGTTTAGAACAATTATATAATGGTGCCATTAATCCCTATCTGGAGGCGGTAGCTATACATGTCACCGATAAGGTGGAAACACCCAAAGAACTTTTGGGCATGACGCATGATTCAAAGAGGCTACAATATATATTCTCACAATTGGCTGATTGTAAAAATGATTCGGAGCAACGCACCTGGATGTTGTACGAAGATGAAGATGATATTGTACAGTTTCTAGAAGAGCTAGTAGAAATATTGGTTAGTTATTTGGATTCTGTTATTTAAGGATTGTAAACATAAATTTGTTTTTTTTTCTAGAATAATGCCGACGAAACTATTAGTTGTTATGAAATGTCCTGTGATCAATATCAGGCCTTAGTCAATTTGGTGCAATATTATCAAATGGAAACCCGTTGGGCCATAAAACGTTTACTTTTGCAAACATTTGCCGCTGCTTGCCACTTGGATCACATTATTGTCGATATATTGTTGACCTCCGTATTGCCTTTGGAAATTGTTGAGGATATGAAAACAAATTTTTCGAATTTAGATCGTTTTAAGCAATTAGTCAAAATGTTAACAATTATATTCTCTTTGGGTCAACCAATGCCAGTTAATCATCAAGGTAAGTAAAAAAATTAGGATCTTATTTTATGGACAACAAAATGGAACACGTCAGTAAAACTTTAAAAAGCTTTCAAAAAGACGAAAGCTGAATTTTTGAAAAAAATTGATAATCGGTCTTAATTCGAGTGTATCAGTAATTCCTGATATTGACATAATATTTGAACAGCTCTTTGAAAGGATCCAAGAAAAATTGTTGACACTAATGTAAAAAAATATGGTGTAAAAAAATATGGTGAAAACCTTAGGTGAACACTTATTCTTTGAAACAATTTTTAAGAGCACGGCTTTGTATTATCTTGGCAACTTTTAGGTATAATCATTACCACTCAAGAAATTTTTTTTTCTAGAATTTGTTGTTCATAAGAATGTGCTCCATTGTATTCCCTAGTATCCCAAAAAATATGTAATGTTAGTCGACAGCTATCCAGATTAATTGGCAGTAACTGCTAGTAACCGGTTAGTGCCCTTCTCTTATAATATATTCAAGGTAGGCTAGTTGGTAGCGTGCTAGCTTATCAGTGCGGGGGTCGTGGGTTCGATTCCCACTAGAGGCTCTGGTCTGTTTTCGCTACAACGAGCCAAAAGCCTTCGTTGCTAGTGCTCGGTTAGGGTATTAAGATATAATTTGTAATTGAATGTTTAATTTTAAATATAGTGGAAGTTTCATCGCTGTAGGATACCAGAATCTTCCTTAAATTTGGATACCTTGCACTTTTAAGTCAACAATCAAACCTTTCCTGGACAAACGCCGATTAAGTTTAGTCCTAAGATATTGCCTTGGTAGTTGGCAGTTAATATAATATAATAGAAAGAAAATCGTGTCTTCCCAAAATGCAGCTCTCTATAAGTAATCCGCAGTAGGAGTGGAGGTCTGCTAACCAGAACTTTTCTCTATTTTAGTGCGTTGTTTTGCAGTGCAGCTCAATATGGGATAATGTAGTCAGTTAATCGAACTGTGGCCTTTCTGTCAGGTCTCTTCGCCTACTGATTAATCGGTTGTAGATTCAAGATTACACCTATTGCTGTAGTGGATATGCTTCGCAGACTGCTGTAGATGTTTACTTCTGTCTTTTTGTGCTCTCCAAGCGTTTGTAGCCTACATAGCCACAAGTTAAACAATCTAGCTCCAGCTACTAAAATACAATATGTTATAGTAAAGGGCCCTTGATTTTACCAAGCATTATTCTCCATATTAAGTATTGAAATCAAATTATTATCCAAAATCGGACACACGTTGGATTTTATGCTGATGTTTGTTACTACCAAAAATATTGAACTTAGACCAACCTTATAGTAGACCAATCAACTCAGAATCACTTTCTGATTCGATTAAACGATATGAGTCCGCCCGTTTGTCCATGTAACCCTTTTATCAAATTGTTATCAAATCGAACCATATTTGGAATAGTCCCCATAACAACCAACTTTCCGATATTTGCTTAAATGTACTTTTTATTTGGATTTTTTTCTATATTTTGTGCCCTGACCGTATAATGTGAATAAGGCCCCTGAAAACTATTTGACATTTACAGGGATGAATGCAAACTACATTCATCCCTCACTCTTAAATTTCGTTCATCAACACACGATTGAAAGAGGCGGTGATGTAAAGAAAAAAAGAGGAGAGCTTTTTCAGCAGGGACATAACTGTTATAACCAATATTTGAAATAATCCTGAAATAATAATTTATCACGAATTTTTAAAACTTGCTTTCTGAATAATAGTTACAATAAATTTTTTTTTGATCTTTGATAACCATTATAGTTTGTTTTTGTTTTTTTTTGGGCTTCATAACCATAACAAAAGATTTTAATTTTTTTTGGTCTTCCGTAACCATTCCAGAAGACATTTATTTTTTTTTTGGTCTTCTATAATCATTATAAAAGATTTTAATTTTTTGTGGTCTACTGTAACTATTATGAAAGTTTTTTTCGGTCTTCCATATCCATTATGAAAGATTTTTCTTTTTTCGGCCTTCCTTTATTCAAAGAAATTTTCATTATAAGTAACCAGAAGAATTTTTGGTCGCATGCACCTGGTTTTTTGCATTTTTTAAATGTTGTTCTCTTTCAAAGACGTGTAAGTTTCCGTCTTATTTCTTTTCAATTTTTTTTTTCATTTCTGTTATTTATATTATATTTCATTACTGAATTTCTTTACAGATTTTATGGAAATATTTGTGGGAGTTCAGCCAATGAAACTCCTAATAAAATCTATGAAACAGGTTTCGTTACACTCAAAGTTTATGAAAAGCTTCATAGCATTAATGAAACTCTTAATAGAAACAATAAATCGTCAGGTAATAAAGCATTTTATATAATCTATGAAACAGTTTCATAAAAGTCAAGTGCTAAATTTCGTGTATTTATAAAAAAACCGGGAAATATGCCTAAAACTGGAGCGATTTTATACAAACTCAGCACCAAAATTGTGTGGCATAATTTGTTTCTTAACCAAAATCAATAAAAAAAGTCAGTGTGCAAAATTTTATAAAAATATCTTAAGATTTGCGAACTGAAGCGTGGTTATAGAAGATAGAAAAAATAAAAATCCTTTATAATAGTAAAAGAAGACCAATAAGAGTAAAAATCTTTCATAATGGTTACGAAGATTGCAAGCTTACAACGGACACTTGAGGTTAGTCGACCAAGCCAGAGATACAAACGGACATTCTGGGAGAGCTATTCGGTACGATTGAAGACATATTGGATAGGATGAAGATATCGAGGTAGATGTCTTTGACTACTTGTGAGGTATATCGGACCCTGTGGCCGTTGCCAAACCCAAGGAGAATGAAGGCTTCTGCTGGTTTTAGCAAGTTTCTGCGCACTGGAGTTACTCAGGAATTACTGTAGGGGAAGGGGAGAAGATAGTGCAGCATTTACTTTTTAAACGTCCGGAACTGAAGAAGCGTCGACTCAGATATCAGTTTGTAGAATACATCTTTATGCGGTATGGTGATTTGTTTTAGGAAATCCTAATGGTTTTAGGTTGTGAGTTTTCATGAGGATGTGATGGGAGACTGAGAAGAGTCGCAAAGGCCAATATGGCCTCTAAGTGGAGCCCCATTGCAAATTCTTGATTAAGGTGAAAAAACTAAATCACATTATTCAGTCTTTACAATTTTAGGCACTTTATTTAATCTCAGACATCTTCTATAAATCTTCACCAATAATCTTCATCTTCAGAAATTTTCTATCTGGCACCAGTGATTTTTATAGTTAAAAGGCGGCATAAATAAAAATAATATGACCTTGTCAAATAATAAATCGGTATGAACCCTAAACGAATACTTTACGTTAGTTAAAACAATATATCAAAAGAATTCCCAGATAACTTTTTTTTGTTTGAAAATGCTATAAAAAAAAACTACTGAATATTTTCTCAAATTTTACTGAATATTTTTCAAAATTACAATCCTTCCGGTTAATAATGGAAAATAATTTCATTCAAATGGCTGCCTCGGCTGGCCATGCAGTAGCCTACACGATCGGTCCAATTTTTAAGCACATTATCGATTGTGTGCAGCTGTATTTCATCAATGGCTTCACGTATATTGTCCTTTAAAGCGTCAATTGTCTCTGGCTTGTCGGCGTAACAATTATCTTTGACGGCATCCCACAAATAATAGTCCAACGGTGTCAAATCGCAGCTCCGAAATGGCCAAACGACATGAGCTCTGCGGCTGATAATGCGATCTTCAAAAACAGGGCGCAAAACATCGAGCGTAGCTTCGGCTGTGTGGCACGTAGCGCCGTCCTGTTGAAACCAAATGTTGCCAATATCCTCCTCTTCAATTTTTGTGAACGAAAATTCGTTCAACATGGCCCGATAACGATCGCCATTGACTGTAACGGCCACTCCTTGCTCATTTTCAAAGAAAACTGGCCCAATTATGCCTCTGGACCAAAATCCGCACCAAACAGTGACTCGTTTTGGGTGCATCGGCTTTTCAATTTATGCGTGCGGGTTTCTGTGTCCCAAATGCGACAATTTTGCTTGTTTACATACCCGTCAAGATCAAAATGAGCTTCATCTGAAAAGATGATTTTTTTCGCAAAATCGGCATCTTCATTACCATGATTTTCAAAGTAATGTCGCAATATTTCCCAGCGTTGTTCAAGCGTATACACAACCATATTCGTTCAGCGGAAGGATAAAACTAATTATCTGTCAAATCAGACATGAGCTAAGTGTTACCGTTCACGAAATAAGCACTAGTTGAAAAAAAAAACTTTAGATGGCGGACCCTATACATAATAAAATTATACGTAATAAATGACTTAAAAAAATAAGAAAATTATACTCTTGTTCTTTAAATTATATTTCAGATTATCTTGGTGTCCATTTTGCCTCATTTCTATTGGAAATTGTTGAAGGCAATAATCCTGAAGTATTAGTTGATATGGTTATAGCGCTAATATTAGCATTTAATTTACAATTTACGGATTTTTCACAAAATGTCGTAGTAGAAGCCATGCAAAATTTACCCTCAGCCAAAGTATTTACTGAAAAAATATTATTACTTTTAAATAGAGAAGGTTGGTTGGAAAGAATATATCTTCTGTAGCTTACACCATTTTATTAACAATTTCTGCTACAATTACTCCTTTTTTTACAGAAGATCCTATTAAAGTCCTAAAACATTCAACGGATGCGGTTAATTCTGTTTTAAAAATGTTTATTGATATCTTCAGCATACCAGAAACGGCAGGAATGTTTTATACAAATGATAACAAAGTTTTAATTGATATTATTGTCAGACAATTAACTGATTTATGTGCTGGTAATACGGTAAGTTGAAACATTTTTTCTCTTTAATATTTTCGATATATTTCAATTATTGAAAGTCGATTTTTTTTGGTTGGCAACAAATAATAGTTGAGACGTTGTTATTTGGAATTATGTCGTCGCATATTACGCAACACCAATTATCAGGAGCATCAACATCGTAAACAAGATTTTATGAAAATTTTCACACGTATCTTTTGTGAGGAAACTGAATGTAGTGCCTCTGATCAACAATTAGTAAGAGAAATTGCCAATGAATTTCCACAATTATTTAAAGCTTAAGATAATTTTAAAAGCCAACAACACATTTAACGTAATATTAAGATATTTTTCAATATTATTTTTCTTCTTTTAACGTCACAGAAGAAATTTTAATTTCTTTACATTTTATCTTTGTTTTGCATTTCTTAATTTTAGTGTTATGTGATAGCATTTATTTACTTACGATACAATTTTTTAATTTATCATTAATTAATTTTTGTTGCTAGTTAGCAGTCTCCTTTGTTTTTTGCAATTTAATTTTTTTTTTATTTTATACGTCGCAGCGTTTATACATAAAATTGAATCTAGTAACAACAGGATTAAGTGCGTGTATTCGATTAAACCATATTTTAAACTAATAGATTAATAGTTAGTTATTCAGGTTTTAGTTATGATGCTTTTCCTAAAGCTGCCCGTACACTTACAATGTTATTGAGCAAATTTTCAATTTAGGTCTTTAATCCATTTTAATCTGTTTTCAAATTGTTAGTTTTAAATTCAGTTAGATCAATAATCCTCTTTAGATAATAAATATTCAATATATTTGTAATAGCTTAAAAGCTCGATACTTCGTTTTTAAAATCGAAATTTCAAAAATTCGTTAATAAGCCGATACCTCAGGATATGTGTAATATTTTAAATTTCAGATTTCAAGCCAAAGGCACCTAATCGTTAAAATTTCCAAAAATACCAGAAACCTTCAGGCGATGGTGCAAGATTATGGGGGCATTTTTTCACACTTTTGTTTTTCTTATTGGAAATTCCAAAAAATACCTCTTTAGTAAATAAGCCCATACCTCAGGCAACATATATTTTAATTTAGGCAAAAAGCCCTAATTTTTACCAAATTTCTGGCGTAAATTCCAAAAATTACTTTGTCAAAGAATGAGCCCTTACTCCAAGAAGATTTCTAGCAAAATCGTATTGGGTAGTTAATGGGAAGACTTTCCCCTTTTGAATCCCCATTTTTAGCATTTTCGTGCGAAAATTCCAATAATTGGCTTTTCAGTGAATTAGCCTACACTGAAAGAAATAAACATTTGAAATGTCAGGTTTCTAGAAAAAGTGATTAAGTAGCGCGTTAAGTAAGGGAAGATTTTTCTTTCTATTTTTACATTTAAGAATAACTACGGATAAGATTTTCGAAAAACAAAGCAAAATCGTTAAAATAAAAATATCTTATCAGTGAATAAGGGATCACTTACTTTAAAGTTCCGATGTCTAGCCAAAAGGGTTTGGAGAGTCTGTTTAGGGGGTAGTCTTTTCGCCTTTTAAAACGCGATTTGCCACGTTTCTGGCGAATGTTTAAAAAGGTACCCTACGAGTGCATTAGACTATACGCATTTAGAATTTCAGGTTAAAAACTTCAAGTTTCTAGCCTACGCGGTTTGTACAGGTCGTTAACCGTTATAATTACCAAGTGCTTAATGAAAATTCGTAAAATTCATCATTGAATGAGCCCACACATATATTTTAAATTTTAAGTTTCCAGTCAAATCGGTTTGGGCAGTTCGATAATAGGAAGACTTTTCCCCTATTGTATCTCCACTTTTGCCTCGTACCTCTCAAAATTCCACTGTGTGTTTTCAGGGATAGTGAAAGTGCTAGTGAAGTGTTCGTGGTTTTGTTTTTGTCGAACCTTCTTATTGAATTTCACGAAAGATATTTATTAAAAAAAAAAAACAATTTATATTGAATTTTAATTGAAGCAGTTCATGTTTATTTAGAATATTTTCTAATTTCTCGAAAAACAAAAAAAGTCTGCTTCTTCGCAAACTGACGCACTGTGGTCGGTTCTGTTTTTAAAATCAATTGATTGAAACTCAAATTTTGTACTACATATTCTAATTTTGGGTAAAATTGACCTTAATGCGCATATAAACGAAGAATATTAAATACTGCAGTACTAGAGTGCGTTTACAATGAGTATTACATCCAGTCTTTACTAGATTTAGATTATTGGATTTCAAGCATAGTGTAAAGTGGCTAGGGCTCGAAATCTACACTCAGAAAAAAAAGTTTGTAGAAAAATTTGTAAACGGTTTTCAATCCCACTCTACTATTTTTGTACTTATTTTTAGTAAAAAATTATTATTTAGCAAATCTATTAACATTTTACAAATTACAGAATTTTTACAGAATATTTACAAATTTTTGTTGCTAATTTCAGAAATAATTTTACAAATTTTTGAAAACCGATTTTCTAAAATTAGCAAAATATATTACTAATTTAAAAAAAGGGGTAATTGAAGGAAATGTTATTTCTAATTAAACTTACACCTACAAACTTAAATAGCCTTAAAATGTTACATAGATTAAAAAAGGGATCGGAAGCGAAGATACCGACTGATGTCTAAAAAGAGGACATCCACTTAAAATAGCACTAAAAAGGTTTTTTAGTTCTAAAAATCCGCCCTAAAAACAATTAAAATTTAACCTTAAAAGTAAAATAAATGACCAAAATATTTTTCAAAACAGAAATTACCAAATTAAAACAAAATGATTAATTCGTTTTTTTAAAAATATATTGAAAATTTTTGATGCTCGATTAGAAAAATAAATTCAAAGCTTTTTACTAATATTAATAAAATTTAATATTTTTTTTTTGCTGATTTTAGCAAACAGATTTTAAATTCCACTTTACAAAAAGTCTAATAAAATTTAGTAGCGGTTACTAATTTTTCTACTAATTTCATTGTACTACACGTCAGCAGACATGTGTTGCTAAGATTAGCAAAAAATACCGCTGGGCTCAAATTAGCAGAATTTCCTGTAATAACAGCAAAATTTTCAGTTGCCATTACAGACTTTTTTTGGTGAGTGTAGTTTAAACTGGATTTCGAAATCTAGTTTAATCTTGATTTCGAGCATAATGTAAACGCAACTTAATAGACATATTAAAATATCTTCCAAGCAACTTTTTTTAATTTAATTTTTATTAAATATAATTTTTTTTAAATATAATTTTTTTTAAATATCATTTTTTTAAATATAATTTTATTTTTAAATATAATTTTAATTTTTAAAAATTATCGTATTAAGTACACAAAACAACATCAAAATCCTGTTATTAATATTTAAGAACGTATTCTTTTGATATAAATCAAAAAAAGTCTGTATAATAATGTTGTAGTTGCATCCATTTACCACAAAAAATCATTTAATCATTATATACTCACTTTTGTCGAGAGGGTGCTCAGTTTTCTGGTAAAAATTTTAATAAGAATTATTGATTTTATTTCTGACCGGTTTTTTCTGATTTTGTTAGCGGAAACTGATTTTGTCGGAAGTCTTTTGACAAAAGACTTATCCATTTGATTGCTAATCCATTTGTCTGCCTTAAGCATCTGATCAGTGACTTTTATTGTTGATCTATATAAATATTAAGTGCAATTTCTTTGTTTGGTTCAAGATCGTAAAAATATCCCTTTCTAAATGAATAGAATACCCAGAAAAAAATTCTTGAAAATACCGAATGAAATGCATGTTTTGGTCAACTAAGACCTTGATCACGAAAAGAATTTTCCTGGACAAGATTTATTGAAAATTTTTAGTAAATTAATGAAGTTTTCTTTACAAGTGAATACAAATTTTCCTAAATTTAATGAAAAAGCTTCATAATTGTTTTTTTAAATTTCAATTAAAAGTTAAAATGAACGAGTTCCAGTGAATCTTTGTCGACTTAATGCAGATAATTCTCTTAGTGTAGTAGTGTTAATTGTAAATCATTCTTATTTAACTGACAACTTTAAAGGAAAAAGCTTACGAAAATTAAACCAACGTTGATGAATTGAGGGAAGATGAAATGTACTTACTTTACCCTACTACACGGCCTCCACTCCAAAACAGCTCTAGAGCTCTCAAGAAACCTGTGTATAGACCAACTACAACGCTTCAGAAAAAACTCCAACAGGTCTCCCGTAGAAAGACTTGTACGAAAGCTGTCATTGAAAAGTGAGTTGATCTTCAAATAATTACAAGATAGTAATTAACATTGCTCTCCATCACCTACGCCAGTGCAGAGCATTTTATCAATTAAGCGATATTTATCAGGGTTATTAGTCGCATGAACATAAGCACCCTTTAAGCATGAGAGAACGACTGCCGTAAGGCACGAACAGCTGAAAAGTTAACCAATGGACGAGCTATCGTTGAAAAGCACTGTTATAACACTAGTACTGGTATACCATAGTAGTCCTTTGACTTATTTATAAAAACATATTGGGCATAGTATATAGTATATTCTTTCGAGTTCCGACAGTTCGCTTTATCAACAGTTTCATTCATTATAAGAGTTTGAATAGAAGATTCAGCAATATCCCTTACTCCTTTAATCTCTTTTAACAATATACCAAAAGCTTTTACTGCCCTGAAGAACAGACAAATTTTGGTATGAAGACTATTTTTAAGAGTCTGTCAAGTACTTAGCCAGTACTTGTTGGTTGAGTTTTTTATAGATTTTTGTGCGTGTTTTTCTTCAGGGATAGTTTGCAAATATATCGAGAGAACCGTGCGAAACAAAATCTTTCTCCTAAATACATACTCTTTGGTATAAACTTTTCTTCACGTTTTAGTACTTTGGCACACTGAGTTCTCCACCCGTTTTCCCAGCATAACAGTGTAGGAGTTTTTGACAAGAAAAATTATTGGACTTAGACCCATTTAGTATACTAAAAGATAAGTTAGTTATGTCCTTCTGTCTGGCCGCATCTTGTTCGCATAATGCAGATTGCAAATATAAAAATATGTAAATGAAATTTGGTCTATGTTTAGACCTAGTGCCCATAATAAGGTCCCGAAAAAATTGGTTCTTATGTTAGTTTGCAGACCGCAGGTCGTAAATATAAAGATGCCTTTGTGATTAATGGTTAGCGCGTTCGATTGTTACATAAGCGACCGAAGAAAATAACAAAACATAACATAACAGGGCTATGAACTAAAAAGCTTTAACAATTTCACCAGCTCTTTATCAGATGGCGGGCGTCTATAATTTCTACAACTTATCATTTTGCGCAATTACAGTGTTGCCGTATTTGAAGCCCGTCATCGTTAACCACCATTCACCTCTTCTATATCCCCTGTCTAAAGAAAGCAGCACATTACTTAGTAGAAAGATTCTTCTTTGTGTTGCTTCTCTTTAGCAAAAAAAATCCAATTTATCCATTCCCGGCCAGTGATGCCATATGGAATATCGAGAACTCTGTGAAATTTTCAGTTCGGCAGCGTGCTATGAACACACGCGAACATGTTCGCCAAAAAAACTCAAAAAAACAAAAAAAAAAAAAACAAGTAAAAAAAGTCTTAAATTCGGCTGTTTCGTATACCCTCCACCAATGTCCTAACAAAATTTTTCACTGTGTTTGATAAGAAAACTTTAGAAGTGAAATTATGGAAGTAAAAAAAAATTTTTTCAAGTGAAAAACTTTTTTTAGATATGAAAACAAATTTTGCGGTTGGAATAAAATATTTGAGATGGAAAAAATTTTTTCAGGTGAAAATATTGGAGGTGACTAAAATATTATTTAATTCTAGAAGACTGGTTAAAGAAATAAGAGAAACTATTTTACTTACCAGTCGCTACTATGAAATTGTACTAAAATTCACTCCATTTGCATGGAAAATTTAGAGGTACCTTAACTCATAACTTTTTAACCGTTGGACTGATTTTGCTCATTTTCAATCTAGGTAAAAATGAGCGCCACCGCTTGCGTCTTCGCGCTATGATTGCCATTTCAACAGAAAGACATGGGTCTTCAACGTATATTTCAACATGTTACAACATGTGGAGGGTATAATAAATTTTGGATTCGAGACTTCCCATCAATCTGCTCCACCAAAATAGAAAACGAATGTCCTGGCCGGTATTTTGTTTAAATCTATTCCACTTACAAGTGCCACACAGAATGGTTTTTTTTAAATAAATTCCGAGAAATAATTACGTATTGGTCCATCTTTAAAAATATTTGTTCTCATATAGACTATATTCCCGAAATTGTCAGGATTTTTCAATTGTTTACCCATTTACAAACAAATATGGACTTGTATAAATTTTCATCCATTCATTTTCGGATAGACTGACATTTCTATAGTCTGTATGCCCGATTTTTTTTTATTCATTTTTCATAAAAAAGAATGCAAATTCAGAGTAAACGAAATTTAAGAAATCTAGAATCCATGTTTGAAATAAAATTCAATATATTTCTTATATTAGACATCCCTTCCAACTTATACAAAAAATATCTAAATTCAGTTTTAAATGAAATGCCAGCGTTCTTAGAAGAAAAAAAAAAACACTTGAAATCTTTTGTAAAATTTTCAACCAAAAAATTGGTAGATTTTATTTTACCAGAAAAAACGATACAGTTTATATCACAATTAAGGACATTTAACACAATTTATACTCATAATAAAAACATTTGTTTTATCAATCACTCATATACTGCATTGCATGTAATCCAAAATAGTTAACAATTTTTAAAATATGGAAAGCACTACCTTAACATCCTCTAAACATAAATATTTAGCATTTATTAAAACTAAAATAAAATAGTTTAATTAAAGACTTGGAAAAAAAAAGGAATTTTAATTTATTTTTTGGTAAACTTTTAATAAAAAGTTAAGCATTTTCAATAAAAATTAATTAGATAATAATAAATGTATATGATTTAAAAATTCAGTGAACTAAAACCACTCATACTTTAGGTTTTCAAAATAGTCAATAAAAATAAAGGAGTGCATTCTAAGATAAAAACAAAAAAAAAAAAAGAAAACATAAAGTAAACAGTTACAAAATAGTTAAATTTGACTATATAATCTATGATAACAATTAAGACAAATTCATTAAAACTCCTTAATAAAAATTTGTTATTTAATTAAAACAGAAAAATATAAATTCTTTCAAAGAAATAAAAAAATTAAAATTTAAAGCAAATAAAAATAATACTTACTTAAAAGTATTGTGAAATCTTTTAAATGTTAAGAAAAACCATAAAATTTGAATTTAGAATTTATTTGTTAAAAAAAAAATTGGGTGAAAAAAATATGAATTGTTAAAACAAACAGAAAAATAAAACATTTTTTTAATTTTATTTCACACTGTTAAACAAAATTTGCTCAACAAAGAACAATTTTTAAGAAACTTATTAAAAAACAATTACTGAAACGATTTTGTGCACGTTAATGCAAATAAAGCACAAACAAAAACAATACATTCAACAATAAAAATTCATTATAATAATTAAAAAGTTAATTGTTCCACAATTAAAAAAAATCCACTTTTTTCAAAATCACACAATCAAAAAAAATCAAATTTAAAACCTCAATAAACCAACAAAACATAAAGAAAAAAATATAAAATTGTTAATTATATTTAAGTAATCGGCACTAATAATTGTCATGTACCTTTCTTAACAAAAAAAAAAATAATTGTTTTTTTTAAACAAAATTTTTGTTCTTTAATGAAAATTGAAAGTCTTTAAGACTTGTTATTTTATTGATTACATTTAGTAAAACGAAGTAAAGATTATAAGAAATCGTTGTTAGTTTAATGACAATTATTTAAAAATATTATCGAAAAAAGTAAGATTTCAAATCTTGAATTATTTTTAATTTTAAACTTTTTAATTCAGATAATTTTTTTGTTTTAAACAAATTCTTTTTTTTTAGTAATAAAAATAATTAATAAAAATGCAATAAAAGTGTTTTTATTTAACAAATGTTTTTAACAAAGCGAGGGAATAGAGCCAAAAGTGAAAATTCTTAAAAGAAATAAATATTGTTACGATTTATATATATATATACAGGGTGGCGCAAAAATAACCTTCCGATGTTTTTTGGCTGTAATTAAAAAAAAAAAAAGGAAAAACTTTGATTCTTCTTGTGGATTATTTTTATTTGGTCTTTTAATTTTTTTTACATCAAGTCGAGAATATGATGTCATGTAAATGGCCGCCGCCACAGTTGATTGTCATTTGAGCCCTTTTTATGGCATTTTCCATCACTTTGGCCAAAACTTCCGGCGATAGGTCCTCACATTCTTGACGGATATTGTCTTTAAGAGCTGCAAGAGTCTGAGGCTTGTTGACATAAACCCGCGACTTCAAAAAGCCCCACAATAAGAAGTCTGGAGCGGTCAAATCAGGCGATCTTGCTGGCCAGTGCATATCGCCAAAACGGGAGATTAGGCGCCCGGGAAATGCATCCTTCAGCATATCGGTTGTGGCACGTGCAGTGTGTGGCGTTGCACCGTCCTGTTGGAACCACATGTTTTCCAATCCCAATTCATCAAGTTGCGGCAAAAAGAACTCATTGATCATTGCTCCGTAGCGCTCACCATTCACAGTAACCGTTTGGCCCGCGACGTCTTCGAAGAAAAAAGGTCCGATGACTCCTCCAGCGAAAACAGCACACCATACAGTGACTTTGAGCGGGTGTAATGGCGTAAATGTTGCTTATTTACGTACCCGCTAAGATGGAAATGGGCCTCATCACTCATGATTATTTTTGATGAAAAATCATCTTCATTATTGCTCAAATAAATAGTCACCAATATTCCGCGTTCTGGAGCAGTGTAGCGTAACATTGTGTAGCGTAACATTGTTTATTATTTGTGTATTACTACACAAATGTCAAAACAGAACTGACATTAGGGGCCAATCGCAAAATTTATAGCATTTTCTGATAGGAGGATTACTTTTGCGCCACCTTGTATAATATATACATAGATATTTATATTTTAGGATGACAGAAAATTACATGGATGGTAACCGAAACAAATGCGGTTATCGTCAAGGGTAACAATGTTTTCTACTATTTCGGTAACGTTATTTTAGGGGTACGCCATTTTCTATTACTTCGGTAACGTAATTTTAAGGATAACGATTTTTTCTGTTATTTCGGTAACGGTATTTTAGGGATAACAATTTTTTCAGTTATTTCGGTAACGGTATTTTTAGGGATAAAGATTTTTTCAGTTATTTCGGTATCGGTATTTTAGCGATAACGGTATTTTCTATTATTTCGGTAACGGTATTTTAGCGATAACGTTATTTTAGTTATTTCCGTAACGATATTTTAAGGGTAACATTATTTTTGTTATTGCGGTATCGGTATTTTAGTAATAACGCTAGTTTCAATGCACACCGATATATTTAACCCCATCATGATCAGACTTTTGGAAGATAGATATATGTATGTACAGAGAATATATTTTTGAATCTTGTTACTTTACAGCGGCCCCTTGCAGAAATATCTATAACTAACACAAACATTTTTACATCATGAACCACAGATGGTTTGAAATTAATTGGTCCGTGGTAAGTAGGTCCGAATAAACAAAAATTAATCTGGCACAATATTTAATCATTTCCAATTTTTTATTCCTTAATATCTTATTTGATCCGAAAAATGGCAGATCAAATTAGCTCCAGAAATATATTTGAGGATTTAGATGGATCTGTATTGATCCGAAAAATGGCAGATTAAATTAGACCCAACAATATATTTATAAAGTAATATCCAAATTTATCCGAAAAAAGTCAGATCGAATTGTATCAGATTAGATCCAACAATATAATATACACGAAAACTACCACTTTTCCAATTGTATTTCAGAAATTGTCAATTATATTTCAGAATAGTCAATTGTATTTCAGAAATAGTCAATTGTATTTCAGAAATTGTCAATTGTATTTCAGAAATAGTCAATTGAAAAAAATTCTTCTTCTTGACGGCCTGCCAAAACCGCTGGAGCTGTAAAGTTAATATTTGGTACATAGATTCCTCATCCAATGTAAATGTGCAATTATGCTAATGTACAGATGTGCAGATGTGCAAATGTGAAAGTGTGCAAATTTGCTAAAGTGCAAATTTACAAAAGTGCAAATGAGAAAATTTACAAAAGTGAAATTTGAAAATTTGATTAATTTTTTGATGGTTTGATAGATTGATGGTTTGATGGATCGATGGTATGATGGTAATGTAAATGTTCAAATATACAAATGTGTAAATGTGCATATGTGCAAATGGGCAAATATGAAAATGTGTAACTGTGTAAATATGCAAATATTTATTTCTTTATTTCATTCAACAACGCCCAGCCAAACCGCAGCAGGTAGGACGCTGAGGGCGTAGACGTTCGCTAAGATGAGGTTCTTGGAAACTCCTTCGGTTAAGAGCAAAATGGGTAAAAACTCCCCTTTAACGGCCTGCCCAAACCCTATAGCTAGAAACCGGAAATTCGAAATATGCTTTAACAGCCTGCACAAACTGTTGGACCTATAAAGTTACAATTCAAAGGTGAGCGGCAGAAAAGGGAAAAATTATCACCCTTGACGTCCTGCCAAAAACGCTGGAGCTGGGAAGTTAAAATTTGGCTTATATGTTCCTCCTTCGGTGTAGACATTCACCTAGGTCGGATTTTTGTAAATGTCTACCAAGAGGGGCAAAAAGGTGAACAGTCTCCCTTAACGGGCTGCCCACACCGATTTAGCTAGAAACCTGAAATTTGAAATATGTGTTACCTGGAGTACTCATTATTGAGGTACATCTTAGAGTTTTTTTTGGGACATGGTAAAATAATTATATTTAAAGCAAAAAAATATATACACTCTAAAAAATGTCTGTAAATGTACTTCAATAAAATGGGTAAAGTTTTATGTAATATTACGAAAATTCGGTAAATATAAACAAAAAATGCCTAAATATGTTTTGTACACACTTTCATATACAATAATACACACAAGAAGTATTTTTAGACACAATGTGCTTAAAATTAAACACTGTGCCTAAAATTAGTATTATTTTGTTTAATTCAAATTTTACGCACAAATTTTGTAAATATACTAACTTTGAATGGTAATAAATATTTTGACATTTGGAAATTGGAAAATATTAAAAAAATAAAAAAAGCTAAAAACGAAAATAAATTATTTAAAAATTCATAAATATAATATTTGTGAATTTAAATTCAAGATGACCATCATGACAGCACAAACCAATTCGAAATGTATTAGGTATTATATTTATAATTTATTATTATTAAAACATACATACATATAATAAATGTATTCTTTAAAAAAAATATTTTTATTCAGTTTAATTTAAACCATGCGTTGGTAAATATACGCATTTTTTCGTATAATTACGCATTCGAATTGCTTTTAAAATTTCATTTAATTTTTACGCACTTTTAATGTAAAGTTACCCATTATGTGTGTACCAACTTACGCATAATGTGTGTACTTTTTTTCGTTTACGCACACAGAGTAAATTTACCCAATTTATAGTAGGAGTACAGTTTCCTACTATAAGTAGGGTAAATTTTAACAGAATTTTATTAGAGTGTATGTATACAAATGTTCACTACTTATATCCTATCAAAAATTTCTAGTTCTTGTTATCCCGAAATGATTTAAATTTGAAAGTTTTGTAAAAAAATATTGATAAGGAAATAAAAACAAACTAAAAGCCCAAAAACTTTAACTCACTGGCCGGGATTCGAAACCATTGACATGGGGCCACATAAATTTATATGAAATTGTGTCTTTTACCATATCAAAAATACTCTAGATATGGAACTATATATAACAATATCTTAAATTTGCTCATATTGTATCATATATAATTATATCTTATACCATATAATATTAAAACATTAAACCACATATAATTATATCTCATACCATAATAAAAAATAAAATTCGAAAATTACACACAAAAGAACAACGAAAATAATTTTATTGTTGTTTTTTGTGTAATTTTCATATTTAATGGCAAATTTTATTGCATTTGAAGACACCTGGTAAACAAGATCATAACTGGTGTAGACATTACTTAATAAAAAAAGGTATTGGTATTTTAAGGGTAAAGTTATTTTCTTTTATTTCGGTAACGCTATTTTAAGGGTAACGATATTTTCTATTATTTCAGTAACGTTATTTTAGGGATAACGATTTTTTCAGTTATTTCGGTAACGGTATTTTAGGGATAACGATTTTTCAATTATTTCGGTAACGGTATTTTAAGGATAACGATTTTTTCAGTTATTTCGGTAACGGTATTTTAGGGGTAAAGATTTTTTCAGTTATTTTGGTATCGGTATTTTAGCGATAACGGTATTTTCTATTATTTCGGTAACGGTATTATAAGGATACCAATTTTTTCAGTTATTTCGGTAACGGTGTTTTAGGGGTATTGCCTGCCAACCCTGGAAAATTATCAAAATAATTGCCATGTTTTGTGAACAGAGGATTGTAAAAATTTTGGAAATTATTTTTGAACATTTATAAACTAATAGTTCGAATAATTTAAAATGTTTAAATTTCAAAAAACGCAAAATTTTATACGATTAATCGGAATTGGTAAAAAAAATTACAAACATGCTTAAAACATATGTTTTTTTTAAAGATTTTTAATGGTTGATATAATGCAAAAGCATTAATTGAATTACTAAATTTTTTTGTAAGCACTTTACATTCATAATATCCTTTAGCAACCCAACATAAAAATATAGCAAAAGAAGAGAAAAAGAAGCAGTGATTTTGATTACGGTGTTGTGAAAATTTGGATCGGAGCCAATGATTTTTACAAAGGATTGTCATAAGGTGGATGTTTTCTTTTATGATTCTTTTTCATTGCATCTAAAGTAGTTCTTAAGGTTTAGTGAAAAATGAGATCTTTTGATCTTTCTTAATACATTTTAAATTAAAAAGTGTTCATTTTATTCAAAATCACATTTTTGAAGTTGGGAAAAAAACTGCTTTGGAAAAGGAAATTCAGTACTAATTGATACTTTAGAATCAATGAAAAGTTGATACCTTAAGAATCACTTCCATTTATTTTTGCTGGTAAAGGATATTATCGAAAGTCATAGGAAGAGACAAGTAAAAAAATTTTTTTACGGTTCTCTCGAAATATTCCCGAAGAAAAAAACCCTAAAGAAAACCTATTCATAAAAATTGAGACGAAAAAAAAGAGTACGGCTAGAGTACCTAAGTGAAGCATAGAAGCAGACTAATTGTAGTCAAACTTAGTCTTAAATGAGAACTAAACTAAATAGCTTTCCATACATATAAAGAGTTTAAGGACCAACTACAAATGACTGCAGTGAATTAAGCTTTATTTTGATATTAAACAAAATTTTGAAAATACAAATTTTTCGTTTCATGCCGATAACCGATACCAGGCTTAAGTCACAATTCTGTTGCTGCCTTTAAGATGCCCATTGAACCAGCTTATTTAGAAGAAATTTTCGCAAAATTCATCACAAAGTTGGGTACGTTTGTAAATGCAGTAGTTGCGCAGCACTGCAACATAATAAAAGTAAAACGTTCAAAAAAGCATCACTTGGCAGCACTGCTTTACGTCAAACGTTTTTTTATGCAAACAATTGACAGTGCTGCCGAAATTTTTTCCAACTATAGCGAAATCAGTCTTCTTTTTCATTTTAATTGATTTTTAATAATTGAAAGTCCTTTCATCTTTCTATTAATTCTTTTTTTTTGTGGGTATTCATTTCAGTTTTTTTGTAGTTGGAAAAATGGAAAATTAGAAAAATGCAACTTTTGTTACAACAAACACAAGGAAAAAAATTTCCAAAAGTTGTATTTTTTAACAACCTATAACCAAGTGTAAAAAAAATCTGGATAAAAAGTTGTAATTTTCCACTATAAACGTCAAACGAAATGATGTTACCACTTGGTTCAAAGTACGAAAAATTACATCTCTTTTTGTAAAACCCTTAATTATACAACAATGATTTTAAAAATCGCGTGTGACATTTATATTTCAAATTTGATTTTTTCTAGTTCAATTCAATCGTCACGTTTTAAGAATTAAAAATGATATCTATGAAAAAAAAAAATATCCAATGGGTTATAAATAGATGTCTCGGCCAATTTAAATTCAGTGCCATCTACGCAACCAATACAGTGCGTTAATTCACTAACCGTCTCTTTCACAATATGCGCTTCTTCGTTTCTTTCGGGCCAAAAAATATTTTATTGTTAAGTTCTAGAAACGCCCGAAATACTCGTTTTGTTATATTTTGTATAGAGCCCCCATCTCTAAAACCGAAAATTGTTGCTTTTGTATGAATACTGCACTTTTTCCTATGGTCCCGAATCTGTATAGAACTACATCAAGTTGAAAATCAACACTGAATTGCTTACATGCATTTTTTTGATGAAATTCATCACTAGAACATATAAGTGAGACAAGATGGTGGAGCTAATTTTTAGTTCATCGCATCATTTGAAGAAATCGATTGTCATCGAATTGGGAAAGAATATCTTCACACCATACCTTAGATTTGGGAACGAAGTACTCGATTTCACGCCGCAAAAACATATACTACGCTCAAATCATTATAAAGAGTGTTCAATTCTTTATCAACCAAATTGTCGGTCATTTCTTCAGTTGCTAAATCATCATCTGATGTAAAAATTTCTAAAAAATAATATTTCAAAATTTATATTGTATTATTTTTTTTTTTTGGAGAAATTAAATTTATGTACAAATATTTTCATAAATATTTTTAATTTCTATTAAAAATGCGGTATTAAATAATCAATCAATTCACTTTTGACACTTCTATTCGGCATCTTGAAAAAACTTGTATCAGTTAGCAAAGTCCTTAATCAATATAATGAAAACTTCTTAAATTTTTAAAAAGTAAAAAGCTATTTTAAGGATATGATTTCCAATTAGCCAATTTCCATTCGTACTGAAAACCAAGAACTGGCAATTTACTGGGTAACTTTGAAATTAAATATTAATTACTGTCAGAATAATTATTTGAAATGCTTAATCAGCGTTTGTAAAAAGCGTTTTACCAGTATATATTTATTTTACAAAAATTTCCGCTATGCCAGCATTTGAAAAAAAAAAGTGTTTTTCTTATACTACCCAGTCAGAAATTACCAGCGGTACATTAAATTTATTAAAATTCTGACGCTCTGTTAAAAAAAGTTTGTAGTCGGAAGGTTGCGATTTCGAGTCCGGTAATAGGTATAATTTTGTCAGTGGCTCTCACACGCTTTTTGAACAGCCGGTTCTGTTGTAAAGGGTGGTTAAATTTTAAGGGCCGATGTTGATTTTGAATAAAACACAAATTATTTAGGAAATTATTGTCATTTATTTTAATTATGGTAATATGGTATGGTTCAATTATGTATGGAACAAAATATCGGCCAAATGGCAGCACACCTCCTTCCGTTGGTCCAAATTTTCGAAGACGCTGAGGCATAATTGAGGTTCTATGCCGTTAATGTGCCAAATTTTCTCATCCTTCAGCTCTTGAATTGTTGCTGGCTTATCGACGTACACCTTTTCGTTCAAATAACCCCAAAGAAAAAAGTCCAACGGTGTCAAATCCCATGATCTTGGCGGCCAATTAACATCGCCACCACGTGAGATAACACGTCCATTGAATTTGTCGCGCAAAAGAGCCATTGTTTCGTTAGCTGTGTGGCAAGTGGCACCGTCCTGTTGAAACCACATATCGTCCAGGTTCATATCCTCAATTCCTGGCCAGAATAAGTTCGTTATCATCTCGCGATAGCGAACACCATTCACGGTAAATGCTTGGCCGACCTCATGACACTATAGCGAACAACAGCAATGTTTTCCGCAGAACGAACTGGGCGAGCATGCTGAAATTATCCCACAATTCTCCCGATTGTGGACACATTTGGTCGATTATGCTGACCAAAAAAAAAATCACGAAGTGCATGAAATGCATTTTGATTTGAACGCCCATTTTCATAATAAGCCTTAATAACTTTAACGCGTTGCTCGATTGTGTATCTTTACATGGTTTAAATTGAGTTAGTCTGAAATTGAGAAATGTCAAATGAAATACAGAAAAAAACTTGACGTTTAGGTGTGGTTCACACTCAACATCGGCCCTTAAAATTTAACCACCCTTAATAATGACTGTTGACTCAACAGAAAATTTTGTCAATTTAACAAAATTTATTCCTATTTTTTTGGCTTAGAATCAATTTTTTAACTTTAACCCAATTTTTAAAAAATTTTGCAAGTGTAAGTTTCACAAAAAAAAAACTTGTAAAACTACAGCTTTATTTATAATTTCATCCTCAAGTTAAAGGATCCCATGAAGCTCCCAAGATCGATTGATAAACTTCTTGTCAGTTTTGCACTATCTCGCAAAGTTTTCGAGGTTGGGTCATTTTATAAAATAAAACTTAAGAAAAAAATCCGAATGTCCAAGGTCCCACCAAATTTGTTTAATTGAAATGAAAGCTACATTCACCAAGAAAAGTCTGTAATAGCAACTTAATTTTTTTTTAATTTGACCCTGTCAGATTTATCTTTTATGCTTTGAAATTATTTCATTTATATTGAAAATATTTTTTTCAAAATAAAATAACTCCTTTACATACTTATTAAATCGTTCAAATAAAATACCCGGATTTTATTCAAATTCCACGATTTTCAAAAACATATCTGCTACGCGAACAATTAAATTAGTAGAAAATACTATATTTAAGTAAACTTTTTGTAAAGTGGAATTTAAAATCGAATGTATAAAATCTAAATATTATAAATATTAAAGTACAAATACTAAATATTATTAATATAAGTACAATTAAATTAGTATAATAAATTAGTAAGCGCTACTAATTTTTAGTAAATTGCTGTAAACTCAATGAATTGTTAAAAATAGCAAAATTTTAATTTATAAAAAAAAATATTAAAATGAACTCAATTACTTTAGGATACACAAGTTACACTTTAAAGCTGCTAATTTCTTTTAAAATTGCCTTACGAATTCGAATATACAAATTTTTATTTTTTTATCGAACATTTTTTTTATTTATTTTTTGTTTAAAAAAATATTTTAGGCAAAATTCAAAGGCTTAAAAATACCCAACAAACAATACGTTTCGTTTACGTACCGTTTTCGGTCCGTCGTAATCGGAATCCAACTCAATTTACGTATAGGTATACGGATCCAGTAAACGGATTTTAAGGAACATCGAAACTGATTCGAATCCGTTTAAAAACCGTCAATGACGGACCGGATATATCGGATGAAAAAAGGAGTTGTCCGTTAAAAGTCCGTAAATAACTGACCGTTTACGGAACGTATTTATCGGATGTAAATATGTTGAATCGCAGCAAGTGGTGGGGGATGGAATCTAGGAATTACACTCTGAGCAGAGAAACAAAGTCACCAGTTGAATTTGTTTCTCAGGAAAATAGAATAAAATATGCCAATATGAAAGAAATAAAACAAAGGAAATTAGGAAAAAAATTGGAATATTTTATTTGAACAAATTCAGGAGTACAATCTTACCAGTATGAACAACGGCTTGACAAGAAGCCCAATTAAATCATATTTCTACGGAAACAGCATCTGCGACATTTTTACTGTTTTGACATTTCTTATTAGTAATGTTTTTTTTAGTAAGAGTATTAAAGTAGTTACCAATGTTATAAAAAGCTAAAAGGATCGATAACTTTGTATCTTTTTTACCATTGGTAACGCAACGACTATAGACTGTTAGGGTTTTCGTAACGGGGATAATGCAAAAGGACAGCGTAGAACTTTTAGCATTAACATTACCGCCCGCCTTGCAGTATACGTGCAACAAAAGGGATACCATGGCTAGTTGAAAGTCGCAGATACTTTTTCTCGGAATGATATGACTACAATGGAAGAAGTATTAATAAATAAATTTAATTACAATTAGGATTAGGATTAGATATGAAATTCATTTGATTATTATTTTTCCAATTCATTTAAATTTAGTATAAACAATATGTAAATAAAATATGGATACAAGAACGTTTGGGTTTGCTTTTCGATGTTTGATAGTGCATTTTTTTTTTTTTTTATCTACATAGAACAGGACCCATAAATAGTCCAACCAAAAATGGTGCTTTGCGCAGTGGGAAGTCCAGTTTTGGAAATTACCCCTTCACAGAGAACCTTCGGATAAATGTCTACCCCGATTATGATATCAATGCCTGCCGATTCGTAGAATTTGGAATCTGCGAGGAAGAGGTCACGGAAATTTTTCTTATACGCTTCTGGTAACGACTGTGTTGGAGTTAAAAGCGTAAGACGATTATCGACCCTAAAAGTTCCTTCGATTTTCGATGTAGAATCGAAACGCGATTTTAGGGTCAATGGACAAATTGTCTCCTCCTGCAAGGTCAATGTCGTCAGACGCAATTTTTCGACAAGCTTTTTGGAGATCCGACTAACTGAGGAACCCGAGTCGAGGAGACAACGTGCGTGGGAACTTGTTTTGTCCAATTTGACGAGCACAGTCGGAAGCAGAATAATGCTATTTTGTCTTAAAATAGACGTGAGTAAAGAGGACTGGGAAGTTGAGGGCGTCGAACGTGAGGGATCCCTAGGACGAACACTTCTGGACTGTGAAGGTTTTGGAGATGGAGAACAAGAACGTGAGGAAGAGGCCGGAGGATCTTTGGATAGTCTTGGATGCATATGAAGGAGTGTGTGATGGGACTTTTGGCAAGTTCTACAACCACTTTTAGAAAAACAGGTGCCCTGTGAATGATTGTGAGCTAGGCAATTATTACAGTATTTATGATTACGAACGGCTACGATGCGTTCGGTGACGTTCATAGCCAAGAATTTTGCGCACGTTCTCAAAGGATGAGGCCGATTGCAGATGCGACATAAAAATGAATTATTTTTAAGTGGCTGGTTTGCCTTACGGTTGTGACGGCGATGTTGATGTTTGTTGGTGGAGTTCTTAGGCATGATTAGCTGAAAGAGAAGGATAGGAAAATATAATAATAAAACTGCCGGAAAATAACCTTAAGACCTGGCAGAGTTAGTCGGTTCCTAAAACTACTAATTTTGTAATAGGCCTTGTAATCTTCCCTCTTTGGGTGAAGATATCGGCCACACGGACACGATTATCGGATCCTACATACGTTTTTTCTATTCTGCCAAGACGCCATGAATTTGGAGGAAGGTTTTCATCTTTGACAACTACCAAAGTGTTTTCTTTCAGGTTTTTCTCTGATTTTTGCCATTTCACTCGTTTCTGTAGCTCTGTAAGATACTCGTTTTTCCAACGGGTACAAAAATTCTGGTGGACGAGTTTCAATCTCTGCCACCGATTGGTTAAGGTTGCCGCGGATTCAGTAACAGATGGATCTATAGGAGCTAATACAGGAGATCCGATTAGAAAGTGCCCTGGAGTTAGAGCTGTCAAATCAGACGGATCTTGCGAAATAGGCGATAATGGACGGGAATTTAAGCAAGCTTCGATGCGGGACAATAGAGTGGAAAATTCTTCAAATGTGTATCTAAAACACCCTGATGTTTTTTTGAAATGCGATTTAAAACTCTTTACACCTGCCTCCCACAACCCACCCATATGTGGAGCACCTGGAGGAATAAAGTGCCAGGTGATATTTTGATGAGCGTAGTTGGCGGTAACAGCTTGGCGTGATGTTTGAATGAATTCTTTTGCAAGTATTTTGGAGGCACCGACAAACGTTGTGCCGTTGTCGGAGTGCAAATGAAGAGGACATCCCCGACGAGATACAAAGCGCTGGAAGGCTGCTAGAAATGCCGGAGTGGAGAGATCAGACGTGGCTTCTAAATGTATTGCCTTCGTGGAAAAGCAGACGAAAACACATACGTATCCCTTCGTGATACGGCATGCTCTACCGGAATAACTTTTGATATCAAAAGGACCGGCAAAATCCAGACCGGTATGCGCGAAAGGGCGTGTAATTTCGGATCTCTCGGGAGGCAATGCAGCCATTAGTTGCTTCTGGCATCTTTTCTTATATAATAGGCAGGGTTTGCACTTGTTGATTGTGGCCTTTATCATATTTTTAACTTTTGGAATCCAATAATGAGTTCTTATACTCCGAAGGACGAGTTGGTTACCACCATGGAGGGTGATATCATGAACAAACTTGACTAGCAATCGAGAATATTGGCAATTGTAAGGGAGTATTATGGGATGCCTTTCATTGTACGAAAGTCCAGAAGAGGATTCAAGTCTGCCACAAGATCTGATTAGCCCTTGCTTGTCTAGAAAGGGATTCAAATTAAGGATCGAACTAGAAGAAGCTATCGACTGTTTGGAAGAAAGTGCTTTGTACTCGTTTGGATAGAAAGCTTTCTGACAAATATTAATAAGTCTGTCACGTACAGCCACGATTTCAGAACTAGTAACCATAGTCGATTCTTTACAAAAATTTGAGCGATATTTTGGATGTGTTCGATAATAAAATCTGTAAATATAAGCAATGACTCGCATAGCTTTTGAATAGGAAGAAAAACGTTCCAAAATATCATTAAAATTTTGAAAATACGTAAAGTGAACCTTTATTGGTTTTTTTTCTATGTCGGTTTCTGGAAATACCGGATACTCACGACTAAGCCAGTTGGTATTACAATCTTGCAGCCACGGTGGACCATGCCACCAGAGATCATTATCAATAAGCTCTTGAGGAAAAATACCACGGCTAGCTAAGTCGGCAGGATTATTTTCTGAAGTGACATGACGCCAGTGAGGTGGATCAATTATCTGAACAATCTTTGCAATTCGGTTTGCAACAAAGGTCACCCAAGAACAAGGAGGTTTCGCTAGCCAGGAAAGGACAATAGTGGAGTCAGTCCAGCAGAAAATAGAGTATTTCTCGACATCTAATTTTGGAATAAGATTGTCTAACATTTCAGCGAGGAGAACAGCTCCACAAAGCTCTAATCTCGGAATGGATAGAGTCTTAACAGGAGCTACTCTGGTTCTTGACGAAACCAAGTGAGTGGATATGGAATCATCGGATACTATGCGGATATATAATGCTGCTGCGTATGCTTTTTCAGACGCATCGCAGAAACCATGGAATTGGATTTCAGCATTTGGAGTAAAATCGAGCCATCGAGGAATCTGTATGTAATTAATAGCCGGGTAATTGGATTGAAAGTTTTTCCACTGAGAAAGGGACTCTGGAGAGAGGACTTCATCCCAATCGGTTCCGTCCATCCATATCCTTTGCATTATGATTTTTGCTAGTACAACACATGGGGATAACCATCCAGCTGGATCAAACAGTCTTGCAATTTGAGATAGGACTTCTCGTTTTGTAAATGTGGAAGTCTCCGGAAAAGGTTTGGCTGTGAAGTAGAATGAATCCGATAGAGCATTCCAACGGATTCCTAGGGTTTTCGCCGTGCTGCTGTCATCAAATTCGAGGAAATCTTCATTAAGTAGATGATCCAGTGGAAGATCGGCAATAATAGCTTTGGAATTAGCCGTCCATTTTCTCAGTGAAAATCCTGCTGATTGAAGAGCTAGGATAAGCTCATTCTTTGCTATCAACGCATCTGGTATCGTATGAGCACCAGCCAGTACGTCATCAACATACATATAATTCCGAAGAATATTGCTAGCCATCGGATAAATGGATTTAATATCTTCAGCTAGCTGGATAATGGTCCGAATCGCTAAATATGGAGCACAATTGACTCCGAATGTTACAGTTTTCAATTCGTAATCTTGGACAATATCACTTGGATCGTTTCGGAATATGATTCGCTGGAAAGGAGTGTGTTCTGGATTGACTAAAATTTGTCTGTACATCTTTTGGATGTCCGCATTGAACACATATCGGAACATTCGCCATTTAAGGATCAATAGAGTTAAGTCATTTTGCAGAATCGGACCTATATGGAGAATATCGTTTAGACTTAACCCGTTGGAAGAAGGAGCAGACGCATTAAAAACCACACGAACTTGTGTGGTGGTGCTTTCTGGTTTAATAACAGCGTGATGTGGTAGGTAGTAATTCAATGGAAATTTGAGGAAGCCAGGACAAGGCACTTTGAACATGTGATTTAATTGTCCATATTCTTGAACAACTTGATCATATTCTTGTTTAAAGGATGGATTTTTAAGCAATCTAGCTTCATTTCTAAAAAACTGTGCCATTGCACTTATCCTAGATTGACCAATGTGTAGTTTTTCGGGATACCCTTCTTTGAATGGGAGTGAAACAATGTATCTTCCGTCCGAATCTCTTTTAGTTGTCCTGGAGTACAAATCTTCGCAAAATTTATCTGAATCGGACATAAAGTTCTTCCGCGGAAGATTCTCCACCTCCCAAAACCGTGAAATTTCTTTGGCTAATGAAATTTCACAGACAAATGATGCTACTGTGGAAAAGGAGGGAGATGAGCAGAGTGAAACAGGTCCAGTTAATATCCAGCCGAATACAGTCTCTTGTGCCATTAAGGAGCCACAGACTTCATGCTTAATGCCCGAGAGCATGATCGACGGAAACAGATCACCACCTATCAAGATGTCGATCTTGGAGCTATTGTAAAATTGTGGATCTGCTAACTGCATCTGCGGAAGATTTGAAAAGAGTGAAGAATCGGAGGGTTGGGACGGAAGATTGCCTGCTAATCGTGGAACAACTAAAGCATCAACAGATATTTCGACATTATCGTCTACTGTGGAACCGAGAACGAGAACCGAGTACGTTAGCAGAAATAGTATTGTTTAGCCCTGAAATTTGAGCATTTGTCCGTTCGAAGGGAAGTTTCAAAAGGTTGAACAAACGTTCAGAAATAAAGGTCCCTTCAGATCCGGAATCGATAAGTGCCCGGGCTTTATATTTCACATGTAGATGGCAAACATTTACTATTGCAGTACCTAATAAAACACCCCTAGAATTAGAAGCAAAACAAGATTGAACTACGCCAGCTGCCGAACTATTAATGGACTGTATTGAATTAGAATCGGATTGAGTAGAAAATGGAGCTGAGCGTGGGTTCAAGTTAGAATTGGTGCTGGTATTAGGTGACTGCGAAGTAAAAGCAGAATTGGAACTGTCACCATCTTTGTGAAGTAAAGTGTTATGGCGTTTATTGCATTTAAAGCAGCTGTTCTTGCTGGTACAATTCTTGACAACATGCGTTTTGGAGAAGCAGTTCAGGCATAAGCTTTGCTTTTTGATTTCTGAAAGCCTTTGTGCATAATTCATGTTCAAAAAACGAGGGCATTTACGAATGATATGTAAGTCTTTAGGACACAATGGGCACTTCGGATCGGAAACATTGTTTTGAAAAGTTTTAACGTTTTTGGGAGAAGGTTTAGATCTAGAGTCCGTGGATTTTGTGTTAGTCGTATTACGGATCTCAGCAACTGATTCTAAAGTTCTATAGCGATTCGTCAGGAATTTATCCAGATCGACCCACTTCGGGATAGACGTTTTATCGCTCAGGCCCTGTTCCCAGAGATTAAGAGTAGTATATGGAAGTCGGTTTGAGCAAAGGTATACAAATATCGGATCCCAACTGTCAATATCTATATCGTAAATCTGAAGAGTGGAGATACAGGAGTTTATATCGCGTTGAAGCTGTTTAATTGCTGTTCCTGATTCGGAAATTATTGTGGGAAGATTGAAAAGGGTCCTTAGCTGCCCATTGACTAACACTTTGCGATTTTCAAACCGAGCACAAAGATTTGTCCATGCCAAATCAAACCCTTGATTAGTCAGTGGGCTTTTTTTAACTATTTCCCGTGCTTCACCTTGAGTTTTATTCGTTAAATGGAACAATTTTTCCACGGGACTGAGTCGAGAATTTTTGATATATATAGCGGTGAACATGTCACGGAAGGTAGGCCATGATATGTAATCGCCATGGAAATCTTCAATATCGCACGGAGGGAGGTGGAAGCTATTAAAATTTGAAGACCTTGGAGAAGCTGTGTCATATGCTGCTGTAGCAGCAAGTGGTGGACTGGGAAGGTCAGCTTTGGGAGGAGACTCAGATCGTTTAGTCTCGTAAAGCTCGGATAACTTGGCAAGCAGATTACAATAGGTAATATAAGTACTTTTATACTTGACCTTAAACGACTCTATGTTTTCTGTTTCACCATCCTGCTCATCCGAGTTCTCGATATCAAAGAGAAACTTCTCATATGCCTCTTTGACTCTCGACCAGGTAGTCTTTAATTCAGAGCGATGTACGTCGATTGCATGGAACGAGGTAACAGGGTAGCGATTGTCAGAAAAATCATAGTCAAATTCAACGATGCTATCCGCTAACCGAATAAAATTATCGAGCGACATCTTGAAGTACAAAGAAATCTCAGAGCAGGCAAAAAGTCGCAAGGGATTCAATTGAAATTTAAGCTAGATTTAAGTTTAAGTTAGGCTTAAACTTAATAGCACTTGAATATATATTTATCCAAAAAAAAGAAAATTTTCTTTTTTTAAAAAGGGCACCAACAATGGAATTTGTAATCAAAATGAACTTTGTGTTGTAATTTTGGTGTGTCACTTCAATTTTAATTAAAAAATTTTACTTGAAAAACTTTCAAAAATTTCAAAAAAAATTTTTTTTTTTTTTTAAAATTTTAAAGTTTATGATACCTTGTGAAAAATTTCAAACAAAAAGAGTGTTAGAAGTTGACTTTGAATTTAAAAAAAACAAAAAAAAAAATTTTATTGGTTCAGAACTTCCTGTGTATGTTTGGTTGTGGCTCGAACTAAGGCAGTTAAATTTTAACAGACAAAGGTAGTAAATATACACCAGATTTGATAAAAATTTAGACGCCTAGACTGACTCAGCCGATTTGGGAAGGCAATGCTAATCGAGTCGAAATGAATTTTTGTTCAAGAACAATTTAGTTTTTGATAAGTACAAGGTATTTGAAAAATTAAGAAAACGATTGGAACTCGGTACACAGTAGAAAATTGCAAAATTCTATGTGTAATATCACACACCTCTTGTATATTTGAAAAAAAGATTATATCAGTAATTTACAAATTTCTCAACCAAAAAAAATTGTTGAAAACCAAATTTAAATTTAAACAAATATTTTTAATTACTTAGGCACCAGCTATAGAATTTATGAGCAGAAAAACCTTGTGGTTTTGTGGAATTATTGAAATTCGAGTTTTAATTTAAGCAACTATTTTTAATTACTTAAAATTTTATGATACTTTTGTGTACCAAACCAATTCTCAAAATTGATGTGATAAAAAAAATAAAAAAATTAAACTTAGCTAAAATTGGAACTCTACAATGGCTCGCTGAACCCTGAGTTCAATAAAAAAAGTTCTAACATTAATTAGGGTTTTTTTTTACAACTAGGTAAATTTACACTCCCTAGATCTAACTAAACTTATGGTTTTGAGTGTACAAATATTGTGGAAATAGGAAGCAAACCAAGTAATATACGCCGGGAAGAATTGACACAGAAGCCGTAATTTGAATGGAATTAAAATGACTTATAATTGTAATTAATAATTTTAATTATGTTCATTCACAGAGGCAACGCCGAAAACTATTTAAAAAACGGAAAATTAATTAATTAATTAATTAATTCTGGATTAATTTTATCTTTAATAATTTTGTTACAGAACAATCATAAAATATTTATATGTTCTTATTTAGATTACTTTTCCTTTTACCAGGGGAA
This sequence comes from Eustalomyia histrio, assembly GCA_949748255.1. NCBI lineage: Eukaryota > Metazoa > Arthropoda > Insecta > Diptera > Anthomyiidae > Eustalomyia > Eustalomyia histrio. The sequence continues at coordinate 88,689,529 of OX456525.1, read as the reverse complement.
TTAAAAATGCTTTTATGCCTTTCCAAATTTCAGCCGGCGATATTTATTTTAAAGAAAAAAGTATCTACAAAGGGAATTATAAAAAACGTTAAAGTTCGTCGACCTTTTGTTGAGTTGTAGGAATTTTATTCTTCTTGCAAAAATATTTGCTTCAGAATTTGGAGAACAAAATAAACTTTTAGCAAACAAGTATAAATGGCAAAAAAAAAGAATGTAAACAAAATAAAAAAGTCTAACTATTAAAACACATGTAAAACTCAATACAAAAAAAAAACTTATGAAGAGTTTTAAACAGCACCATTTGTTCTCAGCGGGGTCGGTGTGGATAAAGTAAAATACAATAATTAAGAGAAAGTTCGACCTCTTATAATTGTGTAAATGGTGAAGTTAAAAGAGTAATGATCGAAAAGGGGAAATATTCATTAAGAGAGTATTTCCATTGAAATTAAACGACACCAGAAGAGTTTACTCTTTTAACCTTTAAACAAAATGTAAATGTGTTTAGATATGTAAGACTTCTGCAGATGGGGAATGTGGGGAAGAAGTATTTTGTAATGTTAAATGTAACTAGAGCTGTAAAAGGAGGGGAAAATGATGTTACATACATTAAATGATCATAACATGACCTGGAAGAAAAAGCGCGCCAAAATAAGAAAAATAAAAATGGATGTTAACTTTTGGAATTTATCATCTGTACACTAGGTGTGAAAAGTATCCAACAATTTTGTTTGTTGTATATGAATAAAACCAGAAACACCTCATGTACTTTTATTTTATTTTATTTTTCTAATGGATCCTTCTTACGCACTTTACGTGAAAATCTCAAGGAACTCACCAATTTGTATGGAAAATTAAGCAGCTAGCACTTAATTTTCTCACCCTCCAAGGAATTATAGGTTTCCTTAGTTAAGGATGATGGAACCTTCCTCTTTTCCTGGCTTGAATTTCTCGGCTCAATTTTTTATTATATTTTTTCTGTTGTTGTTGAAATTTGCTCTTATGTGTATTATTTTTTGGTTAATTTTTCCCGAGTTCTAATTTTCGTATATCACTTTTAGTTATGTATCTTAAAAAAAATTAATTTAATTTCTTTATTTAACTTTTAATTAAACTTAATTTAATTTCCGCTATTTAGATGATTAATTTAATGTTTGGAATATGTATTTTAATTTTTTTTCTTTATTATTTTAACTAATTTTTTATGGTAGCTACCCGCGCTGTGCCATCAAGCGAAGAGAAATTAACAAAAGTAAAAAAAACTAACTAATGTGCACTATCAAACGCAATGGTATAGGAAAAAAAAGCAAAAACAAACGAACCTGTTTAAACGTTGTTGTTATGTTCAATGCAGATGCTGTTGATGAAATTTCTTCAATTTTTTTGTTCTTCAGTTTTTCCCCACTAGGTTATCTGGTTCGATGGGACCAATAAATGTGTTGAATCGCAGCAAGTGGTGGGGGATGGAATCTAGGAATTACACTCTGAGCAGAGAAACAAAGTCACCAGTTGAATTTGTTTCTCAGGAAAATAGAATAAAATATGCCAATATGAAAGAAATAAAACAAAGGAAATTAGGAAAAAAATTGGAATATTTTATTTGAACAAATTCAGGAGTACAATCTTACCAGTATGAACAACGGCTTGACAAGAAGCCCAATTAAATCATATTTCTACGGAAACAGCATCTGCGACATTTTTACTGTTTTGACATTTCTTATTAGTAATGTTTTTTTTAGTAAGAGTATTAAAGTAGTTACCAATGTTATAAAAAGCTAAAAGGATCGATAACTTTGTATCTTTTTTACCATTGGTAACGCAACGACTATAGACTGTTAGGGTTTTCGTAACGGGGATAATGCAAAAGGACAGCGTAGAACTTTTAGCATTAACAGGATGAAAAACCGAGTTGTCCGTATTCCTACCGTTTTTTCAACAAAAAAATGGATTTATGTAAATTTTTTAATTTGGAATAACAAAATATAGTTTTTTGCTTTACATTTATTTATATAGACATGCTATAATATAAAATAATAAAAACAGACATGTTTTAATTATTCGTTGTTGACATCAAAACGAATTCAAAAGCAACGGAAGAAAAACTAATGAAATTTGAGGAAGTCCGTATTTGACGATACAGAAACGGATGCACCAAAACGGAGTAACAACGTACTGTTTTCGAAAATTCAATTATACGAACCGTTAATGTTCCGTTTACGTACATGCTTTGACGGAACCGGATTCATGAATCCGTACGTGTCGGAGAGTCCGTAAAAATATTTCTTGGGTAGTTAAAACATAAACAAATTTATCACTTTGTTTTAGTTTGCTAATTTTTGTTTTGAAAATTATTTTTAGTAATTTATTTGGTTTTTATGGTTAAATTTTAATTGGTTTAAGGGCTGATTTTTAGAACTAAAAATGTTGTTAGTGCTATTTTAAGTGGATGTCCTACTTTGTATTAGATTTTTTGTTTTTGCTAATTTTAGCAAACCGGTTTGTAAATATTCTGTAAAAGTTCTGTTATTTGTTAATGTGAATTTTTTTTTACTAAAAATCAGTAAAAAAATAATCACGCTTATTCTAGTTGTCGTTATCAATGTCGTCGTCGTTTTTGAGTCAACATCACTTTGCTTCGACGTCGACATCACTTCGACACCAAATTGGTATTCTAAAACAGTGTTGTAACGACGTTGACAGTTTATCGATTTAAACAAAAACACATCTCTAAAAATTGAGTCGGCAGATTTATTTTGTTTATTATTTTTGCGAAAAAATGTTTTTTATTTGTAATTTAAATTCTGATACCAGTGATGAAGAAAATAAAAAAAATCTAGTATTGGAAAGAAGACTTCTCATACAGAAATCCAATATCTTTAATCTGCCGGATAACAAGTGAGTAGCAAAATCAAAGTCTGCTACTTTAAAGAATGTTAATCTTCTAATTTTTTAAAGGGTTTGAAAGTTACTTTCGGCTGAATAAAACAGCCTTCAAAGATGTGCTGGAAACAAGGCCCCTAATTTTAAAACCGGAATCAAGTCCACATTTATTTCTAAACAGCAGCTACATTAAGATTTTTAGCCCAGGGGTCGTACCAGCTCAGTGTTGGAAACGACTTTAACTTAGGGTTCAGCTGTTTCTGAAACTGTAGAAGATTTACCACAGCTTCCTTCAGCGGGCTCAATATTAATTGTTTGAATCTTGCGCCACCTGTAGCATTACACTCGGCTTTGTTGGCTACCATTTTCTTTTTAACTTTAAATTTTAAGTCTCGCCAAACCTATAAATAAATTTTGTTATATTTTTATAATGCACTTTATATGATCATGCTTTCTTTACCTTCTGCCATCCATCTCACATTATTCTCGCATTTAATAAATTTGATATTTCTTTCCATTTTTCCCTTTTTTTTTTCAGTCATTACTTTTTCTCAAGTCGTTACTAAAAATTGTGTCGACAAAATCAGAGTCGTTTCAAGACAATATCGTCGTCACATTTTCTTACAGAATACCAAATACTTGTCGACAGTTATCAATTATTTTCGATAACGACAACGGGAATACCAATTTAAAAAAAAAAAAAAAATCCCAAGACGACATTGTCTTGTGTCGAGGACGACAACTAGAATAATGGTGAATAAAGTGAAATTGAAAACCATTTACAATTTTTCTACTAACTTTTTTTTTTGTGAGGGTAGATATACATCCTCGGGAGAGAATGTTACACTACTGCGTAACAGCAGATACATACAAATATTACATTTGAACAATAAATTCTGTAAAATTTTAAAAATGGGATTTTAAAAATTAGTTTTAAATAATTTTGGAAATTATCCCTTAAAATTAGTTAAAGCTCTGAACATTTTTAGTATTGTGTTAAATGAAGATAACAGAAATTTTTGTTGAAATCAGTATTTCAACAAAAAATATGTTTTAAATTAGTCGAAAACGTTTTAAAAGATTTGGTTTACTATCGTATTATTTTAAGTGTAGTTAATTATGATTGCAACACATTCCCCACATAACAATCAACTATCAATTTTTCTGTTAAACTAACACATTCTTAAGTTATTTTTCTCATATATTGTTTTCCGATTCCGAAAATTTGTTGTATACATTCTAAAAATCTTAAATTATTCACCACAACATCTTTCACACCAACAATTTGAATTTATTGATTAACGACAGCCGGCTTATTTGTCCAGGTTTTTTCATTGTCAATAGCAATAAGTTATTTCTGAATTTAAACACATCAGTTGTTTTTTTTTACTGCTGTTGAAAACTCAATTTTCAATTATAGAATTTTATTTTCAATTTCTTTTTTGTTTTAAATTATACTAAATATCTTTTCGACTATTAAAACTAATTTACAGATTCTTCTTAATATATCTAACAAAATTTTTAAATAAATTTTGAAACAAAATAGTAGTTAAAATTTTGTACAGCAATTAATATATTTTTTTAAATATTAAAAAACAAAATATTCAGACCAAAAATGCAAACAATCATGATCGAAAAACTATATGAGAAACTTATAAACTAATAAATGCACTTGTTCCGGTACGTTAGGAAATAATTTCACAATTTTTTCAAAGCAAAATAAGAAGAACTAAGATTTACATACAAATTAAAGCCCCTGAGTATAAAAAAAAAACTAAATTTATATGATTTAAAAAATAAAAATGTTTAAATAAAAATCCACAATAATATAACAAGTTAAATATTTACACTTAAGATATAAATAAATAAATATTTAAAAGGATTTTAATTTAAAAACTTGTTCTATATAAAAGGCAGTTGTTTTAACGAGAACTTACAACTAATGAATTATTTTTTTTTAAATGCATATTTAAATTCGAGCATTTCATGTATGTCCATTTCCCTAAATTAAACTAATTATAACATTTCAAACAACTGCCTTTTTCTTCTTTTTTCGTTAAAGGAATCCTTGTTTTTTTTGAAATTGCAAAGGATTCTTAACTAATCCTTATTATATAAATCAAGCTATTTTTAAAACTACTAATACACAAAAAAATCTTTTCTCTCCTTAAAAAAAGAATATGGCTTAAAGTTTAAGTTTAACCAGCCTCCCACCAGCTGTATTAATCAATAACCACAGCCCAAGGGTGATCCACTTTGCCATATTGAATGTCCATTAATGTTTCACGAATTGCTTCATGTATAGGTTTTTCTTGTTCCATGGTGGGTATATACAAATCTTGACCCAAATATTGGATACGATTAATGGGACTAACAACACAGGCGGTACCAGTGCCAAATAATTCGAGCAACTGAAAATTGGAAAAATGAAGTAAATTAATAAATTTTATTTGTTCAGGGTGTCAGCTGCTTAAAACTTACTCTTCCTTGATTTAACAGCTCGCCAATCATAGGCATGGTAAAGGTGCCTTCGGTAACCTTAAATTTACCCCATTGGCGGGCTAAAGCTAAAATTGAATCTCTGGTTATACCCGGTAATATTAAACCATTTAAGGGAGGTGTTATTAATTCCTTTTCTGTAAAGATAAATCAGGAAATTAATTAATTATTTTAAGCAAATTGTAGGTACACTTTTATTAAAATTAAAAAGATTTGGTAGTGATTTGATTTTAAATATAATTTAGTTTAAAACGTGTAGTTATACACTAACGGTTTCCAAATGGGGGGGTCGCGACCCTCCGGGGGTCCGTAGCTGCATCCAAAGGGGTCCGAAAAGAGTTCGGATATAGAGAGTTCAAAAATAAAAATGTAATAAAAAATAATCTTCCAATGTCAGTTGCCATAATTGTATTTAAAAATATCCAAAATTTTTAAGTTGTGGGGGGTATTTGAATACTTAGGACTTTTCAGACTCCAACAATTTTTTTTTATTCATTTGAATACATATTGTTTTTTTATTTCTCCTGTAATCTGAGAACATTTAAAAAAAACATCAGTGTGTGTTTAAGAATCAATTTTTCTTATTAAAAAATCATATTTTTTTTCTGGGGTAATTTAATACTTTACTACGTGGGCGGATCAATGAGTCCGTGACTTTTCGAAATTCCCTCGTAGTTATGTGAAATGCAATCCATCAAGTACCACCTGTTACTAGACTACTGTCAAATTTTGAGCATGTTCCGTCGTTTGCTTTGCGTTTAACAGCTGTTGAAAACATACAACCTCGTGGATTTTTTTTAAATTGAAAAACGTGAATTTCTAGTGCTCATTAAACATTATTTTTTGCGAAAAAAACCATCAATTAAACCAAGGAAAAGCTTGATAAATACTATGGGGACTCTGCACCATCGATAAAAAGTGACACTCGACGTTTTGGACGGCCAATTGAGGTCAATACACCCGAAAATGTCGAAAGAATCCACAATATGGTATTGGCCGATCGAAGAGTAAAAAGTGCGTGAGATTGTTGATGCCATAGGCATTTTATATGGCAGTGTGATTTCGATTTTAAATGATCAGTTGGATTTTAGAAAGCTGTCTGCAAGATGGGTGCTGCGTTTGCTCTCAATTGACCATAAACGTAATCGTGTGACAACTTCAAAGGATTGTTTAACTGCAATTCGAAAGAGTTTTTGCGGCGTTTTGTAACTGTGGATGCAACATGGATCCATTACAACACTCCGGAGACCAAACAGCAGTCTAAACAATGGGGTTTTCCGGGTGAACCGGCCCCGAAGAAGGCCAATATAAGTTTGTCGGTCAATAAGGTGATGACAACAGTTTTTTTGGGATGCACGCGGGATAACAATTCACATTAATTACCTTCAAAAGGGAAAAACAATAAACGGCGAATATTATGCCGACTTATTGGACCGATTTGACGAGGATTTAAAAAAACGACCCCATATGGTCAAGAAAAAAGTTATTTTTCATCAAGATAATGTACGGGTGTACACGTGTGTACTCTTAATATTTTTGTATTTATAAACCAAAAATTAAAAAAAAATCAAATACAGTCATAACTAGAGTCATATACTTTCTTTGAGTTATTATAATGTTTACTGAAATTAAATACAATTTTTGTTACAGAAAAAAAAATTGTTTTAAAAAGAGTAAATTTTTTTCTTGAATTTAAAGATGCTTGAACTGGTGCTAGAGCAGAAATTTAAAGCTTTTTTTCAACATAAATTTAACTAAACTGAAGAAAATATTTTTTCAGTGTAAGTGTTATCAAATTTTTTTGAAATCATATTCTTTCTTTATTTAAATTAACAACATTTTTACTGAAATTTTTCATTTAAATTTAGTATAAATTTATTTAATATTTAGTATATTTTTTTTTTGAACTTTAAACATTGTTGAATTGGTGCTAAATCAAAAATTTTAAAGCTACTTGATTTTAAGAAAAATTTAACTAAACAAACGAAAGTTTAATATATTTCATTTTAATTGCACATGAACTTAGTTTTAGTTCATATGTTTTTTTTAATGTAAGTGTATTCAAAATATGTGTATTCAAAGTTTAAAAATTTCTGCTTTCTCTACTTAAATTAAGTAAAATTTTACTTAAAATGAGTAAATTTTTGCTTAAATGTAACTGAAAATTTTATGTTTTAATTTAGTATAATTTCTACTGAAATAAAAATTTTTGGTAATCATGATTAAAAATACAAAAAATTTTGATTCTATTTACACTTAAAAAAGTATGAACTAAAATTAAACTCACACTTAACTAAAATGAAGTATATTAGAGTATCTTTAATTCCCTTGTGCATTATCATTTAAAAATTCCCTAAATTGTAATATAAAAATATTAAATATTTCTTATTAAACTTACCTCCTTGTTCATTTATGTAGAACATAAATATGTTCATAGTTCCTACTTCGGTTAATTGATGATCCTCACCATATAACCATAAAACT